>CM050164.1:4479465-4613453 GCA_027410445.1 Discoglossus pictus | reverse complement strand
TCTCTGTGTGTCTCCTGTGTATTATGCTCTGTGTCTCCTGTGTTTTATCCTCTCTGTGTGTCTCCTGTGTATTATCCTCTCTGTGTGTCTCTGTGTATTATCCTCTGTGTGTCTCCTGTGTATTATCCTCTCTCTGTGTCTCCTGTGTATTATCCTCTCTGTGTGTCTCCTGTGTATTATCCTCTCTGTGTGTCTCCTGTGTATTATCCTCTCTGTGTCTCTGTGTATTATCCTCTCTGTGTGTCTCTGTGTATTATCCTCTCTGTGTCTCCTGTGTATTATCCTTCTCTGTGTCAACCTGTGTATTATCCTCTCTGTGTGTCTCCTGTGTATTATCCTCTCTGCTGTGTCTCCTGTGTATTATCCTCTCTGTTCTCCTGTGTATTATCCTCTGTGTGTCTCCTGTGTATTATCCTCTCTGTGTGTCTCCTGTGTATTATCCTCTCTGTGTCTCCTGTGTATTATCCTCTGTGTGTCTCCTGTGTATTATCCTCTCTGTGTCTCCTGTGTATTATCCTCTCTGTGTCTCCTGTGTATTATCCTCTCTGTGTGTCTCCTGTGTATTATCCTCTCTCTTCCTGTATATTATCCTCTCTGTGTGTCTCCTGTGTATTATCCTCTCTATGTCTCCTGTGTATTATCCTCTCTGTGTGTCTCCTGTGTATTATGCTCTGTGTCTCCTGTGTATTATCCTCTCTGTGTGTCTCCTGTGTATTATCCTCTCTGTGTGTCTCCTGTGTATTATCCTCTGTGTGTCTCCTGTGTATTATCCTCTCTCTGTGTCTCCTGTGTATTATCCTCTCTGTGTGTCTCCTGTGTATTATCCTCTCTGTGTCTCCTGTGTATTATTCTCTCTGTGTCTCCTGTGTATTATCCTCTGTGTGTCTCCTGTGTATTATCATCTCTGTGTCTCCTGTGTATTATCCTCTGTGTCTCCTGTGTATTATCCTCTGTGTGTCTCCTGTGTATTATCCTATCTTTGTGTCTCCTGTGTATTATCCTCTGTGTGTCTCCTGTGTATTATCCTCTCTGTGTGTCTCCTGTGTATTATCCTCTCTGTGTCTCCTGTGTATTATCCTCTCTGTGTCTCCTGTGTATTATCCTCTCTGTGTCTCCTGTGTATTATCCTCTCTGTCTGTCTCCTGTGGACTATCCTCTCTGTGTGTCCTGTGTATTATCCTCTCTGTGTGTCTCCTGTGTATTATCCTCTCTGTGTGTCTCCTGTGTATTATCCTCTCTGTGTCTCCTGTGTATTATCCTCTCTGTCTGTCTCCTGTGGATTATCCTCTCTGTGTGTCCTGTGTATTATCCTCTCTGTGTGTCTCCTGTGTATTATCCTCTCTGTGTGTATCCTGTGTATTATCCTCTCTGTGTCTCCTGTGTATTATCCTCTCTGTGTCTCTGTGTATTATCCTCTCTGTGTGTCTCCTGTATATTATCCTCTCTGTGTGTCTCCTGTGTATTATCCTCTCTGTGTGTCTCCTGTGTATTATCCTCTCTGTGTCTCCTGTGTATTATCCTCTCTGTGTCTCCTGTGTATTATCCTCTCTGTGTCTCCTGTGTATTATCCTCTCTGTGTGTCTCCTGTGTATTATCTCTCTGTGTCGCCTGTGTATTATCCTCTCTGTCTGTCTCCTGTGGATTATCCTCTCTGTGTGTCTCCTGTGTATTATCCTCTCTGTGTGTCTCCTGTGTATTATCCTCTCTGTGTCTCCTGTGTATTATCCTCTCTGTGTGTCTCCTGTGTATTATCCTCTCTCTGTGTCTCCTGTGTATTATCCTCTCTGTGTCTCCTGTGTATTATCCTCTTTGTGTCTCCTGTGTATTATCCTCTATGTGTCTCCTGTGTATTATCCTCTCTGTGTCTGTGTATTATCCTCTCTGTGTGTCTCCTGTGTATTATCCTCTCTGTGTCTCCTGTATTATCCTCTCTGTCTGTCTCCTGTGTATTATCCTCTGTGTGTCTCCTGTGTATTATCCTCTCTGTGTCTCCTGTGTATTATCCTCTCTGTGTGTCTCCTGTGGATTATCCTCTCTGTGTCTCCTGTGTATTATCCTCTCTGTGTCTCCTGTGTATTATCCTCTCTGTGTCTCTGTGTATTATCCTCTCTGTGTCTCCTGTGTATTATCCTCTGTGTGTCTCCTGTGTATTATCCTCTCTGTGTCTCCTGTGTATTATACTCTCTGTGTCTCCTGTGTATTATCCTCTCTGTGTGTCTCCTGTGTATTATCCTCTCTGTGTGTCTCCTGTGTATTATCCTCTCTGTGTCTCCTGTGTATTATCCTCTCTGTGTGTCTCTGTGTATTTTCCTCTGTGTGTCTCTGTGTATTTCTCTGTGTCTCCTGTGTATTATCCTCTCTGTGTGTCTCCTGTGTATTATCCTCTCTGTGTCTCCTGTGTATTATCTCTGTGTCCTCCTGTGTATTATCCTCTGTGTGTCTCCTGTGTATTATCCTCTGTGTGTCTCCTGTGTATTATCCTCTCTGTGTCTCCTGTGTATTATCCTCTGTGTGTCTCCTGTGTATTATCCTCTCTGTGTGTCTCCTGTGTATTATCCTCTCTGTGTGTCTCCTGTGTATTATCCTCTCTGTGTGTCTCCTGTGTATTATCCTCTCTGTGTCTCCTGTGTATTATCCTCTGTGTGTGTCTCCTGTGTATTATCCTCTCTGTGTCTCCTGTGTATTATCCTCTGTGTGTGTCTCATGTGTATTATCCGCTGTGTGTCTCCTGTGTATTATTCTCTCTGTGTCTCCTGTGTATTATCCTCTGTGTCTCTGTGTATTATCCTCTCTGTGTGTCTCCTGTGTATTATCCTCTCTGTGTCTCCTGTGTATTATCCTCTCTGTGTCTCCTGTGTATTATCCTCTGTGTGTGTCTCATGTGTATTATCCGCTGTGTGTCTCCTGTGTATTATTCTCTCTGTGTCTCCTGTGTATTATCCTCTGTGTCTCCTGTGTATTATCCTCTCTGTGTGTCTCCTGTGTATTATCCTCTCTGTGTCTCCTGTGTATTATCCTCTCTGTGTCTCCTGTGTATTATCCTCTCTGTGTGTCTCTGTGTATTATCCTCTCTGTGTCTCCTGTGTATTATCCTCTCTGTGTGTCTCCTGTGTATTATCCTCTCTGTGTGTCTCCTCTGTATTATCCTCTCTGTGTCTATGTCTCCTGTGTATTATCCTCTGTGTGTCTCCTGTGTATTATCCTCTGTGTGTGTCTCCTGTGTATTATCCTCTCTGTGTCTCCTTGTATTATCCTCTCTGTGTCTCCTGTGTATTATTCTCTCTGTGTGTCTCCTGTGTATTATCCTCTCTGTGTGTCTCCTCTGTATTATCCTCTCTGTGTGTCTCCTGTGTATTATCCTCTCTGTGTCTATGTCTCCTGTGTATTATCCTCTGTGTGTCTCCTGTGTATTATCCTCTCTGTGTGTCTCCTGTGTATTATCCTCTCTGTGTTTCTCCTGTGTATTATCCTCTCTGTGTTTCTCCTGTGTATTATCCTCTCTGTGTGTCTCCTGTGTATTATCCTCTCTGTGTGTCTCCTGTGTATTATCCTCTCTGTGTGTCTCCTGTGTATTATCTCTCTGTGTCTCCTGTGTATTATCCTCTCTGTGTGTCTCCTGTGTATTATCCTCTGTGTGTGTCTCCTGTGTATTATCCTCTCTGTGTCTCCTGTGTATTATCCTCTCTGTGTGTCTCCTGTGTATTATCCTCTCTGTGTCTCCTGTGGATTATCCTCTGTGTGTCTCCTGTGTATTATCCTCTCTGTGTCTCCTGTGTATTATCCTCTCTGTGTCTCCTGTGTATTATCCTCTCTGTGTGTCTCCTGTGTATTATCCTCTGTGTGTCTCCTGTGTATTATCCTCTGTGTGTCTCCTGTGTATTATCCTCTCTGTGTTCTCCTGTGTATTATCCTCTGTGTGTCTCCTGTGTATTATCCTCTCTGTGTGTCTCCTGTGTATTATCCTCTCTGTGTTTCTCCTGTGTATATCCTTCTGTGTGTCTCCTGTGTATTATCCTCTCTGTGTCTCCTGTGTATTATCCTCTGTGTGTGTCTCCTGTGTATTATCCTCTCTGTGTCTCCTGTGTATTATCCTCTCTGTGTGTCTCCTGTGTATTATCCTCTGTGTGTCTCCTGTGTATTATCCTCTCTGTGTCTCCTGTGTATTATCCTCTCTGTGTGTCTCCTGTGTATTATCCTCTCTGTGTCTCCTGTGGATTATCCTCTGTGTGTCTCCTGTGTATTATCCTCTCTGTGTCTCCTGTGTATTATCCTCTCTGTGTCTCCTGTGTATTATCCTCTCTGTGTGTCTCCTGTGTATTATCCTCTGTGTGTCTCCTGTGTATTATCCTCTCTGTGTGTCTCCTGTGTATTATCCTCTGTGTGTCTCCTGTGTATTATCCTCTCTGTGTGTCTCCTGTGTATTATCCTCTCTGTCTCTCCTGTGTATTATCCTCTCTGTGTGTCTCCTGTGTATTATCCTCTCTGTGTGTCTCCTGTGTATTATCCTCTCTGTGTCTCCTGTGTATTATCCTCTCTGTGTCTCCTGTGTATTATCCTCTCTGTGTGTCTCCTGTGTATTATCCTCTCTGTGTGTCTCCTGTGTTTTATCCTCTCTGTGTGTCTCCTGTGTATTATCCTCTCTGTGTGTCTCCTGTGTATTATCTCCTCTCTGTGTCTCTGTGTATTATCCTCTCTGTGTCTCCTGTGTATTATCCTCTTTGTGTGTCTCCTGTGTATTATCCTCTCTGTCTCTCCTGTGTATTATCCTCTCTGTGTGTCTCCTGTGTATTATCCTCTCTGTGTCTCCTGTGTATTATCCTCTCTCTGTGTCTCCTGTGTATTATCCTCTCTGTGTGTCTCCTGTGTATTATCCTCTCTGTGTCTCCTGTGTATTATCCTCTCTGTGTGTCTCCTGTGTATTATCCTCTCTGTGTGTCTCCTGTGTATTATCCTCTCTGTGTGTCTCTGTGTATTATCCTCTGTGTGTCTCCTGTGTATTATCCTCTATGTGTGTCTCCTGTGTATTTCCTCTCTGTGTGTCCTCCTGTGTATTATCCTCTCTGTGTCTCCTGTGTATTATCCTCTCTGTGTCTCCTGTGTATTATCCTCTCTGTGTGTCTCCTGTGTATTATCCTCTCTGTGTCTCTGTGTATTATCCTCTCTGTGTCTCCTGTGTATTATCCTCTCTGTGTGTCTCCTGTGTATTATCCTCTCTGTGTCTCCTGTGTATTATCCTCTCTGTGTGTCTCCTGTGTATTATCCTCTCTGTGTCTCCTGTGTATTATCCTCTCTCTGTGTCTCCTGTGTATTATCCTCTCTGTGTGTCTCCTGTGTATTATCCTCTCTGTCTCTCCTGTGTATTATCCTCTCTGTGTGTCTCCTGTGTATTATCCTCTCTGTGTCTCCTGTGTATTATCCTCTCTGTGTGTCTCCTGTGTATTATCCTCTCTGTGTCTCCTGTGTATTATCCTCTCTGTGTGTCTCCTGTGTATTATCCTCTCTGTGTCTCCTGTGTATTATCCTCTCTGTGTGTCTCCTGTGTATTATCCTCTGTGTGTCTCCTGTGTATTATCCTCTCTGTGTGTCTCCTGTGTATTATCCTCTCTGTGTCTCCTGTGTATTATCCTCTCTCTGTGTCTCCTGTGTATTATCCTCTCTGTGTGTCTCCTGTGTATTATCCTCTCTGTGTCTCCTGTGTATTATCCTCTCTGTGTTTCCTGTGTATTATCTGTGTGTCTCCTGTGTATTATCCTCTCTGTGTGTCTCCTGTGTATTATCCTCTCTGTGTCTCCTGTGTATTATCCTCTCTCTGTGTCTCCTGTGTATTATCCTCTCTGTGTGTCTCCTGTGTATTATCCTCTCTGTGTCTCCTGTGTATTATCCTCTCTGTGTGTCTCCTGTGTATTATCCTCTCTGTGTGTCTCCTGTGTATTATCCTCTCTCTGTGTCTCCTGTGTATTATCCTCTCTGTGTCTCCTGTGTATTATCCTCTCTGTGTCTCCTGTGTATTATCCTCTCTGTCTCTCCTGTGTATTATCCTCTCTGTGTCTCCTGTGTATTATCCTCTCTGTGTCTCCTGTGTATTATCCTCTCTGTGTCTCCTGTGTATTATCCTCTCTGTGTGTCTCCTGTGTATTATCCTCTCTCTGTGTCTCCTGTGTATTATCCTCTGTGTGTCTCCTGTGTATTATCCTCTCTGTGTGTCTCCTGTGTATTATCCTCTCTGTGTCTCCTGTGTATTATCCTCTCTGTGTGTCTCCTGTGTATTATCCTCTCTGTGTCTGTGTCTCCTGTGTATTATCCTCTCTGTGTGTCTCCTGTGTATTATCCTCTCTGTGTCTCCTGTGTATTATCCTCTCTGTGTGTCTCCTGGTATTATCCTCTCTGTGTCTTCTGTGTATTATCCTCTCTGTGTCTCCTGTGTATTATCCTCTCTGTGTCTCCTGTGTATTATCCTCTGTGTGTGTCTCCTGTGTATTATCCTCTCTGTGTCTCCTGTGTATTATCCTCTGTGTGTGTCTCATGTGTATTATCCGCTGTGTGTCTCCTGTGTATTATTCTCTCTGTGTCTCCTGTGTATTATCCTCTGTGTCTCCTGTGTATTATCCTCTCTGTGTGTCTCCTGTGTATTATCCTCTCTGTGTCTCCTGTGTATTATCCTCTCTGTGTCTCCTGTGTATTATCCTCTCTGTGTCTCCTGTGTATTATCCTCTCTGTGTGTCTCCTGTGTATTATCCTCTGTGTGTCTCCTCTGTATTATCCTCTCTGTGTCTATGTCTCCTGTGTATTATCCTCTGTGTGTCTCTGTGTATTATCCTCTGTGTGTGTCTCCTGTGTATTATCCTCTCTGTGTCTCCTGTGTATTATCCTCTCTGTGTCTCCTGTGTATTATCCTCTCTGTGTCTCCTGTGTATTATCCTCTCTGTGTGTCTCCTGTGTATTATCCTCTCTGTGTGTCTCCTCTGTATTATCCTCTCTGTGTGTCTCCTGTGTATTATCCTCTCTGTGTCTATGTCTCCTGTGTATTATCCTCTATGTGTCTCCTGTGTATTATCCTCTCTGTGTGTCTCCTGTTTATTATCCTCTCTGTTCTCCTGTGTATTATCCTCTCTGTGTTCTCCTGTGTATATCCTCTCTGTGTGTCTCCTGTGTATTATCCTCTCTGTGTGTCTCCTGTGTATTATCCTCTCTGTGTGTCTCCTGTGTATTATCCTCTCTGTTGTCTCCTGTGTATTATCCTCTCTGTGTCTCCTGTGTATTATCCTCTGTGTGTCTCCTGTGTATTATCCTCTCTGTGTCTCCTGTGTATTATCCTCTGTGTGTCTCCTGTGTATTATCCTCTGTGTGTCTCCTGTGTCTCCTGTGTATTATCCTCTGTGTGTCTCCTGTGTATTATCTCTCTGTGTCTCCTGTGTATTATCATCTCTGTGTCTCCTGTGTATTATCCTCTCTGTGTGTCTCCTGTGTATTATCCTCTGTGTGTGTCTCCTGTGTTTTATCCTCTGTGTGTCTCCTGTGTATTATCCTCTCTGTGTGTCTCCTGTGTATTATCCTCTGTGTGTCTCCTGTGTATTATCCTCTCTGTGTGTCTCCTGTGTATTATCCTCTCTGTGTTTCTCCTGTGTATTATCCTCTCTGTGTGTCTCCTGTGTATTATCCTCTCTGTGTCTCCTGTGTATTATCCTCTGTGTGTGTCTCCTGTGTATTATCCTCTCTGTGTCTCCTGTGTATTATCCTCTCTGTGTGTCTCCTGTGTATTATCCTCTCTGTGTCTCCTGTGTATTATCCTCTGTGTGTCTCCTGTGTATTATCCTCTCTGTGTCTCCTGTGTATTATCCTCTCTGTGTGTCTCCTGTGTATTATCCTCTCTGTGTCTCCTGTGGATTATCCTCTGTGTGTCTCCTGTGTATTATCCTCTCTGTGTCTCCTGTGTATTATCCTCTCTGTGTCTCCTGTGTATTATCCTCTCTGTGTGTCTCCTGTGTATTATCCTCTGTGTGTCTCCTGTGTATTATCCTCTCTGTGTGTCTCCTGTGTATTATCCTCTGTGTGTCTCCTGTGTATTATCCTCTCTGTGTCTCCTGTGTATTATCCTCTCTGCTCTCCTGTGTATTATCCTCTCTGTGTGTCTCCTGTGTATTATCCTCTCTGTGTGTCTCCTGTGTATTATCCTCTGTGTGTCCTGTGTATTATCCTCTCTGTGTCTCCTGTGTATTATCCTCTCTGTGTCTCCTGTGTATTATCCTCTATGTGTCTCCTGTGTATTATCCTCTCTGTGTCTCCTGTGTATTATCCTCTCTGTGTCTCCTGTGTATTATCCTCTCTGTGTGTCTCCTGTGTATTATCCTCTCTGTGTGTCTCCTGTGTATTATCCTCTCTGTGTGTCTCCTGTGTATTATCCTCTCTGTGTGTCTCCTGTGTATTATCCTCTCTGTGTCTCCTGTGTATTATCCTCTCTGTGTCTCCTGTGTATTATCCTCTCTGTGTGTCTCCTGTGTATTATCCTCTCTGTCTCTCCTGTGTATTATCCTCTCGTGTGTGTCTCCTGTGTATTATCCTCTCTGTGTCTCTGTGTATTATCCTCTCTCTGTGTCTCCTGTGTATTATCCTCTCTGTGTGTCTCCTGTGTATTATCCTCTCTGTGTGTCTCCTGTGTATTATCCTCTCTGTGTGTCTCCTGTGTATTATCCTCTCTGTGTGTCTCCTGTGTATTATCCTCTCTGTGTGTCCTCCTGTGTATTATCCTCTCTGTGTGTCTCCTGTGTATTATCCTCTGTGTGTGTCTCCTGTGTATTATCCTCTCTGTGTGTCTCCTGTGTATTATCCTCTCTGTGTCTCCTGTGTATTATCCTCTCTGTGTCTCCTGTGTATTATCCTCTCTGTGTGTCTCCTGTGTATTATCCTCTCTGTGTCTCCTGTGTATTATCCTCTCTGTGTCTCCTGTGTATTATCCTCTCTGTGTGTCTCCTGTGTATTATCCTCTCTGTGTCTCCTGTGTATTATCCTCTCTGTGTGTCTCCTGTGTATTATCCTCTCTGTGTCTCCTGTGTATTATCCTCTCTCTGTGTCTCCTGTGTATTATCCTCTCTGTGTGTCCTGTGTATTATCCTCTCTGTCTCTCCTGTGTATTATCCTCTCTGTGTGTCTCCTGTGTATTATCCTCTCTGTGTCTCCTGTGTATTATCCTCTCTGTGTGTCTCCTGTGTATTATCCTCTCTGTGTCTCCTGTGTATTATCCTCTCTGTGTGTCTCCTGTGTATTATCCTCTCTGTGTCTCCTGTGTATTATCCTCTCTGTGTGTCTCCTGTGTATTATCCTCTGTGTGTCTCCTGTGTATTATCCTCTCTGTGTGTCTCCTGTGTATTATCCTCTCTGTGTCTCCTGTGTATTATCCTCTCTCTGTGTCTCCTGTGTATTATCCTCTCTGTGTGTCTCCTGTGTATTATCCTCTCTGTGTCTCCTGTGTATTATCCTCTCTGTGTGTCTCCTGTGTATTATCCTCTGTGTGTCTCCTGTGTATTATCCTCTCTGTGTGTCTCCTGTGTATTATCCTCTCTGTGTCTCCTGTGTATTATCCTCTCTCTGTGTCTCCTGTGTATTATCCTCTCTGTGTGTCTCCTGTGTATTATCCTCTCTGTGTCTCCTGTGTATTATCCTCTCTGTGTGTCTCCTGTGTATTATCTCTCTGTGTGTCTCCTGTGTATTATCCTCTCTCTGTGTCTCCTGTGTATTATCCTCTCTGTGTCTCTGTGTATTATCCTCTCTGTGTCTCCTGTGTATTATCCTCTCTGTCTCTCCTGTGTATTATCCTCTCTGTGTCTCCTGTGTATTATCCTTTCTGTGTGTCTCCTGTGTATTATCCTCTCTGTCTCTCCTGTGTATTATCCTCTCTGTGTCTCCTGTGTATTATCCTCTCTGTGTCTCCTGTGTATTATCCTCTCTGTGTCTCCTGTGTATTATCCTCTCTGTGTGTCTCCTGTGTATTATCCTCTCTCTGTGTCTCCTGTGTATTATCCTCTGTGTGTCTCCTGTGTATTATCCTCTCTGTGTGTCTCCTGTGTATTATCCTCTCTGTGTCTCCTGTGTATTATCCTCTCTGTGTGTCTCCTGTGTATTATCCTCTCTGTGTCTGTGTCTCCTGTGTATTATCCTCTCTGTGTGTCTCCTGTGTATTATCCTCTCTGTGTCTCCTGTGTATTATCCTCTCTGTGTGTCTCCTGTGTATTATCCTCTCTGTCTCTCCTGTGTATTATCCTCTCTGTGTCTCCTGTGTATTATCCTCTCTGTGTCTCCTGTGTATTATCCTCTCTGTGTGTCTCCTGTGTATTATCCTCTCTGTGTGTCTCCTGTGTATTATCCTCTCTGTGTCTCCTGTGTATTATCCTCTCTGTGTGTCTCCTGTGTATTATCCTCTCTGTGTCTCCTGTGTATTATCCTCTCTGTGTCTCCTGTGTATTATCCTCTCTGTGTGTCTCTGTGTATTATCCTCTCTGTGTCTCCTGTGTATTATCCTCTCTCTGTGTCTCCTGTGTATTATCCTCTCTGTGTGTCTCCTGTGTATTATCCTCTCTGTGTCTCCTGTGTATTATCCTCTCTGTGTGTCTCCTGTGTATTATCCTCTCTGTCTCTCCTGTGTATTATCCTCTCTGTGTGTCTCCTGTGTATTATCCTCTCTGTGTCTCCTGTGTATTATCCTCTCTGTGTGTCTCCTGTGTATTATCCTCTCTGTGTCTCCTGTGTATTATCCTCTCTGTGTGTCTCCTGTGTATTATCCTCTCTGTGTGTCTCCTGTGTATTATCCTCTCTGTGTCTCCTGTGTATTATCCTCTCTCTGTGTCTCCTGTGTATTATCCTCTCTGTGTGTCTCCTGTGTATTATCCTCTCTGTGTCTCCTGTGTATTATCCTCTCTGTGTGTCTCCTGTGTATTATCCTCTCTGTGTGTCTCCTGTGTATTATCCTCTCTGTGTCTCCTGTGTATTATCCTCTCTGTCTCTCCTGTGTATTATCCTCTCTGTGTCTCCTGTGTATTATCCTCTCTGTGTGTCTGATGTGTATTATCCTCTCTGTGTCTCCTGTGTATTAGCCTCTCTGTGTGTCTCCTGTGTATTATCCTCTCTGTGTGTCTCCTGTGTATTATCCTCTCTGTGTCTCCTGTGTATTATCCTCTCTGTGTCTCCTGTGTATTATCCTCTCTGTGTGTCTCCTGTGTATTATCCTCTCTGTGTCTCCTGTGTATTATCCTCTCTGTGTGTCTCCTGTGTATTATCCTCTCTGTGTCTCCTGTGTATTATCCTCTCTGTGTCTCCTGTGTATTATCCTCTCTGTGTCTCCTGTGTATTATCCTCTCTGTGTGTCTCCTGTGTATTATCCTCTCTGTGTCTCCTGTGTATTATCCTCTCTGTGTCTCCTGTGTATTATCCTCTCTGTGTCTCCTGTGTATTATCCTCTCTGTGTCTCCTGTGTATTATCCTCTGTGTGTCTCCTGTGTATTATCCTCTCTGTGTGTCTCCTGTGTATTATCCTCTCTGTGTCTCCTGTGTATTATCCTCTCTGTGTCTCCTGTGTATTATCCTCTCTGTGTCTCCTGTGTATTATCCTCTCTGTGTGTCTCCTGTGTATTATCCTCTCTGTGTCTCCTGTGTATTATCCTCTCTGTGTCTCCTGTGTATTATCCTCTCTGTGTGTCTCCTGTGTATTATCCACTGTGTCTCCTGTGTATTATCCTCTCTGTGTCTCCTGTGTATTATCCTCTCTGTGTGTCTCCTGTGTATTATCCTCTATGTGTCTCCTGTGTATTATCCTCTCTGTGTGTCTCCTGTGTATTATCCTCTCTGTGTCTCCTGTGTATTATCCTCTCTGTGTCTCCTGTGTATTATCCTCTCTGTGTCTCCTGTGTATTATCCTCTCTGTGTCTCCTGTGTATTATCCTCTCTGTGTGTCCTGTGTATTATCCTCTCTGTGTGTCTGATGTGTATTATCCTCTGTGTGTCTCCTGTGTATTATCCTCTCTGTGTGTCTCCTGTGTATTATCCTCTGTGTGTCTCCTGTGTATTATCCTCTGTGTGTCTCCTGTGTATTATCCTCTGTGTGTCTCCTGTGTATTATCCTCTGTGTGTCTCCTGTGTATTATCCTCTCTGTGTCTCCTGTGTATTATCCTCTCTGTGTCTCCTGTGTATTATCCTCTCTATGTGTCTCCTGTGTATTATCCTCTGTGTGTCTCCTGTGTGTGTGTGTCTGTACATGTATCCCCACTCTCTGCTCTGCGCATGCTCTGTGTCATGTCTCCTGTGTGTGTGTGTCTGTACATGTATCCCCACTCTCTGCTCTGCGCATGCTCTGTGTCATGTCTCCTGTGTGTGTGTCTGTACATGTATCCCCACTCTCTGCTCTGCGCATGCTCTGTGTCATGTCTCCTATGTGTGTCTCTTGTGTTTTTTCTCTGTTCCTCACGTCACAGAGCAGTGACCAATTACATTACAGCACCCTGTCCCGCCCATCCGTCAGACGGGAGCCTATCCTCGCTCTTGCTTCTACCCGGATGTGACGTTGCGCTGTCAGGAGGAAGCCGGAAGTGAGTGCGCGGCCGCCGGGATGGAACCGTGACCGGAGCGGATGGAGGCGGAGCCTGGGGGGACCGAGAGACCCGGGGAGCCCGGAGTGGTGTATACCATGGAGAACAAGCCCATAGTGACATGTGAGAGAGATATGTGTATATATACTGTACTATACACTGACAGACCTGACATGCACACATACATACAGACCTGACATACATACATACAGACCTGACATACATACATACAGACCTGACATACATACATACAGACCTGACATACATACATACATACATACAGACCTGACACATACACACCTGACATGCAGACCTGACAAACATACATACAGACCTGACATACATACATACAGACCTGACATACATACATACAGACCTGACATACATACATACAGACCTGACATACATACATACAGACCTGTCATACATACATACAGACCTGACATACATACATACAGACCTGACATACATACATACAGACCTGACATACATACATACATACATACAGACCTGACATACATACATACATACATACAGACCTGACATACATACATACATACAGACCTGTCATACATACATACATACATACAGACCTGACATACATACATACATACATACAGACCTGACACATACACACACAAACATACATACAGACCTGACATACATACATACAAACATACAGACCTGACATACATACATACATACATACAGACCTGACATACATACATACATACATACAGACCTGTCATACATACATACATACATACAGACCTGTCATACATACATACATACATACAGACCTGACATACATACATACATACATACAGACCTGACACATACACACACAAACATACATACATACATACAGACCTGACATACATACATACAGACCTGACATACATACATACAGCCCTTACATACATACATACAGACCTGACATACATACATACAGACCTGACATACATACATACAGACCTGACATACATACATACAGACCTGACATACATACATACAGACCTGACATACATACATACAGACCTGACATACATACATACAGACCTGACATACAGACCTGACATACAGACCTGACATACAGACCTGACATACAGACCTGACATACAGACCTGACATACAGACCTGACATACAGACCTGACATACAGACCTGACATACAGACCTGACATACAGACCTGACATACAGACCTGACATACAGACCTGACATACAGACCTGACATACAGACCTGACATACAGACCTGACATACAGACCTGACATACATTCATACATACAGACCTGACATACATTCATACAAACAGACCTGACATACATTCATACATACAGACCTGACATACATACATACATACATACAGACCTGACATACATACATACATACAGACCTGACATACATACATACATACAGACCTGACATACATACATACAGACCTGACATACATACATACAGACCTGACATACATACATACAGACCTGACATACATACATACAGACCTGACATGCATACAGACAGGCCTGACATGCATACATACAGACAGGCCTGACATGCATACATACAGACAGGCCTGACATACATGCATACATACAGACAGACCTGACATACATGCATACATACAGACAGACCTGACATACATACATACATACAGACAGACCTGACATACATACATACATACATACAGACAGGCCTGACATACATACATACAGACAGGCCTGACATGCATACATACAGACAGACCTGACATGCATACATACAGACAGGCCTGACATGCATACATACAGACAGGCCTGACATGCATACATACAGACAGGCCTGACATGCATGCATACATACAGACAGGCCTGACATGCATGCATACATACAGACAGGCCTGACATGCATGCATACATACAGACAGGCCTGACATGCATACATACATACAGACAGGCCTGACATGCATACATACATACAGACAGGCCTGACATGCATACATACATACAGACAGGCCTGACATGCATACATACATACAGACAGGCCTGACATGCATACATACATACAGACAGGCCTGACATGCATACATACATACAGACAGGCCTGACATGCATACATACAGGCCTGACATGCATACATACAGACCTGGCATGCATGCATGCATGCAGACCTGGCATGCATGCAGACCTGGCATGCATGCATGCAGACCTGACATGCATGCATGCAGACCTGACATGCATGCATGCAGTGGATATAAAAAGTCTACACACCCCTGTTAAAATGTCAGGTTTATGGGCTGTAAAAAAAAATGAGACAAATATAAATCATTTCAGAACTTTTTCCACCTTTAATGTGACCTATAAACTGTACAACTCAAACAGACTGAAATCTTTTAGGTGGAGGGAAGAAAAAAAAAAAGTCTGCACACCCTTAAACTAATACCTTGTTGAAGCCCCTTGTGATCAGTCTTTTTGGGTATGAGTCTATCAGCATGGCACATTGTGACTTGGCAAGATTTGCCCACTCTTCTTTGCTCTGTCAGATTGCGAGGGCATCTCCTGGGCACAGCCCTCTTCACATCACAATCGGATTCAGGTCTGGGCTCTGACTGGGCCATTCCAACACTTTAATCTTCTTCTGGTGAAGCCATTCCTTTGGTGATTTGGATGTATGCTTTGGGTCGTTGTCATGCTGAAAGATGAAGTTCCTCTTCATGTTCAGCTTTCTAGCAGAAGCCTGAAGGTTTTGTGCCAATATTGACTGGTATTTGGAACTGATCATAATTCCCTCTATCTTAACTAAGGCCCCAGTTCCCGCCCCAAAGCATGATGCTGCCACCGCCATGCGTCACTGTGGGTATGGTGTTCTTTTTGCGCCAAACATATCTTTTGGAATTATGGCCAAAGAGTTCAACCTTGGTTTCATCAGACCATAACACCTTTCCCCACATGCTTTTGGGAGACTTCAGATGTGTTTTTGCAAAATGTAGCCTGGCTTGGATTTTTTTTCGTAAGAAAAGGCTTTCGTCTTGCCACTCTACCCCATAGCCCAGACATATGAAGTATACGGGAGATTGTTGTCACATGTACCACACAGCCAGTACTTGCCAGATATTCCTGCAGCTCCTTTAATGTTGCTGTAGGCCTCTTGGTAGCCTCCCAGACCAGTTTTCTTCTCGTCTTTTCATCAATTTTGGAGGGAGCTCCAGTTCTTGGTAATGTCACTGTTGTGCCATATTTTCTCCACTTGATGATGACTGTCTTCACTGTGTTCCATGGTATATCTAATGCCTTGGAAATTCTTTTGTACCCTTCTCCTGACTGATACCTTTTAACAATGAGATCCCTCTGATGCTTTGGAAGCTCTCTGTGGACCATGGCTTTTGCTGTGGGATGCAACTAAGAACATTTCAGGAAAGACCAACTAGAGCAGCTGAACGTTATTTGGGGTTAATCAGAGGCACTTGAAATGATGGCAGGTGTATGCTGACTCCTATTTAACAAGATTTGGAATGTGATTGCTTAATTCTGAACACAGCTACATCCCCAGTTATAAGAGGGTGTGCAGACTTATGCAACCACATTATTTTTATTTTTCTTCCCTCCACCTAAAAGATTTCAGTTTGTTTTTCTCTTGAGTTGTACAGTTTATAGGTCACATTAAAGGTGGAAAAAGTTCTGAAATGATTTATCTTTGTCTCATTTTTTTACAGCACAGAAACCTGACATTGTGTAGACTTTTTATATCCACTGTACATACAGACCAGACACGCCAGACACGCACGCATGCATGCAGACGGACCACACACACACACACACACACACACACACACACACCTGGCATGCATGCATGCATGCATGCAGACGGACCACACACACATACACACACCTGGCATGCATGCAGACGGACCACACACACCTGGCATGCATGCAGACGGACCACACACACACACACCTGGCATGCATGCATGCAGACGGACCACACACACACACACACACACACCTGGCATGCATGCATGCAGACGGACCACACACACACACACACACACACACACCTGGCATGCATGCAGACGGACCACACACACACACACACCTGGCATGCATGCATGCAGACGGACCACACACACACACACCTGGCATGCATGCATGCAGACGGACCACACACACACACACACACACACCTGGCATGCATGCATGCAGACGGACCACACACACACACACCTGGCATGCATGCATGCATGCAGACGGACCACACACACACACACCTGGCATGCATTCAGACGGACCACACACACACACCTGGCATGCATGCATGCAGACGGACCACACACACACACACACCTGGCATGCATGCATGCAGACGGACCACACACACACACACACCTGGCATGCATGCATGCAGACGGACCACACACACACACACCTGGCATGCATGCATGCAGACGGACCACACACACACACACACACCTGGCATGCATGCATGCAGACGGACCACACACACACACACACACCTGGCATGCATGCATGCAGACGGACCACACACACACACACACACACACACACCTGGCATGCATGCATGCATGCAGACGGACCACACACACACACACCATGCATGCATGCATGCATGCATGCAGACAGACCACACACACCATGCATGCATGCATGCAGACGGACCACACACACACACACACCATGCATGCATGCATGCATGCATGCAGACGGGCCACACACACCATGCATGCATGCATGCAGGCGGACCACACACACCATGCATGCATGCATGCAGACGGACCACACACACACACACACACCATTCATGCATGCATGCATGCAGACGGACCACACACACACACACACACCATGCATGCATGCAGACGGACCACACACACACACACACCATTCATGCATGCATGCATGCAGACGGACCACACACACACACACCATGCATGCATGCAGACGGACCACACACACACTCACACACACACCATGCATGCATGCATGCAGACGGACCACACACACACACACACACACACCTGGCATGCATGCATGCAGACGGACCACACACACACACACCTGGCATGCATGCATGCATGCAGACGGACCACACACACACACACCTGGCATGCATTCAGACGGACCACACACACACACCTGGCATGCATGCATGCAGACGGACCACACACACACACACACCTGGCATGCATGCATGCAGACGGACCACACACACACACACACACACCTGGCATGCATGCATGCAGACGGACCACACACACACACACCTGGCATGCATGCATGCAGACGGACCACACACACACACACACACCTGGCATGCATGCATGCAGACGGACCACACACACACACACACACCTGGCATGCATGCATGCAGACGGACCACACACACACACACACACACACCTGGCATGCATGCATGCATGCAGACGGACCACACACACACACACACACACACCATGCATGCATGCATGCATGCAGACGGACCACACACACACCATGCATGCATGCATGCAGACGGACCACACACACACACACACACACCATGCATGCATGCATGCATGCATGCAGACGGACCACACACACCATGCATGCATGCATGCAGACGGACCACACACACCATGCATGCATGCATGCATGCAGGCGGACCACACACACCATGCATGCATGCATGCAGACGGACCACACACACACACACACCATTCATGCATGCAGGCATGCAGACGGACCACACACACACACACACCATGCATGCATGCAGACGGACCACACACACACACACACCATTCATGCATGCATGCATGCAGACGGACCACACACACACACACCATGCATGCATGCAGACGGACCACACACACACTCACACACACACACCATGCATGCATGCATGCAGACGGACCACACACACACACACACACACACACACCATGCATGCATGCATGCAGACGGATCACACACACACACACACACCATGCATGCATGCAGACGGACCACACACACACACACACACACCATGCATGCATGCAGACGGACCACACACACACACCATGCATGCATGCATGCAGACGGACCACACACACACCATGCATGCATGCATGCAGACGGACCACACACACACACACACACACACCATGCATGCATGCATGCAGACGGACCACACACACACACACACACACACCTGGCATGCATGCATGCAGACGGACCACACACACACACACACACACACACACACACACCTGGCATGCATGCATGCAGACGGACCACACACACACACACACCTGGCATGCATGCATGCAGACGGACCACACACACACACACACCTGGCATGCATGCATGCAGACGGACCACACACACACACACACCTGGCATGCATGCATGCAGACGGACCACACACACACACACACCTGGCATGCATGCATGCAGACGGACCACACACACACACACACACCTGGCATGCATGCATGCAGACGGACCACACACACACACAACTGGCATGCGCACACACACACACACACACACACACACAACATGTTGTTATGTGACAGTGTCCTCCCTACATGTGTACATGAATATGAGCCTCTGATGTTCTAGGTCTTGTTGTTATGTGGCTGTGTGCTCTCTACATATGTGTTGGCATAGTTTGCAGCAAGCTTTATTGTAGTTTGGTGCCATTCTCTCTGTTAGGCTCCTCATTGGCCGATCTTCTGGTTACCAATGTCTGTCTCTGATTCGGTGGTTGTGTAAATGCCAAAGTGGGAGGTCTGGGGAACATGTCTCCGCTCGACATCCTCTGTTAGTAGTGTCTGGAAGTCCTTACTTATTTTGCATATTCCCTCTAGATCAAGGTGGTATGTGGTGTACATGAGGTGGTCTCTTTACTTTTGTATTGTTCCCGGGGTTCTGATGGCAGAGGGTACTTCATGTGAGGTGACACAGGAAATATGTAAGCCTCCTGTATATCACAATCTTCAGTGTTTGTGATGATATCTGACGGCCTGAATATGGACCCTTGTTTAGTATGGGAGGGATGGAAACTGGAGCTGTGGAGGTAACTGCATCTGCCTGTGGGTTTTATATACACTGTATCACTTTATTGTGCTTTATACTGTTACCTACCCTTATATGCACCATACTCGGTCTCACTTTACTGTGCTTTATACTGTTACCTACCCTTATATGCACCATACTCGGTATCACTTTACTGTGCTTTATACTGTTACCTACCCTTATATTCACTGTACTCAGCATCACTTTATTGCACTTTTCCTCAGGTGCTGGAGACCAGAATTTATTCACAGCTGTTTATCCTAACCTGACCCAACAGCTGCCCCGCGAGCCCATGGAATGGAGGAGGTGAGAAAACTGGCCATCACCCCAATACCCCTGTACTGGGTGCACTATCATTATAGGGGGGTTACTCACACCTGGGGCCAACACTCTCCACAAAACAATAACACTGCAAATATCTGCTTTCTTCGGTCTCCCATGATAAGGCTGTTATGGCCAAACCTACCCAGCAGACCTTTCTGATCCTTATTATCACTTCACCAAGGCAGCAGATGTCTCTATAAAACCCTCTTCCTTGGATGCAGCATTTAGACATGTGAGATTAGGATCAGCACACGGGATCAGCACACGGGATCAGCACACGGGACACTACATCTGGACACGTGGTTCTGACAGCTTCTCACCATGACAGTTACCGATGACATCACTACATGAACCAAACATGCAACGTACAGAATCTAACATCATAAGTTAAACACATAGAGAGGCAACATAACATACAGTAATTACCATACATCGGGTAATCAACATAACTTAAAAACATATTAAATAGCTATAACAACTACTGAGCCCATCCCTGCGCTGGTACAGCTTCCTCATATGCAGGACAACATACCTCATATATATATATATAATATGGAACGTGTTTACTAGATCATTGTCCATGGCTCCAGTATCAGGGCAACAGGGAAAATGATATCCGCCCATAGGAGTATCATGTGGGTTTTGGGCCCATAGCATTTACTTACTAGAACAGAGGCCCCCTTGAGCACGGCAAGCGCTTTTTACACAGAGAGACCTTACGCTAAACTAGTTTGATCAATGACCTCGGCCGATGTTCATACGATGTTGTTCGTGGGGATTGCTATTTGCACAGATGCATGACTGATTTTGGGACTCCCCTGAACCCCTCAAGCAACCCTGTTATTTAGGAACCTAACACGTGTGATTGCTAATATCAAAATGGCCGTGAGACGTGTTTAGGGACTGTGACGATGTTTTCTTTCATTTATATGCCATGTTTAAGGCATTAATGTGTACATATAGTTACTGTCATGTATAGGAAGAGGCAGAGGAGGCTGGCACAACTGGATGGACAGCTGGACATTGTGTGCATATAGTTACTGTCATGTATAGGACGGGGCAGAGGAGGCTGGCACAACTGGATGGACAGCTGGACATTGTGTGCATATAGTTACTGTCATGTATAGGACGGGGCAGAGGAGGCTGACACAACTGGATGGACAGCTGGACATTGTGTACATATAGTTACTGTCATGTATAGGAGGAGGCAGAGGAGGCTGACACAACTGGATGGACAGCTGGACATTGTGTACATATAGTTACTGTCATGTATAGGAGGCTGACACAACTGGATGGACAGCTGGACATTGTGTACATATAGTTACTGTCATGTATAGGAGGCTGACACAACTGGATGGACAGCTGGACATTGTGTACATATAGTTACTGTCATGTATAGGAGGAGGCAGAGGAGGCTGACACAACTGGATGGACAGCTGGACATTGGGTGCATATAGTTACTGTCATGTATAGGAGGGGGCAGAGGAGGCTGACACAACCGGATGGACAGCTGGACATTGTGTACATATAGTTACTGTCATGTATAGGAGGAGTCAGAGGAGGCTGACACAACTGGATGGACAGCTGGACATTGTGTGCATATAGTTACTGTCATGTATAGGAGGAGGCAGAGGAGGCTGACACAACTGGATGGACAGCTGGACATTGTGTGCATATAGTTACTGTCATGTATAGGAGAAGGCAGAGGAGGCTGACACAACTGGTGGACAGCTGGACATTGGGTGCATATAGTTACTGTCATGTATAGGAGAAGGCAGAGGAGGCTGACACAACTGGTGGACAGCTGGACATTGGGTGCATATAGTTACTGTCATGTATAGGAGGAGGCTGACAACTGGATGGACAGCTGGACATTGTGTACATATAGTTACTGTCATGTATAGGAGGAGGCTGAGGAGGCTGACACAACTGGATGGACAGCTGGACATTGTGTGCATATAGTTACTGTCATGTATAGGAGGACGCAGAGGAGGCTGACACAACTGGATGGACAGCTGGACATTGTGTGCATATAGTTACTGTCATGTATAGGAGGAGGCAGAGGAGGCTGACACAACTGGATGGACAGCTGGACATTGTGTGCATATAGTTACTGTCATGTATAGGAGGAGGCAGAGGAGGCTGACACAACTGGATGGACAGCTGGACATTGTGTGCATATAGTTACTGTCATGTATAGGAGGGGGCAGAGGAGGCTGACACAACTGGATGGACAGCTGGACATTGTGTACATATATTTACTGTCATGTATAGGAGGAGACAGAGGGGGCTGTCACAACTGGATGGACAGCTGGACATTGTGTGCATATAGTTACTGTCATGTATAGGAGGAGGCAGAGGAGGCTGACACAACTGGATGGACAGCTGGACATTGTGTACATATAGTTACTGTCATGTATAGGAGGAGGCAGAGGAGGCTGACACAACTGGATGGACAGCTGGACATTGTGTACATATAGTTACTGTCATGTTTAGGAGGAGGCTGACACAACTGGATGGACAGCTGGACATTGTGTGCATATAGTTACTGTCATGTATAGGAGGAGGCAGAGGAGGCTGACACAACTGGATGGACAGCTGGACATTGTGTACAATAGTTACTGTCATGTATAGGAGGAGGCTGAGGAGGCTGTCACAACTGGATGGACAGCTGGACATTGTGTACATATAGTTACTGTCATGTATAGGAGGAGGCTGACACAACTGGATGGACAGCTGGACATTGTGTACATATAGTTACTGTCATGTTTAGGAGGAGGCTGACACAACTGGATGGACAGCTGGACATTGTGTGCATATAGTTACTGTCATGTATAGGAGGAGGCAGAGGAGGCAGACACAACTGGATGGACAGCTGGACATTGTGTACAATAGTTACTGTCATGTATAGGAGGAGGCTGAGGAGGCCGCCACAAGTAGGTGGACAGCTGGACATTGTGTGCATATAGTTACTGTCATGTATAGGAGAAGGCAGAGGAGGCTGACACAACTGGATGGACAGCTGGACATTGTGTACATATAGTTACTGTCGTGTATAGGAGGAGGCAGAGAAGGCTGACACAACTGGATGGACAGCTGGACATTGTGTACATATAGTTACTGTCATGTATAGGAGGAAGAGGAGGCTGACACAACTGGATGGACAGCTGGACATTGTGTACATATAGTTACTGTCGTGTATAGGAGGAGGCAGAGGAGGCTGACACAACTGGATGGACAGCTGGACATTGTGTGCATATAGATACTGTCATGTATAGGAGGAGGCAGCGGAGGCTGACACAACAGGATGGACAGCTGGACATTGTTTACATATAGTTACTGTCATGTATAGGAGGAGGCAGAGGAGGCTGACACAACTGGATGGACAGCTGGACATTGTGTGCATATAGTTACTGTCATGTATAGGAGGAGGCTGAGGAGGCTGACACAACTGGATGGACAGCTGGACATTGTGTGCATATAGTTACTGTCATGTATAGGAGGCGGCAGAGGAGGCTGACACAACTGGATGGACAGCTGGACATTGTGTACATATAGTTACTGTCATGTATAGGAGGAGGCAGAGGAGGCTGACACAACTGGTTGGACAGCTGGACATTGTGTACATATAGTTACTGTCATGTATAGGAGGAGGCTGAGGAGGCTGACACAACTGGATGGACATCTGGACATTGTGTGCATATAGTTACTGTCATGTATAGGAGGAGGCAGAGGAGGCTGACACAACTGGATGGACAGCTGGACATTGTGTGCATATAGTTACTGTCATGTATAGGAGGAGGCAGAGGTGGCTGACACAACTGGATGGACAGCTGGACATTGTGTTCATATAGTTACTGTCATGTATAGGAGGAGGCTGAGGAGGCTGACACAACTGGATGGACAGCTGGACATTGTGTGCATATAGTTACTGTCATGTATAGGAGGAGGCTGAGGAGGCTGACACAACTGGATGGACAGCTGGACATTGTGTGCATATAGTTACTGTCATGTATAGGAGGAGGCTGAGGAGGCTGACACAACTGGATGGACAGCTGGACATTGTGTGCATATAGTTACTGTCATGTATAGGAGGAGGCAGAGGAGGCTGACACAACTGGATGGACAGCTGGACATTGTGTACATATAGTTACTGTCATGTATAGGAGGAGGCTGACACAACTGGATGGACAGCTGGACATTGTGTACATATAGTTACTGTCATGTATAGGAGGAGGCTGAAACAACTGGATGGACAGCTGGACATTGTGTGCATATAGTTACTGTAATTTATAGGAGGAGGCAGAGGAGGCTGACACAACTGGATGGACAGCTGGACATTGGGTACATATAGTTACTGTCATGTATAGGAGGAGGCTGAGGAGGCTGACACAACTGGATGGACAGCTGGACATTGTGTGCATATAGTTACTGTCATGTATAGGAGGGGCAGAGGAGGCTGACACAACTGGATGGACAGCTGGACATTGTGTGCATATAGTTACTGTCATGTATAGGAGGAGGCAGAGGAGGCTGACACAACTGGATGGACAGCTGGACATTGTGTGCATATAGTTACTGTCATGTATAGGAGGAGGCAGAGAAGGCTGACACAACTGGATGGACAGCTGGACATTGTGTACAATAGTTACTGTCATGTATAGGAGGCAGAGGAGGCTGACACAACTGGATGGACAGCTGGACATTGTGTGCATATAGTTACTGTCATGTATAGGAGGAGGCAGAGGAGGCTGACACAACTGGATGGACAGCTGGACATTGTGTGGATATAGTTACTGTCATGTATAGGAGGAGGCTGACACAACTGGATGGACAGCTGGACATTGGGTGCATATAGTTACTGTCATGTATAGGAGGAGGCAGAGGAGGCTGACACAACTGGATGGACAGCTGGACATTGTGTACATATAGTTACTGTCATGTATAGGAGGAGGCAGAGGAGGCTGACACAACTGGATGGACAGCTGGACATTGTGTACATATAGTTACTGTCATGTATAGGAGGAGGCAGAGGAGGCTGACACAACTGGATGGACAGCTGGACATTGGGTGCATATAGTTACTGTCATGTATAGGAGGAGGCAGAGGATGCTGACACAGCTGGACATTGTATACATATATTTACTGTCATGTATAGGAGGCAGAGGAGGCTGACAACTGGATGGACAGCTGGACATTGTGTGCATATAGTTACTGTCATGTATAGGAGGCAGAGGAGGCTGACACAACTGGATGGACAGCTGGACATTGTGTGCATATAGTTACTGTCATGTATAGGAGGCAGAGGAGGCTGACACAACTGGATGGACAGCTGGACATTGTGTACATATAGTTACTGTCATGTATAGGAGGCAGAGGAGGCTGACACAACTGGATGGACAGCTGGACATTGTGTGCATATAGTTACTGTCATGTATAGGAGGAGGCAGAGGAGGCTGACACAACTGGATGGACAGCTGGACATTGTGTACATATAGTTACTGTCATGTATAGGAGGAGGCAGAGGAGGCTGACACAACTGGATGGACAGCTGGACATTGTGTGCATATAGTTACTGTCATGTATAGGAGGAGGCAGAGGAGGCTGACACAACTGGATGGACAGCTGGACATTGGGTGCATATAGTTACTGTCATGTATAGGAGGCAGAGGAGGCTGACACAACTGGATGGACAGCTGGACATTGGGTGCATATAGTTACTGTCATGTATAGGAGGGGGCAGAGGAGGCTGACACAACTGGATGGACAGCTGGACATTGTGTGCATATAGTTACTGTCATGTATAGGAGGAGGCTGAGGAGGCTGACACAACTGGATGGACAGCTGGACATTGGGTGCATATAGTTACTGTCATGTATAGGAGGCAGAGGAGGCTGACACAACTGGATGGACAGCTGGACATTGTGTACATATAGTTACTGTCATGTATAGGAGGAGGCAGAGGAGGCTGACACAACTGGATGGACAGCTGGACATTGTGTACATATAGTTACTGTCATGTATAGGAGGAGGCTGAGGAGGCCGCCACAAGTAGGTGGACAGCTGGACATTGTGTGCATATAGTTACTGTCATGTATAGGAGGAGGCAGAGGAGGCTGACACAACTGGATGGACAGCTGGACATTGTGTGCATATAGTTACTGTCATGTATAGGAGGAGGCTGACACAACTGGATGGACAGCTGGACATTGTGTACAATAGTTACTGTCATGTATAGGAGGAGGCAGAGGAGGCTGACACAACTGGATGGACAGCTGGACATTGGGTGCATATAGTTACTGTCATGTATAGGAGGCAGAGGAGGCTGACACAACTGGATGGACAGCTGGACATTGTGTACATATAGTTACTGTCATGTATAGGAGGAGGCAGAGGAGGCTGACACAACTGGATGGACAGTTGGACATTGTGTGCATATAGTTACTGTCATGTATAGGAAGAGGCAGAGGAGGCTGACACAACAGGATGGACAGCTGGACATTGTGTGCATATAGTTACTGTCATGTATAGGAGGCGGCAGAGGAGGCTGACACAACTGGATGGACAGCTGGACATTGTGTACATATAGTTACTGTCATGTATAGGAGGAGGCAGAGGAGGCTGACACAACTGGATGGACAGCTGGACATTGTGTACAATAGTTACTGTCATGTATAGGAGGAGGCAGAGGAGGCTGACACAACTGGATGGACAGCTGGACATTGTGTACATATAGTTACTGTCATGTATAGGAGGAGGCTGAGGAGGCTGACACAACTGGATGGACAGCTGGACATTGTGTACATATAGTTACTGTCATGTATAGGAGGAGGCTGACACAACTGGATGGACAGCTGGACATTGTGTGCATATAGGTACTGTCATGTATAGGAGAAGGCAGAGGAGGCTGACACAACTGGATGGACAGCTGGACATTGTGTGCATATAGTTACTGTCATGTAGAGGAGGAGGCAGAGGAGGCTGACACAACTGGATGGACAGCTGGACATTGTGTGCATATAGTTACTGTCATGTAGAGGAGGAGACAGAGGAGGCTGACACAACTGGATGGACAGCTGGACATTGTGTTCATATAGTTACTGTCATGTATAGGAGGAGGCAGAGGATGCTGACACAGCTGGACATTGTATACATATATTTACTGTCATGTATAGGAGGCAGAGGAGGCTGACAACTGGATGGACAGCTGGACATTGTGTGCATATAGTTACTGTCATGTATAGGAGGCAGAGGAGGCTGACACAACTGGATGGACAGCTGGACATTGTGTGCATATAGTTACTGTCATGTATAGGAGGCAGAGGAGGCTGACACAACTGGATGGACAGCTGGACATTGTGTGCATATAGTTACTGTCATGTATAGGAGGCAGAGGAGGCTGACACAACTGGATGGACAGCTGGACATTGTGTACATATAGTTACTGTCATGTATAGGAGGCAGAGGAGGCTGACACAACTGGATGGACAGCTGGACATTGTGTGCATATAGTTACTGTCATGTATAGGAGGAGGCAGAGGAGGCTGACACAACTGGATGGACAGCTGGACATTGTGTACATATAGTTACTGTCATGTATAGGAGGAGGCAGAGGAGGCTGACACAACTGGATGGACAGCTGGACATTGTGTGCATATAGTTACTGTCATGTATAGGAGGAGGCAGAGGAGGCTGACACAACTGGATGGACAGCTGGACATTGGGTGCATATAGTTACTGTCATGTATAGGAGGCAGAGGAGGCTGACACAACTGGATGGACAGCTGGACATTGGGTGCATATAGTTACTGTCATGTATAGGAGGGGGCAGAGGAGGCTGACACAACTGGATGGACAGCTGGACATTGTGTGCATATAGTTACTGTCATGTATAGGAGGAGGCTGAGGAGGCTGACACAACTGGATGGACAGCTGGACATTGGGTGCATATAGTTACTGTCATGTATAGGAGGCAGAGGAGGCTGACACAACTGGATGGACAGCTGGACATTGTGTACATATAGTTACTGTCATGTATAGGAGGAGGCAGAGGAGGCTGACACAACTGGATGGACAGCTGGACATTGTGTACATATAGTTACTGTCATGTATAGGAGGAGGCTGAGGAGGCCGCCACAAGTAGGTGGACAGCTGGACATTGTGTGCATATAGTTACTGTCATGTATAGGAGGAGGCAGAGGAGGCTGACACAACTGGATGGACAGCTGGACATTGTGTGCATATAGTTACTGTCATGTATAGGAGGAGGCTGACACAACTGGATGGACAGCTGGACATTGTGTACAATAGTTACTGTCATGTATAGGAGGAGGCAGAGGAGGCTGACACAACTGGATGGACAGCTGGACATTGGGTGCATATAGTTACTGTCATGTATAGGAGGCAGAGGAGGCTGACACAACTGGATGGACAGCTGGACATTGTGTACATATAGTTACTGTCATGTATAGGAGGAGGCAGAGGAGGCTGACACAACTGGATGGACAGTTGGACATTGTGTGCATATAGTTACTGTCATGTATAGGAAGAGGCAGAGGAGGCTGACACAACAGGATGGACAGCTGGACATTGTGTGCATATAGTTACTGTCATGTATAGGAGGCGGCAGAGGAGGCTGACACAACTGGATGGACAGCTGGACATTGTGTACATATAGTTACTGTCATGTATAGGAGGAGGCAGAGGAGGCTGACACAACTGGATGGACAGCTGGACATTGTGTACAATAGTTACTGTCATGTATAGGAGGAGGCAGAGGAGGCTGACACAACTGGATGGACAGCTGGACATTGTGTACATATAGTTACTGTCATGTATAGGAGGAGGCTGAGGAGGCTGACACAACTGGATGGACAGCTGGACATTGTGTACATATAGTTACTGTCATGTCTAGGAGGAGGCAGAGGAGGCTGACACAACTGGATGGACAGCTGGACATTGTGTGGATATAGTTACTGTCATGTATAGGAGGCTGAGGAGGCTGACACAACTGGATGGACAGCTGGACATTGTGTGCATATAGTTACTGTCATGTATAGGAGGAGGCAGCGGAGGCTGGCACAACTGGATGGACAGCTGGACATTGTGTGCATATAGTTACTGTCATGTATAGGAGGAGGCAGAGGAGGCTGGCACAACTGGATGGACAGCTGGACATTGTGTGCATATAGTTACTGTCATGTATAGGAGGCGGCAGAGGAGGCTGACACAACTGGATGGACAGCTGGACATTGTGTACTTATAGTTACTGTCATGTATAGGAGGAGGCAGAGGAGGCTGACACAACTGGATGGACAGCTGGACATTGTGTACATATAGTTACTGTCATGTATAGGAGGAGGCTGAGGAGGCTGACACAACTGGATGGACAGCTGGACATTGTGTTCATATAGTTACTGTCATGTATAGGAGGAGGCAGAGGAGGCTGACACAACTGGATGGACAGCTAGACATTGGGTGCATATAGTTACTGTCATGTATAGGAGGAGGCAGCGGAGGCTGGCACAACTGGATGGACAGCTGGACATGGTGTTCATATAGTTACTGTCATGTCTAGGAGGAGTCAGAGGAGGCTGACACAACTGGATGGACAGCTGGACATTGTGTGTATATAGTTACTGTCATGTATAGGAGGAGGCAGAGGAGGCTAACACAACTGGATGGACAGCTGGACATTGTGTGCATATAGTTACTGTCATGTATAGGAGGGGGCAGAGGAGGCTGACACAACTGGATGGACAGCTGGACATTGTGTTCATATAGTTACTGTCATGTATAGGAGGGGGCAGAGGAGGCTGACACAACTGGATGGACAGCTGGACATTGTGTACATATAGTTACTGTCATGTATAGGAGGAGGCAGCGGAGGCTGGCACAACTGGATGGACAGCTGGACATTGTGTGGATATAGTTACTGTCATGTATAGGAGGAGGCAGAGGAGGCTGGCACAACTGGATGGACAGCTGGACATTGTGTACATATAGTTACTGTCATGTCTAGGAGGGGGCAGAGGAGGCTGACACAACTGGATGGACAACTGGACATTGTGTGCATATAGATACTGTCATGTATAGGAGGAGGCAGAGGAGGCTGGCACAACTGGATGGACAGCTGGACATTGTGTACATATAGTTACTGTCATGTATAGGAGGAGGCAGAGGAGGCTGACACAACTGGATGGACAGCTGGACATTGGGTGCATATAGTTACTGTCATGTATAGGAGGAGGCAGAGGAGGCTGACACAACTGGATGGACAGCTGGACATTGTGTACATATAGTTACTGTCATGTATAGGAGGAGGCTGACACAACTGGATGGACAGCTGGACATTGTGTACATATAGTTACTGTCATGTATAGGAGGAGGCAGAGGAGGCTGACACAACTGGATGGACAGCTGGACATTGTGTGCATATAGTTACTGTCATGTATAGGAGGAGGCTGACACAACTGGATGGACAGCTGGACATTGTGTGCATATAGGTACTGTCATGTATAGGAGGAGGCAGAGGAGGCTGACACAACTGGATGGACAGCTGGACATTGTGTGCATATAGTTACTGTCATGTAGAGGAGGAGGCAGAGGAGGCTGACACAACTAGATGGACAGCTGGACATTGTGTGCATATAGTTACTGTCATGTAGAGGAGGAGGCAGAGGAGGCTGACACAACTGGATGGACAGCTGGACATTGTGTGCATATAGTTACTGTCATGTAGAGGAGGAGACAGAGGAGGCTGACACAACTGGATGGACAGCTGGACATTGTGTGCATATAGTTACTGTCATGTATAGGAGGCAGAGGAGGCTGACACAACTGGATGGACAGCTGGACATTGTGTGCATATAGTTACTGTCATGTATAGGAGGCAGAGGAGGCTGACACAACTGGATGGACAGCTGGACATTGTGTACATATAGTTACTGTCATGTATAGGAGGCAGAGGAGGCTGACACAACTGGATGGACAGCTGGACATTGTGTGCATATAGTTACTGTCATGTATAGGAGGAGGCAGAGGAGGCTGACACAACTGGATGGACAGCTGGACATTGTGTACATATAGTTACTGTCATGTATAGGAGGAGGCAGAGGAGGCTGACACAACTGGATGGACAGCTGGACATTGGGTGCATATAGTTACTGTCATGTATAGGAGGCAGAGGAGGCTGACACAACTGGATGGACAGCTGGACATTGGGTGCATATAGTTACTGTCATGTATAGGAGGGGGCAGAGGAGGCTGACACAACTGGATGGACAGCTGGACATTGTGTGCATATAGTTACTGTCATGTATAGGAGGAGGCTGAGGAGGCTGACACAACTGGATGGACAGCTGGACATTGGGTGCATATAGTTACTGTCATGTATAGGAGGCAGAGGAGGCTGACACAACTGGATGGACAGCTGGACATTGTGTACATATAGTTACTGTCATGTATAGGAGGAGGCAGAGGAGGCTGACACAACTGGATGGACAGCTGGACATTGTGTACATATAGTTACTGTCATGTATAGGAGGAGGCTGAGGAGGCCGCCACAAGTAGGTGGACAGCTGGACATTGTGTGCATATAGTTACTGTCATGTATAGGAGGAGGCAGAGGAGGCTGACACAACTGGATGGACAGCTGGACATTGGGTACATATAGTTACTGTCATGTATAGGAGGAAGAGGAGGCTGGCACAACTGGTGGACAGCTGGACATTGGGTGCATATAGTTACTGTCATGTATAGGAGGAGGCAGAGGAGGCTGACACAACTGGATGGACAGCTGGACATTTTGTTCATATAGTTACTGTCATGTATAGGAGGAGGCAGAGGAGGCTGACACAACTGGATGGACAGCTGGACATTGTGTACATATAGTTACTGTCATGTATAGGAGGAGGCAGAGGAGGCTGACACAACTGGATGGACAGCTGGACATTGTGTACAATAGTTACTGTCATGTATAGGAGGAGGCAGAGGAGGCTGACACAACTGGATGGACAGCTGGACATTGGGTGCATATAGTTACTGTCATGTATAGGAGGCAGAGGAGGCTGACACAACTGGATGGACAGCTGGACATTGTGTACATATAGTTACTGTCATGTATAGGAGGAGGCAGAGGAGGCTGACACAACTGGATGGACAGTTGGACATTGTGTGCATATAGTTACTGTCATGTATAGGAAGAGGCAGAGGAGGCTGACACAACTGGATGGACAGCTGGACATTGTGTGCATATAGTTACTGTCATGTATAGGAGGCGGCAGAGGAGGCTGACACAACTGGATGGACAGCTGGACATTGTGTACATATAGTTACTGTCATGTATAGGAGGAGGCAGAGGAGGCTGACACAACTGGATGGACAGCTGGACATTGTGTACAATAGTTACTGTCATGTATAGGAGGAGGCAGAGGAGGCTGACACAACTGGATGGACAGCTGGACATTGTGTACATATAGTTACTGTCATGTATAGGAGGAGGCTGAGGAGGCTGACACAACTGGATGGACAGCTGGACATTGTGTACATATAGTTACTGTCATGTCTAGGAGGAGGCAGAGGAGGCTGACACAACTGGATGGACAGCTGGACATTGTGTGCATATAGTTACTGTCATGTATAGGAGGCTGAGGAGGCTGACACAACTGGATGGACAGCTGGACATTGTGTGCATATAGTTACTGTCATGTATAGGAGGAGGCAGCGGAGGCTGGCACAACTGGATGGACAGCTGGACATTGTGTGCATATAGTTACTGTCATGTATAGGAGGAGGCAGAGGAGGCTGGCACAACTGGATGGACAGCTGGACATTGTGTGCATATAGTTACTGTCATGTATAGGAGGCGGCAGAGGAGGCTGACACAACTGGATGGACAGCTGGACATTGTGTACTTATAGTTACTGTCATGTATAGGAGGAGGCAGAGGAGGCTGACACAACTGGATGGACAGCTGGACATTGTGTACATATAGTTACTGTCATGTATAGGAGGAGGCTGAGGAGGCTGACACAACTGGATGGACAGCTGGACATTGTGTTCATATAGTTACTGTCATGTATAGGAGGAGGCAGAGGAGGCTGACACAACTGGATGGACAGCTAGACATTGGGTGCATATAGTTACTGTCATGTATAGGAGGAGGCAGCGGAGGCTGGCACAACTGGATGGACAGCTGGACATTGTGTGTATATAGTTACTGTCATGTATTGGAGGAGGCAGAGGAGGCTGACACAACTGGATGGACAGCTGGACATTGTGTACATATAGTTACTGTCATGTATAGGAGGGGGCAGAGGAGGCTGACACAACTGGATGGACAGCTGGACATTGTGTTCATATAGTTACTGTCATGTATAGGAGGGGGCAGAGGAGGCTGACACAACTGGATGGACAGCTGGACATTGTGTACATATAGTTACTGTCATGTATAGGAGGAGGCAGCGGAGGCTGGCACAACTGGATGGACAGCTGGACATTGTGTGGATATAGTTACTGTCATGTATAGGAGGAGGCAGAGGAGGCTGGCACAACTGGATGGACAGCTGGACATTGTGTACATATAGTTACTGTCATGTCTAGGAGGGGGCAGAGGAGGCTGACACAACTGGATGGACAACTGGACATTGTGTGCATATAGATACTGTCATGTATAGGAGGAGGCAGAGGAGGCTGGCACAACTGGATGGACAGCTGGACATTGTGTACATATAGTTACTGTCATGTCTAGGAGGGGGCAGAGGAGGCTGACACAACTGGATGGACAGCTGGACATTGTGTTCATATAGTTACTGTCATGTATAGGAGGAGGCAGAGGAGGCTGACACAACTGGATGGACAGCTGGACATTGTGTACATATAGTTACTGTCATGTATATGAGGAGGCAGAGGAGGCTGACACAACTGGATGGACAGCTGGACATTGTGTACATATAGTTACTGTCATGTATAGGAGGAGGCTGACACAACTGGATGGACAGCTGGACATTGTGTGCATATAGTTACTGTCATGTATAGGAGGAGGCAGAGGAGGCTGACACAACTGGATGGACAGCTGGACATTGTGTACATATAGTTACTGTCATGTATAGGAGGAGGCAGAGGAGGCTGACACAACTGGATGGACAGCTGGACATAGTGTGCATATAGTTACTGTCATGTATAGGAGGAGGCAGAGGAGGCTGACACAACTGGATGGACAGCTGGACATTGTGTGCATATAGTTACTGTCATGTATAGGAGGAGGCAGAGGAGGCTGACACAACTGGATGGACAGCTGGACATTGTGTGCATATAGTTACTGTCATGTATAGGAGGAGGCAGAGGAGGCTGACACAACTGGATGGACAGCTGGACATTGTGTTCATATAGTTACTGTCATGTATAGGAGGAGGCAGAGGAGGCTGACACAACTGGATGGACAGCTGGACATTGTGTGCATATAGTTACTGTCATGTATAGGAGGAGGCAGAGGAGGCTGACACAACTGGATGGACAGCTGGACATTGTGTACATATAGTTACTGTCATGTATAGGAGGAGGCTGAGGAGGCTGACACAACTGGATGGACAGCTGGACATTGTGTACATATAGTTACTCTCATGTATAGGAGTAGGCTGACACAACTGGATGGACAGCTGGACATTGTGTGCATATAGTTACTGTCATGTATAGGAGGCTGACACAACTGGATGGACAGCTGGACATTGTGTGCATATAGTTACTGTCATGTATAGGAGGAGGCAGAGGAGGCTGACACAACTGGATGGACAGCTGGACATTGGGTACATATAGTTACTGTCATGTATAGGAGGAGGCAGAGGAGGCTGACACAACTGGATGGACAGTTGGACATTGTGTGCATATAGTTACTGTCATGTATCTGAGGAGGCAGAGGAGGCTGACACAACTGGATGGACAGCTGGACATTGTGTACATATAGTTACTGTCATGTATAGGAGGGGCAGAGGAGGCTGACACAACTTGATGGACAGCTGGACATTGGGTACATATAGTTACTGTCATGTATAGGAGGGGCAGAGGAGGCCGACACAACTGGATGGACAGCTGGACATTGTTTACATATAGTTACTGTCATGTATAGGTGGAGGCAGAGGAGGCTAACACAACTGGATGGACAGCTGGACATTGTGTGCATATAGTTACTGTCATGTATAGGAGGAGGCTGACACAACTGGATGGACAGCTGGACATTGTGTGCATATAGTTACTGTCATGTATAGGTGGAGGCAGAGGAGGCTGACACAACTGGATGGACAGCTGGACATTGTGTGCATATAGTTACTGTCATGTATAGGAGGAGGCAGAGGAGGCTGACACAACTGGATGGACAGCTGGACATTGGGTACATATAGTTACTGTCATGTATAGGAGGGGCAGAGGAGGCCGACACAACTGGATGGACAGCTGGACATTGTGTGCATATAGTTACTGTCATGTATAGGAGGCGGCAGAGGAGGCTGACACCACTAGATGGACAGCTGGACATTGTGTACATATAGTTACTGTCATGTATAGGAGGAGGCAGAGGAGGCTGACACAACTGGATGGACAGCTGGACATTGTGTGCATATAGTTACTGTCATGTATAGGAGGAGGCAGAGGAGGCTGACACAACTGGATGGACAGCTGGACATTGTGTGCATATAGTTACTGTCATGTATAGGAGGAGGCAGAGGAGGCTGACACAACTGGATGGACAGCTGGACATTGGGTACATATAGTTACTGTCATGTATAGGAGGGGCAGAGGAGGCCGACACAACTGGATGGACAGCTGGACATTGTTTACATATAGTTACTGTCATGTATAGGAGGGGGCAGAGGAGGCTGACACAACTGGATGGGCAGCTGGACATTGTGTACATATAGTTACTGTCATGTATAGGAGGAGGCTGACACAACTGGATGGACAGCTGGACATTGGGTACATATAGTTACTGTCATGTATAGGAGGAGGCAGAGGAGGCTGACACAACTGGATGGACAGCTGGACATTGGGTACATATAGTTACTGTCATGTATAGGAGGAGGCAGAGGAGGCTGACACAACTGGATGGACAGCTGGACATTGTGTACATATAGTTACTGTCATGTATAGGAGGAGGCAGAGGAGGCTGACACAACTGGATGAACAGCTGGACTTTGTGTACATATAGTTACTGTCATGTCTAGGAGGGGGCAGAGGAGGCTGACACAACTGGATGGACAGCTGGACATTGTGTACATATAGTTACTGTCATGTATAGGAGGAGGCAGAGGAGGCTGACACAACTGGATGGACAGCTGGACATTGTGTGCAAATAGTTACTGTCATGTATAGGAGGAGGCAGAGGAGGCTGACACAACTGGATGGACAGCTGGACATTGTGTACATATAGTTACTGTCATGTATAGGAGGAAGAGGAGGCTGACACAACTGGATGGACAGCTGGACATTGTGTGCATATAGTTACTGTCATGTATAGGAGGAGACAGAGGAGGCTGACACAACTGGATGGACAGCTGGACATTGGGTGCATATAGTTACTGTCATGTATAGGAGGAGGCTGACACAACTGGATGGACAGCTGGACATTGTGTACATATAGTTACTGTCATGTATAGGAGGAGGCAGAGGATGCTGACACAACTGGATGGACAGCTGGACATTGGGTGCATATAGTTACTGTCATGTATAGGAGGAGGCTGACACAACTGGATGGACAGCTGGACATTGTGTGCATATAGTTACTGTCATGTATAGGAGGAGGCAGAGGATGCTGACACAACTGGATGGACAGCTGGACATTGGGTGCATATAGTTACTGTCATGTATAGGAGGAGGCTGACACAACTGGATGGACAGCTGGACATTGTGTACATATAGTTACTGTCATGTATAGGAGACAGAGGAGGCTGACACAACTGGATGGACAGCTGGACATTGTGTACATATAGTTACTGTCATGTATAGGAGGAGGCAGAGGATGCTGACACAACTGGATGGACAGCTGGACATTGGGTGCATATAGTTACTGTCATGTATAGGAGGAGGCAGAGGAGGCTGACACAACCGGATGGACAGCTGGACATTGTGTACATATAGTTACTGTCATGTATAGGAGGAGTCAGAGGAGGCTGACACAACTGGATGGACAGCTGGACGTTGTGTGCATATAGTTACTGTCATGTATAGGAGGAGTCAGAGGAGGCTGACACAACTGGATGGACAGCTGGACGTTGTGTGCATATAGTTACTGTCATGTATAGGAGGAGTCAGAGGAGGCTGACACAACTGGATGGACAGCTGGACATTGTGTACATATAGTTACTGTCATGTATAGGAGGAGGCAGAGGAGGCTGACACAACTGGATGGACAGCTGGACATTGTGTGCAAATAGTTACTGTCATGTATAGGAGGAGGCAGAGGAGGCTGACAACTGGATGGACAGCTGGACATTGGTGCTCATTGCGAGCCTCTCCCCTCGTGTATTTCAACTTTCCTGCTTTGCAATGATCACCATTGACACTCATCGCAAGCCCCCCGAGCCGTTGGCGCTCATCGTGGGGCTTGCGGTGAGCGCTTTTGGCGCTCATTGCGAACCTTTTCTCCTGCCTGCTGTACTAGCCGCTCATTGCAGGGTTCATTAACCTGCAGGTTTTGTTCTTGGGACGCCATGTGCCTCTTTCCACCATCTCCCCCGTCCCTTCCCTGGGTGTTTATTCTCTGTGTGTCTGCTGATTTTTTTAGTGTTTTTTTATTTTCAAAGTCCTGCGTGCCTGGCGTTGTTTGTGTTGGTGTCTTTGCCGTCGTGTATTTTCTTAGTCCCGCGTATGTTACAGAGTTTGGTATTTTTCAAAGGTCCGAATGTGCTTCGCTTCGTTTTCATTACGTTTTCTGATTATAATTTTTTTACATTTTTCGTCCACCATTTTTTTTTTCTCTCGCTTAGCCGATTTTCGAGTGATGAAACGCAGCAGATTCAGCTTAAATTCGCTTGCAACCTCCCTCCCAGTTGTCCTCGCTCTCCCCTGGTCTGTGTGTGAGTGTGGTTTAATTTTTTTTTTGTTTGTTTTTCAAGGATTTCCTCAAATGTTTGCAGCCTAAGTAAGTCCTGCATTCCTTAACTACTTGCAGCCCCTCGTGCTTCAATGCCTCAACTGCTCACCTCGCCTTTCTATCTTCGAGTTGTCGTCACGCTAGCGTGGCTTAGCGCAGTGAAGCCCTCAATTTGCAGGGCTTCGAGCTAAAGGAGCTGATTGCTGGGCTTGCATGTAGGACTTTAAAACAGATGGCCTCAAGATGAGCACCATAGGCGCTCATCGCTAGGCTCTCGGCACTTTGCTGCAATAAACGCCAAAGGCGCTCATTCTAGCTCTCGCAATAGTGCCTTTTTAGAGTCCTGCTAAGGGTCCTCTGTCCAGTCAGAGATGTCATTTTCCCCATTACGCTCCACTGATGGAGGATGGAAAGAGATTGAAGACGCCCATAGCCAAAGCCAGTAACACTTTGCAGAAGCCCGCAACTCGCAAGACCTCCAAAAAACGAATAATAATGTACAAAATTAGTTTAAAACATCACACACAACTCAGGGGGACAGCCAGTGAGCTAATTTGACCCATAATTGCCGTTCTTAGGAGATAGAAAAGAATGGCCGCCAAAAAAACTAAAATTTTCTCAAACAGGATGAAAACGGGGCCAGTAGGCCAGTAACTCTTAGCTGTGGCCAGTAGGCCAGTAACTCTTAGCCTAGGCCAGTAACTCTTAGCCGGGGCCAGTAGGCCAGTAACTGTTAGCCTAGGCCAGTAACTCTTAGCCGGGGCCAGTAGGCCAGTAACTCTTAGCTGGGGCCAGTAGGCCAGTAACTCTTAGCCGGGGCCAGTAGGCCAGTAACTTTTAGCTTAGGCCAGTAACTCTTAAGCCAAGCCAATAGCACTTAGCCAAACAATGAAGGCACGCAGAACCTTGCAATTAGCGCCGAAGGTGCTCATTGCAAAGCAACAAACTTGCGGGTTGGACGACGCCTGCAATGACTGACAAGGCCTGTAATGTAGACTGGGGTAGAGGCTTGCGAAGCATGAAAGTGTCTCTCAGTGAGCGCTGAAGGCCCTCATCACAAGGCCTCATCACAAGTAATCGTCGTTATTCAGAGTGTTTAGAAAGATTGCTGATATTAGCAATTCCTTGCAAACCATTGTTGATGGAATTTCAATGGTATCATTGGGTAAATCATGTATTTGTGGATGTTTTCCTTCTCCAATTTGAATGAGCCAATCATTGAATTCCTTTTGGCCTTCAGATATCATATTTAATTATAATTTTGAGATGTGTAAAGATTTTCCACAGTTTACTTGTCTTGATACATGTTTTAATGATATCAGTTCTATTTCCATGTGGCACAACAGGTAATGTTTGCCTAAAATCTCCTCCTAACAACATCACCTTTCCACCAAATGGCAAATTATTATCCATCACTTCTTTTAAAAATCTGTCAATACATTGCAAAGCATGACATGACATCATTGTTGCCTCGTCTATGATAATAAATTTACTTTGTTTAAATGTTTTGGCTTGTAAAGAATTCAGTCGAATATCTGACACTGATGTTTCCAAAATGGGAACTGGCAGCTTAAACCCATTATGCACAGTTCTACCACCTTCTAACAAAAGTGCTGGAATTCCAGTTGTTGCAAATGTCATTGCTATCTGACCCTGTTCTCGAATGTAACTCATCAAACAATTGTACAGATACATTTTTCCTGATCAACCAGGGCCGTCTAGATAGAAATACCAGTCTTTGACCGTTTCATCATCAGTAGCATTTGTGATGGCATTAAATGCTTTTAACTGTATAGTATTTAAAGTTGCCAAGTTTTCTTCATTTTTTTGTTTTTGTATCTCAGTGTCATAATCATCAAAGTTGATGTCATCTATAAGTCCTGGATCAGTCAAATTAAATCTTGTCTGAAATTTAATCCATGAGCAAACAATATTTCTTGAATTTCCATTAAAGTTTTTAAAAGTGCTATTGGCTCATTGTAACGTTTCAAGAAGTCTTCGGACATATTTAATTTAAATGTTTCCCACAAAGTAAATGCATCAGGTACAAAAGATGCAAATTAACGCAAATTGTTCTCTCATTTGCTTTGGCATTTGACATAGTGCTGCTTCTTCCAGACACCTCTCCCATTCTGTATCATCAGCTATGAAGTTTTGATGTCTTGCAGTGAATAGGAAAGTCTCATAAACTGTCATTCACTGTGCGTAAATGTTCAAAACTTTGTGCACCGGGAACATGTAAGAGAAGTAATCTTAAACTGAAACGTTCAATGTCTCTTGGACTGACGATATAGATTTGTGGTATAATTTTATGTGTATCTCTTCTTCGTTGTCGCCATATACCATTTTCAAACACATAGTGATATGGAATCTCAATGTATAAAAATTGTTCTGCCTGCGTATCCTGGCAATTTAATTTAAACTACAAAGTACGTGTTGTATGTCGGTGTTAACTTTGAGCTAAGGCAGTTCTTTCATTGCCTGCAGTAAAGCAAACAAACTGACTTTGTGGCAAATGTACAGCTAAAGGATACACAGCATGTGACCGATCATGCATCTAAAATTTCAGAAGCCGCCACATTGCTTCAGGAGCACTGACATAGCGAGCATCTAAATTTGAAAGTTTGTCATGTAAAATTGGATTTTCCTTTTCGTTTGCAGCACCTTGCACAACAACAGTTGCTGCATCATATCCTTTGTATATATTTTTATACACATATTTATGGCTTTAATAGAAGTGCAAGTTTCCACATTTATGTGTGCGTTGTACTTCATGAGCAAATGTGGATTGTATGGAACGACAAATCTATTATCAACCTTTTGTCCACGGATAATAGCTGTTTGTCCTTGTCTTCTTTTATACAAAGGGTATCCATCACAATTAGCATACGTTTGCATTTGAAATTGTTTAGGAAATTGTTTAGTACATTTTTTATTTTCCATACATGATGAATTAGGATTCATATCTCCACATGGCCCATGAATCATTCTGTGTGTAACAATGTCAAAAAGTTTTGAATATTTTTCGGGATCTGGCAATTCAGCAGTAATGACTGAATCCACTCTCGCTGCAGTATTAAACTTATCTTTTTCCTGCAGGATTAAAAGTATGTGAGCATGTGGCAGTCCTCTTTTTTTTTTTTAATTCAATGGTGTAAACAAAAGCCACACATTTTCCAAATAATTGTGCTTTAGTTATATCATGTATTAATGAATTGAGTTTGATTCGATTAAATACTCTTGCCACTAAATCTGGTCGGTCAGAAGTAGTTTGTCCCAGATTCAAATTTTCCTTAATCTCTGGCCATTGCGGATTACATGTGAATGTAATGAATAAATCTGGTTTGCCAAATTTTGTGACAATAGCCATGGCATCCTTATATCTTTCTCGCATATTGCGAGGAGATCCTTGGAAAGTGGATGGCTAATAATTGCTCTTCCAGCTGGAAGGTCTCTGTTGGTAGCCAATTCAGTGACATAATCCATCAATCCACAATACTGTTCTACTCTAAGCTTATTTTGTTGAAATTTTATGAAATTTAGATTATTTGCTTCGACTTGTAGATAGGAATCAATAATCCATTGTTGAGTGAGTTTGCCCCCACTTAAAATTGGATTAAAAGAATCCAGAATAGCAGTTTGTGCCACTTTATGTTCCAGCATAGAAATATTGCATCTAACACAAACTTTACTATTGGGATAACTTTGCAATTGTAATTTTGGTTGCCATCCAGGTTCACCATTTGGAAAGAAAATGGGATATGTCATTGGATCTAAATAACAACTTAATATATTTGTTTATAAAAGGTTGTTCTTCATTGCGTGGATATATTCTAATATCCCGCTGAAAATGTGGTTCACCATTTTCATTTTTTAAAACTATGGCAACCTCATTGACTGTTGGTAAATTATATAGTCTTTGATCAGTGTTGCAATCTCTTTTTAACACCATATTTACTCTTGGCATTGTCAATTGATGTCTTTGAGCATGTTTCTGTTGTTCTTTTTCAAGCTGTGCTAATTGTTTGTATGCTTGACTGTATGGGTTGTTGGCCATAATTTTATCCAACTTTTCAAAGACTGCGCAGACACTTTTTATTTTCTGGAACCATCATTCTTTGTTCAACAGCTTCCATTGTATCTAAGATATATAACTTTGCAAATTTTGCACTCGTTGTTGTGGGTGTAAATGTGAAGTTCTGTGGTAAATTTGTCCTTGAACTTTAAAACGGTAAGGACCATGTCCTGGGACATTTTCTGCTAATGTGGCACCCATTGAAGCAAATTAAATTGCACTGTTATAAGACCTTTATATATTTTTTGAAATTGGTATAATTTGGAAATGTTGGATCGCTCATGATACTTTGTAAGTAATCTGGAAATAGGTGTCTTTGTGGAAGTCTTAACTTTCCTTTCTGACAGCAACTAATGAAGTCTCCGTCAGTTGGTCTTTCCTTTAGAAAATTATAGGCCCCACAAAACTGACACACAACATGAAGTAATCCACAATAATGAGTGTCTACTTTTAGTGCTCTAATAAACACTTTCTCATGCATTTCCTAAACATAGATATCACTACAACTTTCTATATCTACATTGGTGTCAATAGGCAATATACATTGGGCAATGTTTCACAGACATGTTTTAGTTTACTTTTTAGTTTCTTTGAAGCTCCAGCATACTCACTTTGTGCTTTCTTACTCATGTTTCTTTTATTTAAAAGTCTGTCGGTCTTCTTCTCTTAAGCATTGGGAAGTTTCAGGTGACTGTGCATCTCTCCACCTTTGCTTCCTTTCCCTTGCCAATCTTCTTTTGCGTTCAATGTTGTCTTCTCCATTATCTGCCATTGTAATCTGTAATTGTAAATAGAGGTGAAAGTTTTTTTTTGGTTCTGTACATATTGTTTGTATCTGGTTTCAATCTAAAAGTAAATAGGATTCATTAAAGAATGCAAACATTTTAAAATCGTTTTATTTTTTTCGATGCAATAAATGAAACAATTTTTGGAGTTTTTTATTGACGTCCATTAAGTAGCAAAGGACTGCATATATATATATATATATATATATATATATATATATATATATATATATATATATATATATAGCATTTTATAAACAGCTATTATCAAAGTATAAATTTGTTCTAAAAGAATGTTCAATTTTCTTAAAGATGCAATGAATGTAGATATGATGTCTAAATGAAGTTCTTTAAAACGTAATTACTTAAGCATATATATATATATATATATATATATATATATATATATATATATATATATATATATATATATATATAATCTTCCTTCCTTTTCTTTTTTTTTTTTCTTTTTCTTTTTCTTGTAATGACCAATTAAAATCTCCAAACCTCATTATCTTCCTTTTTTTTCTTTTCTATCTCTTAGAGTTAATCTATCCTTCAGTTCAAGATTCATTGAAATCACTTCTGATTTTGATACATTCAACTTGTAATAGGATATCTCTCTGTAAATATCTATAATTGTATGTAGTTCCATTAAGGATTTTTTAGGATCAGCAATAACAGTAAGAACTAAATCATCCGCAAAAGCAGTAACTTTATTATTTAAAGAACCTGTTTATAATACCTTCTATAGATTTACTTTTCCTAATAGTTTCAATCAAAGATTCAAAAATTAATAGAAATATCAAAGGGGAAAGCTGGCAACCTTGTCTGGTTCCATTGGTTATTTTGAAATTACTTGTTTTGAAATCCACAAATTTATTTAAGATACAGTATATAGAAAAAAAGGACCCACAGTTCCCTCCCTCCGAAGCACCCTTATATCTCCCCCTATTGGTCACATCCATTTAGCCGCTCTTGCTCTCTCCTTGTCTCACTGCCAGGGTTATAGTTGCACTGTACTAACTGGCCTACCACTTTCTTCTCATGTCTGCTCAGGGCTTATGGTCGAGCTCCTAAGATGATTCACCTGGAATCTAACTTTGTACAGTTTAAGGAAGAACTTCTCCCGAAGGAGGGAAACAAGGCCCTTCTCACCTTCCCCTTCCTGCACATTTACTGGACAGAGTGCTGTGTGAGTACTGGTCAGTCATGCATGCTTGGACAATTATAGAACAAGGTGCCTACTTGCTGGGCGAGTAGGGTCTACCATGGCCTGGCTACAGGGTAAGGGTAAAGGGTCATTGGGTGAGGGTCTACCATGGCCTGGCTACAGGGTAAGGGTGAAGGGTCATTGGGTGAGGGACTAGCATGCCTTGGCTACATGGTGAGGATGAAGGGTCACTGGGTGAAGGTCTACCAAGGGCTGGCTACAGGGTGAGGATGAAGGGTCATTGGGTGAGGGTCTACAAGGGCTGGCTACAGGGTGAGGATGAAGGATGATTGGATGACAGATTTTGTCCTGACTGATCACTACAACATCTGGACAAAGTGAACCTGAAGGCCTTTTTTCTCTCGTTTTAGGGGTGGTCTGTATCAAAAGCCATACAGTGCTGTTGGGTAATTATGGGCATGTATGTGGGTTTATTTTGACCTCTTTTTGGTTTATCAGGACACCGAAGTATATAAAGCCTCCACAAAAGATGACATCACAAAGTGGCAAAATGTGCTGCGAGCTCACAGCTCCACTGATTGGCTGATTGTTGTGGTGGAGAGCGAAGCCAAGAAGAAAAACAAGACAAACATTCTCCCTCGCACCTCCATAGCTGACAAAATACGGAGCGACTTCTGCAACAAGCAGAGTGACAGGTGAGATTGCTGGGGACACTGCTTATGGGCGGAGGTGCTAAGAATAGGAAGTCAGAGACTGGTCACATGAGTGCCGGGGGGCAATGCATATGGGAGGGGGCTGGTCACATGAGTGCTGAAGGGCACTGCTTATGGCAGGGGGTGCTAGAAATAGGAAGGAGGGGACTGGTCACGGGAGGGCTGGGGGGCACTGCTTATGGGAAGGGGTGCTAGTAATAGGAAGGAGGGGACTGGTCACATGAGTGCTGGGAGGCAATGCTTATGGGAGGGGGTGCTAGGAATAGGAAGGAGGGGACTGGTCACGTGAGGGCTTGGAGGCACTGCTTATAAGAGGGGGTGCTAAGAATAGGAAGGAGGGGACTGGTCACGTGAGGGATGGGGGCACTGCTTATAAGAGGGGGGGGGTAGGAATAGGAAGGAGGGGACTGGTCACGTGAGGGCTTGGGGGCACTGCTTATAAGAGGGGGTGCTAGGAATAGGAAGGAGGGGACTGGTCACGTGAGGGATGGGGCACTGCTTATGGGAGGGGGTGCTAGGAATAGGAATGAGGGGACTGGTCACTTGAGGGCTGGGGGGCACTGCTTATGGGAGGGGGTGCTAGGAATAGGAAGAAGGGGACTGGTCACGTGAGGGCTGGGGGGCACAGCTTATGGGAGGGGGTGCTAGGAATAGGAAGGAGGGGACTGGTCACCTGAGGGCTAGGGGGCACTGCTTATGGGAGGGGGTGCTAGGAATAGGAAGGAGGGGACTGGTCACGTGAGGGCTGGGGGACACTGCTTATGGGAAGGGGTGCTAGGCATAGGAAGGAGGGGATTGGTCACGTGAGGGCTGGGGGGCACTGCTTATGGGAAGGGGTGCTGGGCATAGGAAGGAGGGGATTGGTCACGTGAGGGCTGGGGGGCACTGCTTATGGGAGGGGGTGCAAGAAATAGGAAGGAGGGGACTGGTCACGTGAGTGCTGGGGGGCAATGATTATGGGAGGAGGTGCTAGGAATAGGAAGGAGGGGATTGGTCACGTGAGGGCTGGGGGGCACTGCTTATGGGACGGGGTGCAAGAAATAGGAAGGAGGGGACTGGTCACGTGAGGGCTGGGGGGCAATGCTTATGGGACGGGGTGCAAGAAATAGGAAGGAGGGGACTGGTCACGTGAGTGCTGGGGGGCAATGCTTATGGGAGGGGGTGCTAGGAATAGGAAGGAGGGGATTGGTCACGTGAGAGCTAGGGGGGCACTGCTTATAAGAGGGGGTGCTAGGAATAGGAAGGAGGGGACTGGTCACGTGAGGGCTGGGGGGCACTGCTTATGGGAATGGGTGCTAGGCATAGGAAGGAGGGGACTGGTCACGTGAGGGCTAGGGGGCACTGCTTATGGGAAGGGGTGCTAGGCATAGGAAGGAGGGGACTGGTCACGTGAGGGCTAGGGGGGCACTGCTTATGGGAAGGGGTGCTAGGCATAGGAAGGAGGGTATTGGTCACGTGAGGGCTGGGGGCACTGCTTATGGGAAGGGGTGCTAGGCATAGGAAGGAGGGGACTGGTCACGTGAGGGCTGGGGGGCACTGCTTATGGGAAGGGGTGCTAGGCATAGGAAGGAGGGGATTGGTCACGTGAGGGCTGGGGGGCACTGCTTATGGGAGGGGGTGCTAGGAATAGGAAGGAGGGGATTGGTCACGTGAGGGCTGGGGGGCACTGCTTATGGGAGGGGGTGCTAGGAATAGGAAGGAGGGGATTGGTCACGTGAGGGCTGGGGGGCACTGCTTATGGGAGGGGGTGCTAGGAATAGGAAGGAGGGGATTGGTCACGTGAGGGCTGGGGGGCACTGCTTATGCGAGGGGGTGCTAGGAATAGGAAGGAGGGTATTGGTCACGTGAGGGCTGGGGGGCACTGCTTATGGGAAGGGGTGCTAGGCATAGGAAGGAGGGGATTGGTCACGTGAGGGCTGGGGGGCACTGCTTATGGGAAGGGGTGCTAGGCATAGGAAGGAGGGGATTGGTCACGTGAGGGCTGGGGGGCACTGCTTATGGGAAGGGGTGCTAGGCATAGGAAGGAGGGGATTGGTCACGTGAGGGCTGGGGGGCACTGCTTATGGGAGGCGGTGCTAGGAATAGGAAGGAGGGGACTGCTCACGTGAGGGCTGGGGGGCACTGCTTATGGGAGGGGGTGCTAGGAATAGGAAGGAGGGTATTGGTCACGTGAGGGCTGGGGGGCACTGCTTATGGGAAGGGGTGCTAGGCATAGGAAGGAGGGGATTGGTCACGTGAGGGCTGGGGGGCACTGCTTATGGGAAGGGGTGCTAGGCATAGGAAGGAGGGGATTGGTGACGTGAGGGCTGGGGGGGCACTGCTTATGTTAAGCCGTGATGAGGCGAGCGTGGGAGGAATAGGAAGGAGGGTAAAGACCAAATGATATCTGACTGGACTGCTGGGGTTTGGGGAATATCAGGAAGGGTAAAGGTGAAACGGACCTTTGAGGGGGTGCTTGCTTGTTTGTGCCTTTCCCTAACTAGATCCATAGGATTTGTGCCCCTCCTTTTATCCAAGGTGTGTGGTTTTTAGTGAAGGTGCTACTAGTCTGTCCCCTTCCCCAGGTGCATGGTCCTAGTGGATCCTCTGAAGGATTCATCCCGGTCCCAGGAGTCCTGGAACCTCTTCCTGTCCAAGCTGCGCACGTTGCTTCTCACATCTTTTACTCGCAACTTGGGCCATTTTGAGGACGATATGAGGACCCTGAGAGAGAAGAGGACGGAGCCGGCCTGGAGCTTCTGTGACTACTTCATGGTGCAGGTAACAATGGGAGGAGCCATGTTACTGCCTGTCCCTCAGACCACTGCGCTATAAACATAATGGCAGTTAGTACGAGCTTACGTGTATAAGTTATACTCCAATTCATAAGGTTTTTAAACCTTATAATAATATTAGTTACTAGCGACTTGCCCGTCAAAAAATGACGGCAATAAAATTGTAAGGCAGGTAATGCTGCCACAGCGAGTAAGTGATTTGGTGGTCTGTGATCCTTGTGTGGTCATTGCGAGGCTGGCGCTGAGCGCCTTTGGTGCTCATTGCGAGCCTTTGGGGTGGTGTATTTGTTGTTATCATAGGCGCTTCTGCGCTTTATTGTGGGGTCCGCAGTGATATAATTTTGTCGCTTATTGCAAGGCTCTCCCCTGGTGTAGTTTGTGTCCTCTGAGCAGCGTTGGCGCTCCTTGTGGGTGTCGCAGTGACTGTGTTTGTGGTTATTTGCGATAGTGTGGTGTTCATTTTTTTTGTTTTGTGTCTATTTTTTTTTTTAATGGTAATTAATTAATAAAATCATAAATTAATATACTTTACCTATTTGTAATTAATATATGCAGCAAGGGATGTGCTGAAGAGCTGGCAATCTGTTGTGATGTTCCTGCAGCATACAATGTAGGTTTGCAGTGTTGTGGAGCTGAGGTGTAAGTGTCAGCAATGTGCACAGTGTGTAGTGTAAATAGGCTGCGTGCGCCAGGGGAAGCCGTTAGTATAGCTGGGTACTTCCGCATTGTGTAAGTTAGTGTTGTAAAATGGCGGCGATTGTGTATGTGTACGCGGGTTTGTATGATTTAGCGTCCTTGCTAATGTAGGTCGTACGGGTTTTTGTAAAAGCCGTATTTGCTTAGCGGTATTTTGCGGCTTCAGAGGTCGTGTAGCATCGTTTTCGTTTTTTTTCGGCGGCCATTTTTTCTCTTGCTTCTGGGATTTTCGCGTGTCTAAACTTTTTAAATTTGTCTGAAATCAAGGTTTAGCAGCGCCGCAGAGGTCCTGGGTGTCCCCTTGCTGTGGGTAGGGTTTTTATTGTATTTTTGTGTGTATTTTTCTGTTTTTTTAATGTTTTCCGCTGTGCGCGGGTTTGCCGTTTAATGTCGTATTTTTGCGAGTCCGTAATGGATTTTTTCTAAGTTCCGCGGCTTGTATTTTTTTGTGTAAGTCCTTATTTAGTCATTGCGTGTAAGTCCCGGTTGTGAGGCGCCGTAGAGCCTCCACCTCCGCAAATGTGGCCCCTCTCTTTGCCCCCCCCTCCCCTTGTGTTTCTTTCTCAGCCCCACCCCCTTGTGTTCTTTCTCCGCCCCCCCTTGTGTTCTTTCTCAGATCCACCCCCTTGTGTTCTTTCTCAGCCCCACCCTCCCCCTTGTGTTCTTTCTCAGCCCCACCCTCCCCCTTGTGTTCTTTCTCGGCCCCCCCCTCCCCCTTGTGTTCTTTCTCAGCCCCCCCCTCCCCCTTGTGTTCTTTCTCAGCCCCCCCCCTCCCCCTTGTGTTCTTTCTCAGCCCCCCCCCCCCTCCCCCTTGTGTTCTTTCTCAGCCCCCCCCCTCCCCCTTGTGTTCTTTCTCAGCCCCCCCTCCCCCTTGTGTTCTTTCTCAGCTCCCCTTGTGTTTTTTCTCAGCTCCCCTTGTGTTCTTTCTCAGCTCCCCTTGTGTTCTTTCTCAGCCCCACCCTCCCCTTGTGTTCTTTCTCAGCCTTAATTCTACTTCCTTTCTTCTGCTGTCCAGGAGGAGTTGGCGTTTGTCTTTGAGATGCTGCAGCAGTTTGAGGATGCGCTGGTTCAGTATGATGAGCTCGATGCTCTCTTCTCTCAGTATGTGCTGAACTTTGGGGCTGGAGGTGAGTAACATTGGGGGAGATGAGCACATATGGAGGATTATGGCGAGGGTCCGTGTCTGAGGATATCTCCTCTTCTCAGATGGGGCCAACTGGCTGAGCTCTTTCTGCCAACCCGTGCAGAGCTGGGATGGTCTGGCGCTGCGTAAGCCCATTGATATGGAGAAGAGGGACCTCATCCAGAGAGGCCGGGCCACCCTCCTGGACCTGCGCAGCTACCTCTTCTCCCGCCAGTGCACACTACTACTCTTCCTGCAGCGCCCCTGGGAGGTGGCAAACCGGGCTCTAGAGCTGCTCCATAACTGTGTGCAAGAGCTCAAACTGCTTGAGGTAAGAAGTGGGCGAGGACGGTGACGTGACGCGCTTGTGTTCATTTTGTATTGTGTATTTATAGTTACGATCCAGTGTCCCCACGTAAAGCTCTTCATGACGCACAATTCCATATAAGTCACGCATGCTGTGTAGAGATTTAGCGACCTCTTGAAAATTAGTCCTTTAGAGGAAAATAAAAAGTAAAATAGTTTCAAAATGAATAATATATTGGTAACAAGTATGACGTTTCTGGCAGTTTAGCCGTCCTTGTCCATAGCGAGGGCAATCTCAGAGAACTTGTTATGAATGGACCCCAGGCCACCCCATGTACGATGGTGCTGGGGTGTCTGATAATGATGGACTCGCTACTGGTAACCCTCATCTCGGAACTGAATATTTCTATATATATACACAGGTCCTTAGTCCATCACACGAGCATCTGTAAGATGTGTAACGATATCCTCTACTTGTGGACATCTTCACCCTCTCTGTTAGGATATTGTCCGGGCACCAGAAGCCTGCTCTGTATGTGATGGGGGGTTTCTTACATTGGGGCCTCCATAATAAACACGGACTAAGGCGACACGGCGCACGCGACAAGGCAGCTATACATGGAGTGGCTGCTAGTGACGTTTGTAACGGAACCCATCACTGTTTTACCCTGTTTTATGGTTATTTAATTCTTGGTTAAAATATGATCCTACTGTTATACTGTGTGTATGTTGGTTTATGCTCTCAGGGAGGTGTGACCAACCTATTGTCCCTCTATGTGTATTGTGTGGCCAAATATGGGCATGTGTATTACCTGTGGCCAGAGATATGTGTATATATATATTTCTGTATATAACAAAATAAAGTCAGTATTCATTTGACTTCCAATTGAGTGTCGTCCAATATGGGAGGTCTGGGATGGTGACACTGTAGTGCTTCTTGGATATTTTACCGTATACCAGCGGAGATATTGGATTCGTGTTCCAACTCCGTTACATTTGGTGGCAGTGGTGGGATTGTTCCCACGGTCAGAAGGACAGCTACAGGAGACACCATTCTGTGGAGTACAAATTGAGGGCAACGCTAGTATCCGTACAGCGCCCCTGGCTACAGCAGGATGGAACCGGCTAGTTTTCGGACAGCGTTCCATGATGATGAGGAGGAGATGGCGACCGCGGACTACAGGGATGCAGACAGAAAGGAACTCATGGAGGGAGACCGGGCAGTGGTTACAGTACCTCTTACGGACAGCACACAGACTGAGTTTGGAAGAGAACTCCAAAGCAGACTGGCCTTTTTCCCAGGTACGCTACCCATAAAAACCTTGGAATGGTTAATGTCAGATGTCCACAAATACATAATGGAAAAGCAGCGGGCAAGGGGACGGTCCATCTTGGGAGCTGCTAACCCACCTCCCACCATTAACCCCCCCCCCCCCAGCACTGCGTCCGGGTGGTGGGAACTACCAAACCCCTCCACGGTACATCAGGTGCCACACGTGTAACCAGCAGGGCCACATGCAGAGAGACTGTCCCAGAAACAGAAACCGCTCCACGTGGAATACTCAAACTAATTCCCCCTCCCAGCGTCAGTGTGAACCACAGGGGGCCGAAGGTGTCGTCCTTTCCTCCCAGCGGCAGTGTGTACCCCAGGGAGCCGAAGGTGTCGTCCTTCCCCCCCAGCGGCAGTGTGTACCCCAGGGGGCCAAAGGTGTCGTCCTCCCCCCCCCCCCCCCCCCCCCCCAGTGGCAGTGTGTACCCCAGGGGGCTGAAGGTGTCGTCCTTCCTCCCCAGGGAGCAGAAGGTGCCATTCTTCCTCCCCAGCGGCAGTGTGTACCCCAGGGAGCTGAAGGTGTCGTCCTTCCTCCCCAGGGAGCAGAAGGTGCCATTCTTCCTCCCCAGCGGCAGTGTGTACCCCAGGGAGCAGAAGGGGCCGTCCTTCCTCCCTAGCGGCAGTGTGTACCCCAGGGGGCCGAAGGTGTCGTCCTTCACCCCCAGCTGCAGTGTGTATCCCAGGGAGCAGAAGGTGTCATCCTTCCCCCCCCAGCGGCAGTGTGTACCCCAGGGAGCTGAGGGTGTCGCCCTCTCCCCCCAGCGACAGCTTACCCTAACAAGGGGAGACACCAATCTCCCAGACGGCGCAGATGGGACCATGGTCTCTGTGCCTGACCTACCGGGATGCTGGACAGCCTGTCCAGATCCCCAACTACCCTCACTGGGACAACCAGAGGTGGGGGTAAGTACAAATTCCCCTCCCCAGCTAACTCCTAATGTGGCCCCAGGGTTAACAGGAGAAATGTTAACCCCCACTGACCCCCACCTTTCCCTGGCTACTGAGCCGGAATATGTCCCAAGTACCCCAGAAGAAGAGCTGACAGCGGGGCAGAGTGCAGTCGGCCTCTGCCCTTTCTTTGTCCCTTGTACAGAGCAGAATGTCCTGCAGGTTATACCAGCAGAAGAGCTGGCATCAGGGCAGAGTGCCGCTGGCCTCTGCCCCTCAAGTCCCCTCAGCGTGTTGCCCCATCACCACAGCGAAATATCGAGGTGCCTGGTTAGACTTCCCCCCCAAAGGGGAGATGGGTGACGAAGTGCCTTTTGCCACTTTGTCCTAGAGAGGACTTATTGCCAGCCTCCTGCCCTGTGACTATGGCCCTGGGACATATTGCCCTTTAAACACAGTATTCGGCCATACCAGAGTGTATGTCACTCATTCTGGCCCTTTAAATACAGGGGGGTCATTCGGTACTTGCCCTGTGGGAGCGGTGATACCCCAGATAACTGTGCCATGGAGCCCATTCATATAATGAAAGACTATGGGAAAGACTTTAGCTACATGGCAATTGAACTGTGTGAAGAGGATCTGAGCGCTATTCAGTAGTTTTGTGCACTCAGATCCCAGCTATCTGGGGATATGTGAAATGTGAGTAAATGTGAATTGCAGTAATGCTGATGGGTTGTCAAACTAGAGAATTGACCAACAAATATTTTTGTCCGGACATCCCCAGGCCGATCCATTGTGTATGCCGGCTTATGGTCACGGGGGAGGTGTGTAACGGAACCCATCACTGTTTTACCCTGTTTTATGGTTATTTAATTCTTGGTTAAAATATGATCCTACTGTTATACTGTATGTATGTTGGTTTATGCTCTGCAGAATATTAGCCCAGACTTTTGCAGACCTTGGCATAATAGATAATCTTATTACAGAGACTCCTCATAAGATAAGGAAGTCTATTGTATAACGTGTTTTCATTCTGAGACATAAGAACAAAGAAGGATGATCTAATCATTGTCTGATTGTATCAAAGTTGCCAGGTAGCCTCAGGGAGGTGTGACCCACCTATTGTCCCTCTATGTGTATTGTGTGGCCAAATATGGGCATGTGTATTACCTGTGGCCAGAGATATGTGTATATATATATTTCTGTATATAACAAAATAAAGTCAGTATTCATTTGACTTCCAATTGAGTGTCGTCCAATATGGGAGGTCTGGGATGGTGACACTGTAGTGCTTCTTGGATATTTTACCGTATACCAGCGGAGATATTGGATTCGTGTTCCAACTCCGTTACATTTGGTGGCAGTGGTGGGATTGTTCCCACGGTCAGAAGGACAGCTACAGGAGACACCATTCTGTGGAGTACAAATTGAGGGCAACGCTAGTATCCGTACAGCGCCCCTGGCTACAGCAGGATGGAACCGGCTAGTTTTCGGACAGCGTTCCATGATGATGAGGAGGAGATGGCGACCGCGGACTACAGGGATGCAGACAGAAAGGAACTCATGGAGGGAGACCGGGCAGTGGTTACAGTACCTCTTACGGACAGCACACAGACTGAGTTTGGAAGAGAACTCCAAAGCAGACTGGCCTTTTTCCCAGGTACGCTACCCATAAAAACCTTGGAATGGTTAATGTCAGATGTCCACAAATACATAATGGAAAAGCAGCGGGCAAGGGGACGGTCCATCTTGGGAGCTGCTAACCCACCTCCCACCATTAACCCCCCCCCCCCCCAGCACTGCGTCCGGGTGGTGGGAACTACCAAACCCCTCCACGGTACATCAGGTGCCACACGTGTAACCAGCAGGGCCACATGCAGAGAGACTGTCCCAGAAACAGAAACCGCTCCACGTGGAATACTCAAACTAATTCCCCCTCCCAGCGTCAGTGTGAACCACAGGGGGCCGAAGGTGTCGTCCTTTCCTCCCAGCGGCAGTGTGTACCCCAGGGAGCCGAAGGTGTCGTCCTTCCCCCCCAGCGGCAGTGTGTACCCCAGGGGGCCAAAGGTGTCGTCCTCCCCCCCCCCCCCCCCCCCCCCAGTGGCAGTGTGTACCCCAGGGAGCTGAAGGTGTCGTCCTTCCTCCCCAGGGAGCAGAAGGTGCCATTCTTCCTCCCCAGCGGCAGTGTGTACCCCAGGGAGCTGAAGGTGTCGTCCTTCCTCCCCAGGGAGCAGAAGGTGCCATTCTTCCTCCCCAGCGGCAGTGTGTACCCCAGGGAGCAGAAGGGGCCGTCCTTCCTCCCTAGCGGCAGTGTGTACCCCAGGGGGCCGAAGGTGTCGTCCTTCACCCCCAGCTGCAGTGTGTATCCCAGGGAGCAGAAGGTGTCATCCTTCCCCCCCCAGCGGCAGTGTGTACCCCAGGGAGCTGAGGGTGTCGCCCTCTCCCCCCAGCGACAGCTTACCCTAACAAGGGGAGACACCAATCTCCCAGACGGCGCAGATGGGACCATGGTCTCTGTGCCTGACCTACTGGGATGCTGGACAGCCTGTCCAGATCCCCAACTACCCTCACTGGGACAACCAGAGGTGGGGGTAAGTACAAATTCCCCTCCCCAGCTAACTCCTAATGTGGCCCCAGGGTTAACAGGAGAAATGTTAACCCCCACTGACCCCCACCTTTCCCTGGCTACTGAGCCGGAATATGTCCCAAGTACCCCAGAAGAAGAGCTGACAGCGGGGCAGAGTGCAGTCGGCCTCTGCCCTTTCTTTGTCCCTTGTACAGAGCAGAATGTCCTGCAGGTTATACCAGCAGAAGAGCTGGCATCAGGGCAGAGTGCCGCTGGCCTCTGCCCCTCAAGTCCCCTCAGCGTGTTGCCCCATCACCACAGCGAAATATCGAGGTGCCTGGTTAGACTTCCCCCCCAAAGGGGAGATGGGTGACGAAGTGCCTTTTGCCACTTTGTCCTAGAGAGGACTTATTGCCAGCCTCCTGCCCTGTGACTATGGCCCTGGGACATATTGCCCTTTAAACACAGTATTCGGCCATACCAGAGTGTATGTCACTCATTCTGGCCCTTTAAATACAGGGGGGTCATTCGGTACTTGCCCTGTGGGAGCGGTGATACCCCAGATAACTGTGCCATGGAGCCCATTCATATAATGAAAGACTATGGGAAAGACTTTAGCTACATGGCAATTGAACTGTGTGAAGAGGATCTGAGCGCTATTCAGTAGTTTTGTGCACTCAGATCCCAGCTATCTGGGGATATGTGAAATGTGAGTAAATGTGAATTGCAGTAATGCTGATGGGTTGTCAAACTAGAGAATTGACCAACAAATATTTTTGTCCGGACATCCCCAGGCCGATCCATTGTGTATGCCGGCTTATGGTCACGGGGGAGGTGTGTAACGGAACCCATCACTGTTTTACCCTGTTTTATGGTTATTTAATTCTTGGTTAAAATATGATCCTACTGTTATACTGTATGTATGTTGGTTTATGCTCTGCAGAATATTAGCCCAGACTTTTGCAGACCTTGGCATAATAGATAATCTTATTACAGAGACTCCTCATAAGATAAGGAAGTCTATTGTATAACGTGTTTTCATTCTGAGACATAAGAACAAAGAAGGATGATCTAATCATTGTCTGATTGTATCAAAGTTGCCAGGTAGCCTCAGGGAGGTGTGACCCACCTATTGTCCCTCTATGTGTATTGTGTGGCCAAATATGGGCATGTGTATTACCTGTGGCCAAAGAGATGTGTATATATATTTCTGCACATAACAAAATAAAGTCAGTATTCATTTGACTTCCAATTGAGTGTCGTCCAATATGGGAGGTCGGGGATGGTGACACTGTAGTGCTTCTTGGATATTTTACCGTATACCAGCGGAGATATTGGATTCGTGTTCCAACTCCGTTACAACGTTACTATGATTAAGGCGACACGTCGCACGCGACAATGGGAGCTATACATGGAGTGGCTGCTAGTGACGTTACTATGATTAAGGCGACACGTTGCACGCGTCAATGGCAGCTATGCATGGAGCGGCTGCTAGTGACGTTACTATGATTAAGGCGACACGTCGCACGCGTCAATGGCAGCTATGCATGGAGCGCCTGCTGCTCTAACAGCTTTTCTATGCCACTGGACTTTGTCCACCACTACTCAGTACCGGGGAGCCCAACAACTACTCGTGCATGTTCCCTACTATCCTCTGTACCTAACGTTAGTAGGATGGTATAGGAGTGTAAGTGCAGCAAGGGATCACTCGCCTTAAGTACAAGCCAAGCATCCCATACTCCTCTATAAGCGGCACCTTGCATCTTTAGATGTGTATATGTCACTTGACGCCCTAAGTCTTTGGTGCGCCATTAAACAGATTATTGTATTTCTCCATAGCAAGTCGTGTTGCGTATGTGGATGTATATAATTGTATGACCACATACCAAGACTTTGGTCGGGTAATGTAAATGGTAGCCATTTTTGCATTATTGGCTATATTTTGGACTAGACTAAAGCACCATTTAGTTTCTTTTTTTCATTTAAACCTCTATGTGTGAAAAATTGTGTTAGTCTTTTTTTTACCTCCTTTATATGCAAAATGTGTCTCGTGATGTGTCTGCTCCATAATCACATTTGCATCTTATGGACAAAGAACATAATCTCTGAGGTATAAGTGACGCTGCGAGGATTTCCTAAGGGGACATTGCGCATAAAGTACAAACATGGCTCCGTTACCTCTTACCTTCTTGTGATGCCCCTGGGCAGATATCTTAGAAGAAACTGCTCTGATCTGGAGGTATTCAGAAAATAATTGTGTACTATGTGGAAGACAAAAAAATGCTTGAAGGAATCCAGTAATGAGGAAGGAACAAGAGGTCATGACTTGAAGGTGGGAGGTTTATTAGTATCTGAAAGTTTCCTGGATTATGAAGCTTTTCATAGAGGAGAATCCGTAATATAAAAAAAATCCCCAAATAAACATTTAGCAACTTTAGGGTAAGTTTATTAATCTCGTTTTCAGGCAGTTGATTTTGAGAAGGAATGCTCCTGAAAAGTAAAATTCTAAATTAGTTGTGGCCAATCAGTGGCAAGGACATCCATGTGTACTGGAGACGTGATACTAACAGCTGATTGGCCAGGTTCCTCGTGGATGGAGCTCACACAAATGTCACATGTCCATTGAATGACAAAAATTCTGAATTCCTCAATAAACTGATTTGCTCTGAGACGCCCAATCAGACAGAGGCACAGAGGAGATCCCAAAACTGCTGTGTCACTTTAAGAGTAATAAGCGTAGTAGATAAGGGAAGTGGTCGGGTCAAATACAGCTAAATAATTCAAGCATGCCTGATTTAGGCAAACATTTGGCAGATATAATGGGCAGATCAGATGGATATGTTGCGTCTGTTTTGTTTATCATTATTTTTCTTCCTTTGTCCAATAGCTTCTTATATTTCAGACGCCATGTCTTGGTGGTTATACCAGTCACTGTATTGTTTCCAATTATCGGGGGGGCAGAAAAAGTTTTGGGGTCACCTGACTCGGCCATTTAACACTTCATTAGCCAGACTGCCGTTTCCCTGAACAATAACCCCACTAATTAAACGTTAATTGACTTCACCCCTTGCCCAATCTGGCTGAAGAGTTATTATGAGGATAAACTCTCGGGTCATGAAGAGGCCATAAATCACAAGCGCCCATGTTTATATTCTGTCTTCACTACAATAAGATCTCCGATTCCTCACAAGATTACATTTTGGGAGCAGCTCGGAGAGTTTGCCATTTGCCGGGTGCTTGTGATTTTTAGCCCTTGCAGAACTTGCAGGGACCTCAGGCTTTCATTCGTGATATAAAACATCTTTAAATCAGGGCCCAGGTACCTTAAAGGGACAGACTCCGTGTCACCTATATAAGAGACTGGTGGAGGCTCCACTTTACACGACTAGTTTGTTGAGGTCTCCGATGTTTTTTTTTTTATTTTCATGACCCCCTGTAGCTCAAAGCTCTTTTTGAATAATTACACTTGATCGTTTTCTTTAAAAAAAAAAATCCTAGTAAGTAAAAAATAAAAATCCCGCCTTTAACCACAAACAAGCGGCTGCCATTTGTGTGATGGCTCTGTCCCTTGTATGAGGAAGTCACTGTGGGGTCACATCTCCCCTCATTTATCAGCTAGACCCCTGGGCTATTGCAGATATCTCAACCCCTTTATTTGCCCCTAACTCCAAAAGTACTATCACAGGCCTCTCAATGCCTTATTGGGCTATCACAAATTTCTCAACCCCTATATCAGCTTCTGACCCCCAATAGGGCTATCATGGACTTCCAACCCCTATATCAGCCTCTGGCCCCCAATAGGGCTATCATGGACTTCCAACCCCTATATCTGCCTTCGACCCCCAATAGGGCTATCATGGACTTCCAACCCCTATATCTGCCTTCGACCCCCAATAGGGCTATCATGGACTTCCAACCCCTATATCAGCTTCTGACCCCCAATAGGGCTATCATGGACTTCCAACCCCTATATCTGCCTTCGACCCCCAATAGGGCTATCATGGTCTTCCAAACCCTATATCTGCCTCTGGCCCCCAATAGGGCTATCATGGACTTCCAACCCCTATATCTGCCTTCGACCCCCAATAGCGCTATCATGGACTTCCAACCCCTATATCTGTCTTCGACCCCCAATAGGGCTATCATGGACTTCCAACCCCTATATCTGCCTTCGACCCCCAATAGCGCTATCATGGACTTCCAACCCCTATATCTGTCTTCGACCCCCAATAGGGCTATCATGGTCTTCCAACCCCTATATCTGTCTTCGACCCCCAATAGGGCTATCATGGTCTTCCAACCCCTATATCTACCTTCGACCCCCAATAGGGCTATCGTGGACTTCCAACCCCTTTATCAGCCTCTGACCCCCAATAGGGCTATCCTGGACTTCAACCCCTATATCAGCCTCTGGCCCCCAATAGGGCTATCATGGACTTCCAACCCCTATATCTGCCTTCGACCCCCAATAGGGCTATCATGGACTTCCAACCCCTATATCTGCCTTCGACCCCCAATAGGGCTATCATGGACTTCCAACCCCTATATCTGCCTTCGACCCCCAATAGGGCTATCATGGACTTCCAACCCCTATATCCGCCTCTGACCCCCAATAGGGCTATCATGGTCTTCCAACCCCTATATCCGCCTGTGGCCCCCAATAGGGCTATCATGGACTTCCAACCCCTATATCCGCCTGTGGCCCCCAATAGGGCTATCATGGACTTCCAAACCCTATATCCGCCTGTGGCCCCCAATAGGGCTATCATGGACTTCCAAACCCTATATCCGCCTGTGGCCCCCAATAGGGCTATCATAGACTTCCAAACCCTATATCCGCCTGTGGCCCCCAATAGGGCTATCATGGACTTCCAACCCCTTTATCTGCCTCTGACCCCCAATAGGGCTATCATGGACTTCCAACCCCTATATCAGCTTCTGACCCCCAATAGGGCTATCATGGACTTCCAACCCCTTTATATGCCTTCGACCCCCAATAGGGCTATCATGGACTTCCAACCCCTATATCTGACTTCGACCCCCAATAGGGCTATCATGGACTTCCAACCCCTATATCAGCCTCTGACCCCCAATAGGGCTATCATGGACTTCCAACCCCTATATCCGCCTGTGGCCCCCAATAGGGCTATCATGGACTTCCAACCCCTATATCCGCCTGTGGCCCCCAATAGGGCTATCATGGACTTCCAACCCCTATATCAGCCTCTGACCCCCAATAGGGCTATCATGGACTTCCAACCCCTATATCAGCTTCTGACCCCCAGTAGGGCTATCATGGACTTCCAACCCCTTTATCTGCCTCTGACCCCCAATAGGGCTATCATGGATTTCCAACCCCTATATCGGCTTCTGACCCCCAATAGGGCTATCATGGACTTCCAACCCCTTTATCTGCCTCTGACCCCCAATAGGGCTATCATGGATTTCCAACCCCTATATTGGCTTCTGACCCCCAATAGGGCTATCATGGACTTCCAACCCCTATATCAGCCTCTGACCCCCAATAGGGCTATCATGGACTTCCAACCCCTATATCAGCTTCTGACCCCCAATAGGGCTATCATGGACTTCCAACCCCTTTATCTGCCTCTGACCCCCAATAGGGCTATCATGGACTTCCAACCCCTATATCAGCCTCTGACCCCCAATAGGGCTATCATGGACTTCCAACCCCTTTATCTGCCTCTGACCCCCAATAGGGCTATCATGGATTTCCAACCCCCATATCAGCCTCTGACCCCCAATAGGGCTTTTGTGGTCTACCATAAGTATTGGTGAAAATTCTTCCTTTAGAAATCAGACATTAAAGGGGCATAAAAAACGCTATAAATCAAGATTTGATTTAATTTCCCCCAAAAAATAGTATTCTGTCTAAATAATAAACTGATGTTGTAATCGTTTGCGTTCAGTGCAGTCTGCGCTGTAATAGGCGTGACGGGTACTGATCACTTTGGGTCCAGACTGGAGACCTTTAGTTGCCATTATACCGGTGGAAGCGCCGGCTCTTTAGGAACCCATGGAGTAGAAGTGAAAATGGAGGGTATAGTAGTTGCTACTGACTTGTGATGCTGGCTCTGGCACGGTCACTGCGCTGACCCATCTGATCTCTTTCGCAGGTGTCTGTACCCCCTGGGGCTCTGGATTGCTGGGTTTTTCTGAGCTGCCTGGAAGTGCTGCAGAGAATAGAGGGATGCTGCGAGCAGACTCAGATCGAAGCCAATGTGTCGCAAACCGTGGGGCTCTGGAGCTACGCTACTGAGAAAGTGAGATGGTGTCCCGTGTCTGCGGGGGGGTGCGTCCTGGTGTCGCATGTCTGTCTGTCCCTGTCTCTCTGTAGGAATAATAATATATGACATATGGGAAGCCCCAGTGCTGAACACTTAATTATAAAGAAAGATCTATTTATTAGGGGAATAAGTCTTAAAAAGTCCAAAAAACACTGCAGATACTGTAGATTTAACCAGAATAGTGTCTATATGTATCTATATATCACTTATACACTCAAAACCAAAAGGGTTTTTCTTTCATTTATGAAAATTTGGACATTATGCACGAAAATATTACACCACAATATCATTCTGTTATACGTTTTAATTTCCTTTTTCTTCTTATTTAACACAATGTTTACGTCACTTGTGAGGAAGCTTTGAGTTGTACTGAATGTCCTAAGACAGTTATATGTAACTAGCGTATTTCCCGCCGGCAATGAGATGTGTATGTTTGGAAAGTTGTTTAGTTATTAATATACGTCTGGAATTGTAAGGTCGCGAATGTTGTTTTGTGTACGACTGAGATATAGAATAATAATTAATAAATGAATTTACGTATTTTTATGCATTGTGTTGAAGAGCTGGCAATCTGTTTTGATGTTGCTGCAGCATTAGTGGTGTGGAGGTGCTGTGTAAGCGTGATGAACGTGTGCAGTGTAATACTGTGCGTGCGCGAGACAAAACCGTTAACGTAGCTGTGTACTTCCGCATTATCGTAAAATGGCGGGTAATGTGTGGTTTGCGTCTTATCAGATTATCCGTAAGTGTTTTCCGATTTTTGCGATGTCGTAATGTGTGTTATGCACCTTCGCGGATTATCCGTAAGTGGTTTTCGTGGTGAGAGTGCTGTAGCCTCGTTTTCATTTTGTTCGGGCGCCATTTTTTCTCTCGCTTAGCGTCTTTTTTAGTGTCTAATTTTTTTTATTTTGAGGTAAATCAAGGTGTAACTTGCTTTTTTGAGGTAGTGGATGCTCCCTCTCGCTGTCGGTAATGTTTTTATGTATGTGCTGTGTGTATTTATTGTGTTTTTTTTTTTTTTGATGTTCGCGAGTTGCGGCCGTATTTTTTTGCTACATTGCCACGTTTTAATGGCTCACCTCGCTATGCGAGGCTCCCCTGCAATGAGCGCCTGCGGTGCTCATTGCCAAAGTGCCCGCTAAATGGTACGGACCACGCAAACAGCGTGACGACGACTCGTAGCAGGACAATTATAATATGTAATGTCTTCTAACACTTATCATCCAATCACCTGTCACCCATTAATGTAACGTTCCCAACATTTAGCTCATGCTATATCAGCATTCACGCGTCAGTCATATCATTGGGATCAACATAGATATTAATAATTTACAACCTTTTATGTTATAAACCTTCGTTCATTCCGCGTCTTCCTTGTGATTAACGTTGCTCTGGTCAAAACTGCGTCAGCTATACACAGATTTATATTTATATTTATTAAATCCTCTTAAACCGAGACCAAACTAGTTCATCATTTTACTTTTTTTTCTGAATTGCCACATCATACAGCCATTTTATCTTTATCATAAAGCTAATCCTTGTGTGAGTCATTATCAGAATATGTACAGTGGATATAAAAAGTCTACACACCCCTAAAGGGGAAAATGTCAGGAAAGAACTACTAGAGCAGCTGAACTTTATTTGGGGTTAATCAGAGGCACTTTAAATGATGGCAGGTGTATGCTGACTCCTATTTAACACGATTTGGAATGTGATTGCTTAATTCTGAACACAGCTACATCCCCAGTTATAAGAGGGTGTGCAGACTTATGCAACCACATTATTTTTTTTAATTTTTTTTTCTTCCCTCCACCTAAAAGATTTCAGTTTGTTTTTCAATTGAGTTGTACAGTTTATAGGTCACATTAAAGGTGGAAAAAGTTCTGAAATGATTTATCTTTGTCTCATTTTTTTACAGCACAGAAACCTGACATTTTAACCGGGGTGTTTAGACTTTTTATATCCACTGTATATTTCGACATTATAGCACTTCTCCCCTTGGCAGTATAAATTAGCACTTGCTCAATTTTCGATACAAATAAAGTTCACTTATTCAAACACTACATGATGACACTATCACGTAGCGCTGTCATGTAATCTATATTACTGTCCAATGTTTCTTATGGATAAAGTTGCTCTATTTGGATGAAACGCTGTGACGTCATTGCGTTGATACGCAACTGAAACTACATTCCAAACGCAAACCCGGAAGTAGCAGATACTTCAAATAGCCCACAAAATGACACTGTTGTATCCCATGACTAAGCCCTGCTAAAGGGCGAAACGGCCCGTCAGGACGCTAAGGGGGGAGAAGAGAAGGACTCCCTGTATCCACCACCTTAATTTTTTTATTACCGTATTTTTGATTTAATACAGACTTGCCGATGTCTGTTTATATCCTTCAGAAGAAAGAAAAAACACCTAGTCCAATAGTTAAATCCCTTAATCAATAATTGCCGGAATTTGCTGAATAAAATATACCTTTTATTGAATCAAAATGTAAGAAGATCGTTGACCCATAAAATCACATAAAAATACTAAAATATACTGATAAACCCTCCGATGTGTAAGTATATAATTATGACTCTCTATCAGAATAATATTCTTTAAATAAGAGAAATATATATCTATGGAATAGAGACTGGCCTCGCAATGAGCGCCGAAGGTCCTCACGGTAAAAAAAGCTTTACATTATCTCTCAAACAGCATTCCCTGGCTCACAATTTCATGCCCGTCATTTTTTGACGGCCAATCCGCTAGTAATAGATCTGTATCATGCAAATGTAGTGTATAATAAATCGTGCAGATAATGTGTATTAAGAACCCAACCTCTATAATATAATAATATTCCCAGATTCTGTTATATGTTTATAGCAGTAAATGCCGTCCAATGGTACCGTGTAACTATATAGGAAAATATCCAGTGTTGAACCCGAGGCGATTTCAAATGAAATCTCACGAATACCAATTAGTAACATCACATATATAGTTCTCAGCAGCGCGGGCTCGCCAAAATTCGTTGCTAACGCAACGGGGAAACTGCAGGCTCGCAAAGCAAGTCTGCAGCAACTGCGGCCCTCGCAAAGTGAGAGCCACGTTTGCGGCCAGACAAGGAGCGCCGAAAGCGCACCTTTCGCTGGAGGAGGTGAGCGCCATAGGCGCTCGTCCCTACGACCCTGTGCGATTTAGGCAGTGAGCACCGAAGGCACTCACTGTGCTGGTGGAGATGAGCACCGAAGGCGCTTACTGCTCTGGTGCGACACCCGTAGCACTTTGGAAAAATGGCATAAAAAAAAAATACAGCCCGTAACACTTACAAAAGGAAACCGCGACTTCGAGAAAAAAAAATACGAAATTAACGCCCCGAACTACGCACGTTGGAAAACACTGAAAATACAAACAAAAATTTAAAATAAAATTATCAAACACAGCAAGGGGGAACACCCAGGATGTCTGGAAGTCAATTTAACTCCAATTCACAGTTTAGACACTCAAATCCCTTAAGCGAGAGAAAAAATGGCTGCTGAAAAGAACAAAAACGAGGATACATGACCCCTAAACCCGCAAAACACCGCCAGGCACATGCAACTTGTAAACTACCCCATTCGAGCTACAAAATACACTATTAAGAAGGACGCAAAGTCATCCACACCCGCGTACCACATACACAATCGCCGCAGCATATAATGTACATTTGCACTCTTGCTGAGCTTAGGTGTAAGTGTCAGCAATGTGCGCAGTGTAAATAGGCTGCGAGGGGAAGCTGTTTGTTTAGCAGTCTAATTCGACATTTTCGAATGGTAATATTATTAGTTGTAAGTTAGTATTGTAAAATGGTGGCGATTGTCTGTGCGTTACGTGGGATTGGAGCGTTTTCCGTTGTCCTTAATAGTGTATTTTATACTTCGTACGTGCCTGTGTAAAAGACTTATGTGCTTGGCGGTGCTTTGCGTGTTTAGGGGTTGTGTAGCCTTGTTTTCATTTTTTTTTTCTCCCGCCATTTTTTTTGTTGTTGCTTAGGCAATTTTCGAGTGGCGACATTTGGTAAATTAGTTTTTTTTCTAAGTGCCGCTTTCCTTTTTGCAAGTGTTACGAGCGTAATTTTTCCACAAGTTTTTTTTCAAGCTGTTATTGGTCTTGTGTTGTGAGTTGTGTAATTGAGATTTCTGTTGCGGTGTAGTTCCGCGGGTGTTAGGGATGAGCGCCTATGGCGTTCATCTCCACCAGCGCCGTGAGCGTCCCTGCATAGGTTGTATGGGGTCGTAGGGAAGAGCGCCTACAGAGTTCATCTCCACCAGCGCAAGGAGCTTTGCGAGGGCCGCAGTTGCAGCAGGCTCGCTATTCGAGCCCGCAACGTAAGAAGCAACCCGCATGCTCACAACTATATATGTGATACTGAAAGTAACTGTGATAAAAGAATGTGACAGATACATGAACATAATCAAAGAAAAAGGAAACAATATAAAATAATTAATATCAGGTGTTAGATTATAAGATATAAATGAATCTCCTTTTTATAATTATATAATAACGTTTATCGCCTTGTACATCTACATGCCTGGGGGGTATATTTGCATTTTTTGCTCTAGATCACACATTTCTTCTTCTCTACTCCTCTGTTTTGTTGTTTTTCATCTCCTTCCTTTTTTAATTAGATTAAATGTTACCGTTTCGCCTTATGTACGGTATGTATAATGCGATGAGAGCGGTATCCGCGCTATATGAGGGTTATTACTGTGCGTTATTGTAGGTCCATATGTGATATTCATCTACTATTCAGACTGTTCTAGTTGTCGTCACATTATTTTGGTACACTAGGAGCCGTTCCTTGGAAGAATCTGAGGTTGTTTTGGCCATTATTTCACATTCATATATGTCCTTGACTAAGATCAGGATTTAAAGTTTCTGTGGAACTTATACATTTCATCATTCCCCATTTTCCTAAACTACATTATCTGCAGCGTTTTGGGGACTTTTTAACATGTATTCCCCCAATAAATATATATTTCCTGTCTCTCTTTTCTAACTTCCATCTCCCTGGTCTCTGTCATGCTATCCGTCTCTCTCTCTCTCTCTCTCTCTCTCTCCTAGCTCCAGTCCCTCGGGTCTCTGTCATGCTATCCGTCTCTCTCTCCTAGCTCCAGTCCCTCGGGTCTCTCTCATGCTATCCGTCTCTCTCTCTCCTAGCTGCAGTCCCTCGGGTCTCTGTCATGCTATCCGTCTCTATCTCTCTCCTAGCTCCAGTCCCTCGGGTCTCTGTCATGCTATCCGTCTCTCTCTCTCCTAGCTCCAGTCCCTCGGGTCTCTGTGTGGGTTGGTCTCGGAAGACGGTCCATGCTCTGACGATCTCCAGAGGACGGTGGATTTGTTGGCGGGTCTTGGAGCTGAAAGACCAGAAACCGGTGAGCAAAACATGCTCAGAAATGTCATTTTCAAAGCTCAAACTGTAACAACCCCCCTCCACACCACAAGAGAAAGATGATGTACATTAGATGACACCTTATCTACTTCTCTGATGTAAAACATTTTAATAGTACATTATATAACTTGTTCGTGATTGACACATCCCACTGTGGCCCCTGCCCAAAATGAGACAAAGAGATGGCCCCATAGCTGTTGAGTCAGATTGGCCATGACTGGCTACCCCTAATCTGACAGAATATTTTTGGGAAAGCCTATCCTGGCTTCATATACAGTAGTAGCGGTAATTCTAGAGAGTAACAGCCCCGGGGTGGCAAGTTTTGTAGTCGTCTTCCCGGTTCTACTGGGTCTGTAGGTTCTACGTGCCTTATAATATCTCTGTTAATCTGGGTGACTTTCTGCTTGCACCAACGCTGCTTTTAGTTCCTCTACACTGGCCCATTGGAACCCCTGTCCTCCAGCAGCTAATGGGCAACAGTCATGGCTTGAGCCAAAGTTTCAGTGTTGAGGTAACATATAACCCAAATTGTTCCTCAACAAGACATCTGCAGCCAAGCCAGCCATCATTCACTCCTCCCTGGTGCCACTCCCAGGCCCCAGTTCATATGCACTTTGGCCGTCATAAATTGTAGTCATCTACTTGGTGAGGATATCAGTTTATCAATGTGATGGTGGCCCCAGTGTCCCAGAACCCTTGTAATGGGTGACCATCTGCTATGACTGGTTGCTGGTGAGCTGCACTGTATTGATAGTGGGGTACATTCCCCAATCATTATTGAAGTTGTGGAACTGCTCTCCATCCTCCTAAGCCGGGGTCCAGTTGCCCAAGTAAAATAGTCATCGGGCTGGAGCAGGCTTGGGTCTCAGAGGAGGATCAGGGCTAAGTAGATGTTGCTGGCAGCCATAGCACTGACTTACACACCTGGTTTCTGGCACCTGGTCGTGGCTCAGCAGACATTCTCGATCATGCTGGTACCTGGGCCCCAGATCTGAGCCTGGCATCTCGGCTGGGTGAAGGCGTTGCTGGTTGAGTTGGTGGCTGCTGATTCCTAGCGAGGATAGAACAAATTGGTCTCTCCTAGATTCTGAGCTGCTTGTGTAAGATGTCCTCGGTTCTCCTTGTGTCTCCCTATATCAGTCTCCCAATTGGGCTGCTGCTTCAGTGGTGGTAGGCTTCTGATCTAAGATCCACTCTTGCATGGTGGCAGGACACAATGAGTAAAATTGCTCCAAGAAGACAATGCGTTTTGCTTCGTCCATGGTAAATATGCCCTGACCTTTCCATCGGCCTTCGCAACCCTGTGTTGCTTGGACAGGGTGTGAAACTGCCGACGATATGTGATGGCATAACAGTTGAGTAGTCCTCGTAATCCTCAGCGATGGTCCGGAAAGCTGCGCTGGCTCGTAAGCCAACTGTCAAGGTTTTACCCAGTTGGCTGGGGAAATCTGGTCTTGCTTGAACTGCCACTCAAAGCTCCGCAAGGTAAGGCCCTCTTAGATCCTCTGTCGAATGTTGAGGCAAGATGTATGTGGATCTCCTGTCCCTCTTGCTGTGGAGCTCTTGGCTGATTTTGTGTCATCAGGATAATCACGTAGCTTGGATAAGTCCCCCAGAACAGCAGCTCTCTGGACCCAAAATCTTACCTCATCCTACCCGGTCGATCATTCCTCGGAGGGACCATCCACTCAAATAGTGTTCCCGGAGCAAAGGTGAAGCCCCTCAAGTCCCTCCCCATTGTTGACCAATTTTGCCTATCCTCCTCAGTTTTTTTTTTTATCATTGCACTGCTGATCTTAGATCCCAGCATCTCGGAGCCTCAAGCTTTGATTTGCTCCCAGAGCCAAGCGGCGGCTAGGTCCTAGTAACCCATCATCCTGTTATCACTAGGGAATCCCACCTTTGCCACCACTTGTCACAACCTTCTTCTTTGTTGGGCTTTAAAATGTTTCTAGACCAATCTTATTCAAAGGATTCCTCCTATTCAGTATCCCCTCACACGGGCTGGCTATTGGGTTCCAGGACCTCGGTATCAAATTCAATGATTTCCCTTTAAGAAAACACACCATGTAAATGTTCTTCCGAAAGAGAACATCAGCTTTATTTTTGGTTTCACATTTTTCATACTATATTTTCATAAAAGAACAATAAAATATTATAATAAGTAGAATTTCTCCCCACCAGTTATCTGGACCAATTCCCAATTATCCTGGTCTGTGCTATTGCAATGTTTTTTTCTTGGTTTATTATCAGGTGTCGCGTGGAGGGATTCCAAGTATAGGCTAATGGGAGAGGGCTACAGGCTGCCTCAGGGGCTTGGGCACCATTAATGTTCCACATGCTCCTGAGTAGGCAGCAGCATCTGTACAGGATTGTCAGAGACCCACCCACCTATTCTAACTAACCTTCTAACTCTTTCCTGTTATCATTATCAAAATGGTCACTTTAAGCACCCCTCTACTATGTCTGGGTAGGAAAGCTACGGCAAGTCTGGACAAGCTATTCAAAATGAAATATATATCACATACGGATGTGAGAGCTGGACAATAATGGACCATAAAGAAGGCTGAGCGCCGGAGAATTGTGGTGCTGGAGAAAACTGCTTAGAGTCCCATGGACTGCAAGAAGATCCAATAAATCAGTACTTAAGGAGATGAAGCGCAAATGTTTGTCTATCATAAGAAGACACAATCCCTAGAGAAGACTCTGATGCTGGAAAAGAAGGCACACAATTAAATATTTGAAGCAATGAACATGAGCTTGATGGAGCTCAGAGCGCCCGTGGTGGATAACTGTGACAAGTGTGCTTTGGTCCATAGGGTCCCAGAGAATAGGACACAACTGAATGGCAACACTTTCACACATTCCCCTTGGTGAGCTGCAGTTTGAGGCTAAATAGAGCTTTAGATAAAAGCACCTTAAATCCTGGACTGTTGCTCAGGGCAGGGGCTCCTACTCCTCCTGTATGTTTCATTGAATTAACCCATCAACCAATGAATGCAATTATAAACCTGGAAACTGTTCTGATAATCTGATCTAATAATCGGTGATCAGCATGCCCTCCATGTTTGTTTATAATATACAGCTATTTACGGTCTACAGGGGATTCGGCCAAATATTAGGAGAGCACTGCCATGGAGAAAGGTCCAACAGAATAATTCCAAGCGTTTAATAAAAAGTGTAATCTTTGTATGTTTTCTTCCCCTCACAGCAAACGCGGCGCAGAGCCCGTATAAGAAGCTGCAGGAGGCTCTGTCTTCACAGGAGGCATTTGAGAAGCATTATCTGGTTAGTGTCCCTGGGAGGGGGAGGTTTCCTCTCTTACCCCTCTGAATCCTATCCTCTCTCATGGAGTCTCCCTCTTGTGTCTGTCCTTCATCTCCTTCTGTTATATCAAGTCCCCTAATCCCCCAAGTCTATTCCTAGCCCTCAAATCCACCCCAGCTGTCACCCCCTTTCCACAAGTCTGTGTCTGCCCTTCTCAATGTCCACCCACCAAGTACACGAATCTCCCCTCAGTATCCCGTTACTCTCCCCTCCCTCAGTATCCCGTTACTCTCCCCTCCCTCAGTATCCCGTTACTCTCCCCTCCCTCAGTATCCCGTTACTCTCCCCTCAGTATCCCGTTACTCTCCCCTCAGTATCCCGTTACTCTCCCCTCAGTATCCCGTTACTCTCCCCTCAGTATCCCTTTACTCTCCCCTCAGTATCCCGTTACTCTCCCCTCCCTCAGTATCCCGTTACTCTCCACTCCCTCAGTATCCCGTTACTCTCCCCTCCCTCAGTATCCCGTTACTCTCCCCTCCCTCAGTATCCCGTTACTCTCCCCTCCCTCAGTATCCCGTTACTCTCCCCTCCCTCAGTATCCCGTTACTCTCCCCTCCCTCAGTATCCCGTTACTCTCCCCTCCCTCAGTAACCCGTTACTCTCCCCTCTGAACATCGCTCTTTCTCCTCTCTCTACAGGACCTCTCTCACGCTACCATAGAGATGTACAATAGCATCGGGAGAAGTCGCTCGGCGAAACTGGTGGGGAAGGATTTGGCCAACTTCTACATGTAATCACCTTTCTCATATAATATGTCATATAATCCCTCTTTCTTTCCCTCTTTCTTTCCCTCTTTCTTTCCCTCTTTCTTTCCCTCTTTCTTTCCCTCTTTCTTTCCCTCTTTCTTTCCCTCTTTCTTTCCCTCTTTCTTTTATTGTTCCCTTTCTCTCTGCATATTCTTTGCTCTCTGTCACTTTCTGTCTCTCTCTCTTTTTATCTTTTTGTTATGGCCCCATATTTTCTTTATTTTGGAGTATTTTTCCGTTATACTTTGCGCCACTAGTACCTCTCTGAGTGAATGCAAAGATCTCAGGGATTTCCTTACAATGTTTTATGGCTAGTATAAGTCTCCCTGGTGTTGTCATTTTTATCTCCAAGATATTATTATTATTTTTTGGTTTCTCAAGGTTTACCTCTAAGACCCAAACTGATCCACATCTTTCTCTCTGTTTTCCTCCTCCTTCCTCCGCCCTCTTCCTTCCTCTGCCCTCTTCCTTCCTCCGCCCTCTTCCTTCCTCCGCCCTCTTCCTTCCTCCGCCCTCTTCCTTCCTCCGCCCTCTTCCTTCCTCCGCCCTCTTCCTTCCTCCGCCCTCTTCCTTCCTCCGCCCTCTTCCTTCCTCCGCCCTCTTCCTTCCTCCGCCCTCTTCCTTCCTCCGCCCTCTTCCTTCCTCCGCCCTCTATCTCTGTCCCCCTCTCACTCTTTCTTCTCCATGCAGGAGGAAGTCGTCTCCCCAGAAGGCTGAACCATTCTTGCAGGGGGCTCTTAAGATGTACCAGACCGAGGGCTGGGCCCTTCCCGTCACCCACACTCGCAAACAGCTGGCCGAGTGTCAGAAGCAGCTGTGTCAGACCGAGCCGTATCCTTCACTATGTCCACGATACCCTGGGACCTCAGAACCCAGAACCAGAGAATAGCCGAATATAAGAAAATACCGCGCACCCCACAACATAATATTATTATTATTAGTGATGGACATCCCCAGGGCCTATTGTATTTATTCTAAATCCAGTAAAATGGAAAGACCCCGAGTCTGGTTAGATAAACTACAACCTTCGATCTGTCTGCCATTTTATATTTCTTTTCGCTGCTGATTTGTATAAATAGCTTTATATAGTTTGGTTGATTTTCTGTGGAATCCATGGCCCTTTTGAGTTTGGTTCGATGCCAACGTTTGCCCAGAGTGAGTGTTTTATTACTGGCTTCACAAGTTGATGTTGGTACTGGTGACCCGGTTACATAGCCTCTTAAGGTGGATGTTGGGTCTCTGGGGCTGAGCAGGTTATTCAGTTTATGGTGGGATTCCAGATGCGGTTTGGGTAATTCAGTTGGATTGTGGGTCTCTGGTGCTGAGTCTTTGATATCAAGTCCCTAGTACTGAGCAGGTAGTTCAGTTGGATGGCAGGTCCCTGGTGCTGAGCGTATAGTTCAGTTGGATCGTGGTCCCTGGTGCTGAGTGTATAGTTCAGGTGGATCCTGGGTCCCTGGTGCTGAGCGTATAGTTCAGTTGGATCCTGGGTCCCTGGTGCTGAGCGTATAGTTCAGTTGGATGGCGGGTCCTTGGTGCTGCGCGTATAGTTCAGTTGGATCGCAGGTCCCTGGTGCTGAGCGTATAGTTCAGTTGGATCGCGGTTCCCTGGTGCTGAGCATATAGTTCAGTTGGATGGCGGGTCCCTGGTGCTGAGCGTATAGTTCAGTTGGATCGTGGGTCCCTGGTGCTGAGCGTATAGTTCAGTTGGATCGTGGGTCCCTGGTGCTGAGCGTATAGTTCAGTTGGATCGTGGGCCCTGGTGCTGAGCGTATAGTTTAGTTGGATCCTGGGTCCCTGGTGCTGAGTGTATAGTTCAGTTGGATGGCGGGTCCCTGGTGCTGAGCGTATAGTTCAGTTGGATGGCGGGTCCTTGGTGCTGAGTGTATAGTTCAGTTGGATCGCGGGTCCCTGGTGCTGCGCGTATAGTTCAGTTGGATCGTGGGCCCTGGTGCTGAGCGTATAGTTCAGTTGGATCCTGGGTCCCTGGTGCTGAGCGTATAGTTCAGTTGGATGGCGGGTCCTTGGTGCTGAGTGTATAGTTCAGTTGGATCGCCGGTCCCTGGTGCTGCGCGTATAGTTCAGTTGGATCGCGGGTCCCTGGTGCTGCGCGTATAGTTCAGTTGGATGGCAGGTCCCTGGTGCTGAGTGTATAGTTCAGTTGGATGGCGGGTCCTTGGTGCTGAGCGTATAGTTCAATTGGATCGCGGGTCCCTGGTGCTGAGCGTATAGTTCAGTTGGATCGTGGGTCCCTGGTGCCCTTCAGCTAGTTCGGTTGGGGGGTCCCTGGTGCCTCTCGGCTAGTTCGGTTGGGGGGGTCCCTGGTGCCTCTCGGCTAGTTTGGTTGGGGGGTCCCTGGTGCCTCTCGGCTAGTTTGGTTGGGGGGTCCCTGGTGCCTCTCGGCTAGTTAGGTTGGGGGGTCCCTGGTGCCTCTCGGCTAGTTTGGTTGGGGGTCCCTGGTGCCTCTCGGCTAGTTTGGTTGGGGGGTCCCTGGTGCCTCTCGGCTAGTTCGGTTGGGGGGTCCCTGGTGCCTCTCGGCTAGTTCGGTTGGGGTGTCCCTGGTGCCTCTCGGCTAGTTCGGTTGGGGGGTCCCTGGTGCCTCTCGGCTAGTTTGGTTGGGGGGTCCCTGGTGCCTCTCGGCTAGTTTGGTTGGGGGGTCCCTGGTGCCTCTCGGCTAGTTTGGTTGGGGGGTCCCTGGTGCCTCTCGGCTAGTTTGGTTGGGGGGTCCCTGGTGCCTCTCGGCTAGTTAGGTTGGGGGGTCCCTGGTGCCTCTCGGCCAGTTCGGTTGGGGGGTCCCTGGTGCCTCTCGGCCAGTTTGGTTGGGGGGTCCCTGTGCCTCTCGGCTAGTCTGGTTGGGGGGTCCCTGGTGCCCCTCTGCTAGTTCGTTTGGACTCTTGGTTAATGTCTGGGTGCCCAACACATATTTTGGTTGAATGTTTTGATCTTTGTTCCTCATAGTTGTGTCGTGCGGTTATCTCCTCAGCCTCTAACAGATACTTACAGACCTGTAGCTCGCTGGCCGCGGACGTGAACTTATCTCAGGATGAGCGCAAAGTGTTCTGTCAGGAAATCCTTAAGTTCTCGGAGCAGACATCCAGCAGCCCAGGTACATCCCATCCTTGATCCGCGTGGAGTCAATTGCAATTTATTCTGGACACTTCGTATTCAGGAGGAGATATCACACACTTATCATATAAATGTACACACATACTTGAAGAAAACACACAGTACTCAAACGCTACCTGAAACCTGGTTGTTTGTGGTATCTAACCATTTGCATAAGGTTATTGGAATCCTCTGTGTGCACGAGCTTGCGTGGTTCCGTGGAATCCTGCGTGTGTGTGCGGGAGCTTCGTGGAATCCTGCGTGTGTGCGCGGAAGCTTGCATGGGTCCTTGGAATTACGTGTGTGCGCTCCCGAGAGCTTGCGTGCTTCCTTGGAATTGCGTGTGTGCGCGCCCGAGAGCTTGCGTGGTTCTTTGGCATTCTGTGTGTGTGCGCTTGGTTCCTTGGAATCCTCTGTGTGTGCGCGCTTGGTTCCTTGGAATCCTCTGTGTGTGCGCCTGGTTCTTTGGCATTCTGTGTGTGTGCGCGCTTGGTTCCTTGGAATCCTCTGTGTGTGTGCGCCTGGTTTTTTGGCATTCTGTGTGTGCGCGCCTGGTTCCTTGGAATCCTCTGTGTGTGTGCGCCTGGTTCTTTGGCATTCTGTGTGTGTGCGCGCTTGGTTCCTTGGAATCCTCTGTGTGTGTGCGCCTGGTTCTTTGGCATTCTGTGTGTGCGCGCCTGGTTCCTTGGAATCCTCTGTGTGTGCGCGCCTGGTTCCTTGGAATCGCGTGTGTGCGCCTGGTTATGCGGGGGGTTCTCCTCCCTGTTTCTGTGTATTTATAGTATATACTTATATTTATCTTTTCTCGCAGGGTCCCCTGTCTGCCTCCCTCTGGGCTCCTTTGCACAGCTCACCTCCTTACGTTTCGAGCCCCCCAATGCTGTTATACATGTGGGGGGCTCACTCTCCATGGAGCTGACCCTGCTCAGCCATATGCCAGAGCCCCTTCAGCTTGATCATTTCTCTGGACGCCTCCACTACAGCCTGGACAAGAACAGTTACCGTAAGACTGCGGAATGGCTGACCCGGCACAAGCCTGCCAATGGCACGGTGCTTTTCCCCTCGGAGGGTCCCCTGGGGGGCAGCATCCTTCCCCCATCCCTGGAGTTGGCAGAGATGTACGAGAAGAGCCCGTCGGATGGGGCCTTAGTGAGCACCGGGGTAATCTGTAAGAATGTGCACATGGTACTGCGCTCGCAGGAGCCGCTCTCAACTGCTTCACCCTTGGACAGGCATGCGGGGGGGAGTCTGGAAGACACCGCCCCCACACTGAGGTGCAGCAACATCACCCTACAGCCTGGAGTCAACCATCTTACATTCAATACACAGGTACGTGAGACACTGAGCTGTGGGACATGGTGTGTGCCCGGGCACTGCAGGAAGATATGGGACACTGACAGGAAGGAGATATGGGACACTGACAGGAAGGAGATATGGGACACTGACAGGAAGGAGATATGGGACACTGACAGGAAGGAGATATGGGACACTGACAGGAAGGAGATATGGGACACTGACAGGAAGGAGATATGGGACACTGACAGGAAGGAGATATGGGACACTGACAGGAAGGAGATATGGGACACTGACAGGAAGGAGATATGGGACACTGACGGGAAGGAGATATGGGACACTGACGGGAAGGAGATATGGGACACTGACGGGAAGGAGATATGGGACACTGACGGGAAGGAGATATGGGACACTGACGGGAAGGAGATATGGGACACTGACGGGAAGGAGACATGGGACACTGACGGGAAGGAGACATGGGACACTGACGGGAAGGAGACATGGGACACTGACGGGAAGGAGACATGGGACACTGACGGGAAGGAGACATGGGACACTGACGGGAAGGAGACATGGGACACTGACGGGAAGGAGACATGGGACACTGACGGGAAGGAGACATGGGACACTGACGGGAAGGAGACATGGGACACTGACGGGAAGGAGACATGGGACACTGACGGGAAGGAGACATGGGACACTGACGGGAAGGAGACATGGGACACTGATGGGAAGGAGACATGGTACATGGAGTCTGCCCAGATGCAGGCGGTAGGGAGCTGTGGGACGCGGAGTCTGCCCAGATGCAGCCGGTAGGGAGCTGTGGGACGCGGAGTCTGCCCAGATGCAGCCGGTAGGGAGCTGTGGGACGCGGAGTCTGCCCAGATGCAGCCGGTAGGGAGCTGTGGGACGCGGAGTCTTCCCAGATGCAGCCGGTAGGGAGCTGTGGGACGCGGAGTCTGCCCAGATGCAGCCGGTAGGGAGCTGTGGGACGCGGAGTCTGCCCAGATGCAGCCGGTAGGGAGCTGTGGGACGCGGAGTCTGCCCAGATGCAGCCGGTAGGGAGCTGTGGGACGCGGAGTCTGCCCAGATGCAGGCGGTAGGGAGCTGTGGTGATCTGCTTTCTTCAGTCTGCCATGATAAGGTTGTTATGGCCAAATCTACCCAGCAGACCTTTCTGATCCTTATGATTCCTTCACTAAGGCAGCAGATGTCTCTATAAAACCCTCTTCCTTGGATGCAGCATTTATACATGTGAGCTTAGGATCAGCACACGGGATCAGCACACTGGACACGTGGTGCTGGAGCTCTTCTTATTGTGGTGGAGACTCCATGACAGATTCACCTATTTATGTATCAACCACTAGAGAAAACTTTACTGACTGACAGCTTCACAACATGACAGTTACCGATGACATCACTACATGAACCAAACATGCAACACACAGTATCTAACATAAGTCAAACACACATAGAGAAGCAACATAACATACAGTAATTACCATACATCGGGTAGTCAAAATAATATGGGACGTAGCCTGTCCTCCCAGTAGAGGGTGACGCAGGGGGTAGGAGCCATATGGGACGTAGCCTGTCCTCCCAGTAGAGGGTGACGCAGGGGGTCGGAGCCATATGGGACGTAGCCTGTCCTCCCAGTAGAGGGTGATGCAGGGGGTAGGAGCCATATGGGACGTAGCCTGTCCTCCCAGTAGAGGGTGACGCAGGGGGTAGGAGCCATATGGGACGTAGCCTGTCCTCCCAGTAGAGGGTGACGCAGGGGGTAGGAGCCATATGGGACGTAGCCTGTCCTCCCAGTAGAGGGTGACGCAGGGGGTAGGAGCCATATGGGACGTAGCCTGTCCTCCCAGTGTAGGGTAATACTGATACGAGGGAGCTTTGGCACTAGGATTCCTCACATAATATCAGAAACTTGGGCAATATTCTGCAGATTCCTTCACATATCTATTCTCTGTCTACTCCTCTCACACAGGCACGGGAGCCGGGCACCTACACCCTGCGCCAGCTGACCGCATGTATTGGAGAGGTGCACCTGCTGCTGCCCCATGTGTACCCCATAGTACAATATGATGTGTACTCTCAGGAACCACATCTAAAGGTGGAGCCACTGAGCGGTAAGTCGCGTGTCGCGTGTACCCTGCACACGTACAACTCCATGTACTAAGGAGAGTACAAACCGACCTCGTACAATGATCCTGCTGCACAGGTTTGCTAAGGGCCCCTAGAAGACACACAAATTAACAATGAATACCCACAATTCTAGGGCTCTCGCCGTGTCACTGTAACCCACCAAAATGCAATCTGCTTTTAGCTATTATTAATTAGAAAAAATAGTTATTATTTTACTGTCCAATATTCCTTCCCTGACCGCACAGGCAGCGCTGGGGTTAGGTCCTCATCCTGCTGCTAAGCAGGGCTTGCAGTCATTTGGCTTCTCTCCTGCCCAGGACTCGCCCCTAATGACTTAAGTTTCCTTATAACCAAAGACATAGGATGAGTAAACCAAGAAAGAGCCGCCCCAGGCATGTCATTATATGGACATGTGGACCAGGCACCCTGTGCGGTCACTAAGAGCACATTTTCTCTCCTGTTTTTCTGTGGCAGGCGGGTGTCCCAAAGCAGCCCCATTGCCTACAAACACAAGGAATGGAAGCTATAGCTAAGGGACCACGGCTGGCAAAGCATTCCCCAAGTATATATGTGATGAGAATTGTAAAAGCTGCTTTAGTCATCTCATGCTTGTTGGCTCGGGATGCTGCAAGATTCCTGCTGGGCTGTGCAAAGACGTTAAAAGGATTGGTGGTGGAATGGTGGCCCGCGGAGAGTACAATGATGCCGTTACTTGAGGAAAATGAAAAGCCAATGATTTATAAGATAGAGCACCAAGCTCTGAAACCCTTTTGGGCTGAAGCGATGGCTTAAAGAAGTAGGTCTTTCCCAGTAACCAATCTAATTCACATTCTTGAGGAAAGACAACTTGTTCCAAACTATGAAAGAGAAGGAAGTTGGACTTTCAAAGTTCCTGGACCTAGTCCATTATCAAAGCCATCCTGAAAAAATTGCAGGGTCTCTGGAATTGAAGCCTGTTGCCAAGGAATCTTTGCACCAAGTGCAAGACGTAGATCACACTCAATAACTGATACAAGATGTGACTGCTACTATTTTGAAGGCAAGTAACCCAATCACAGAATGCAAGAAATCGTTGGGCTTAAAATGCCAACCTCAACAGCCAAGCCATCAAAGTGAAGCTTAATAAATCTGGGTCTTTGATGCCGAGGGTCCAGACATATTGGCAGACACCACACCGTGAGAAATGACATGCCCATCAATGTAGAGCACTGCTACTTACTCTTGTTTGATCTTCAGTAACTGCAACATGGGCAAAAGTGTCTACATTGTGTCTACATGGCTGCTTGTGGATCCCACTGTAACTTGTAGTTGATTCTGGAAGTCATTAGATCAATGTCTGGTCTCCCCAATGTTCACAAATTGAGTGAAAACCCTCTGGGTGAAGTGACCTTTCACATAAAACTATTTTTTACAGAAAAATGGTCATGTGCGTATGTATTCACCCCCTTTGTTATGAAGCCCATAAAAAGCTCTGGTGCACCAATTACCTTCAGATGTCACATAATGAGTGAAATGATGTCCACCTGTGTGCAATCTAAGTGTCACATGACCTTTTTTGAAAGGCCCCAGAGGCTGCAACACCTAAGCACGAAGCACCACTAACCAAACACTGCCATGAAGACCAAGGAACTCTCCATACAAGTAAGGGACAATGTTGTTGAGTAAAAGTCAGGGTTAGGTTATAAAAAAATATCCAAACATTTGATGATCCCCAGGAGCACCATCAAATCTATCATAACCAAATGGAAAGAACATGGCGCAACAGCAAATCTGCCAAGAGACGGCCGCCCACCAAAACTCACGGACCAGGCAAGGAGGGCATTAATCAGAGAGGCAGTACAGAGACCTAAGGTAACCCTGGAGGAGCTGCAGAGATCCACAGCAGAGACTGGAGTATCTGTACATAGGACGACAATAAGCCGTACGCTCCATATAGTTGGGCTTTATGGCAGAGTGGCCAGAAGAAAGCCATTACTTTCAGCAAAAAACATGTGGGAGCCTCCCAAAATGTATGGAGGAAGGTGCTCTGGTCTGATGAGACTAAAATTGAACTTTTTGGCCATCAAAGAAAACGCTATGTGTCTCGCAAACCCAACACACCACATCACCCAAAGAACACCATCCCCACAGTGAAACATGGCGGTGGCAGCATCATGCTGTCGGCCTTTTTATGCACAATTTTAGTTCTCTGTGAATTGTTGAAAATGTTAATTTGTGTGAGAGAAGCTCCGCCATCTCCTAGCAGGCAGGACATAGAAACTGACTCCAGGTAGGGGACCTCCTGGAAAGGTGGAGAGCCAAAAGATTGCAGTGCCTGGCAGTAGTACGTCCTATACATGTTGGTGAATACCGGATACCTCACTGTCGATACAATGTGTGAGCAAATGTAGGAGCCATGAAACTGCAGTCAGAGGGTTAATTTTACCCCACCCTTCAAGAGGTTAACCGAGAAATTGCCATTGCTGCTCCCATAGATACCCCTATAGCTTTTATTTGCACACATACTCATTCATAGATACCCCACAGCTCTGATGCAGGTACAAATACCGCGTCCGCACACAATTCACTCTCACTTTTGCTGTGGGAATAAAAAATATATTTTTTACTATATTCTAAAATACGAGAAAACTTTAAAATTTTACTCTCGTCTCCTACTCTTGGCCTCTGTCTCTCCTTAACCTCTTTCTTGTGCTTCTTCTACCCCTGTCCTCTCTCTCCTTACCCACTTTCTTGTCCTTCTTCTACCCTTGGCCTCTTTCTGCTTACTCTTGTTCTCATCCTCCTCCTGCCCTTGGCTTCTCTTTTTTACGTCCTTCTCCTAGCCCTGTCCTCTCTCTTCTTAAACTATTTTTCATCCCTCTTCTACCCTTGGCCTCTCTACTCGCTCTTTCTCATCCCTCTCACACCCTTGGCCTCTCCTCGCTCTTTCTCGTCCCTCTCCCACCCTTGGCCTCTCCTCGCTCTTTCTTGTCCCTCCCTCTCCTCGCTTTTTCTCGTCCCTCTCACATCCTTGGCCTCTCCTCGCTTTTTCTCGTCCCTCTCCCACCCTTGGTCTCTCTGTCCTCGCTCTTTCCTGTCCCTCTCCCACCCTTGGCCTCTCCTCGCTCTTTCTCGTCCCTCTCCCTCTCTCTCCTCGCTCTTTCTCGTCCCTCTCTCTCCTCGCTCTTTCTCGTCCCTCTCTCTCCTCGCTCTTTCTCGTCCCTCTCTCTCCTCGCTCTTTCTCGTCCCTCTCTCTCCTCGCTCTTTCTCGTCCCTCTCTCTCCTCGCTCTTTCTCGTCCCTCTCTCTCCTCGCTCTTTCTCGTCCCTCTCTCTCCTCGCTCTTTCTCGTCCCTCTCTCTCCTCGCTCTTTCTCGTCCCTCTCTCTCCTCGCTCTTTCTCGTCCCTCTCTCTCCTCGCTCTTTCTCGTCCCTCTCTCTCCTCGCTCTTTCTCGTCCCTCTCTCTCCTCGCTCTTTCTCGTCCCTCTCTCTCCTCGCTCTTTCTCGTCCCTCTCTCTCCTCGCTCTTTCTCGTCCCTCTCTCTCCTCGCTCTTTCTCGTCCCTCTCTCTCCTCGCTCTTTCTCGTCCCTCTCTCTCCTCGCTCTTTCTCGTCCCTCTCTCTCCTCGCTCTTTCTCGTCCCTCTCTCTCCTCGCTCTTTCTCGTCCCTCTCTCTCCTCGCTCTTTCTCGTCCCTCTCTCTCCTCGCTCTTTTACGTCCCTCTCCCACCCTTGGCATCTCTCTCTCCTCGCTCTTTCTTCTACCCTTGGCATCTCTCTCTCCTCGCACTCTTTCTCATCCTTCTCCTACCCTTGTTCTCCCTCCCCCATCTCACTCTAATACTACTTCATCTGTTTTTCCCAGAATGCCTCCTGGCTGGGATTCCACAAAAATTAAAGTTTACTGTGACGACTGGACATTACAAAGTAAAGGAGGGTGATGCCCTGCAGCTCAGTAACACGGACAGCCTGGCGATTACGCCCAGTGGAGACTCCAACGCAGTTATATACAGCAACAGTCACGGTGAGAGCTTATCATACCATCAGTGTACACCCCCCTCCCCGTGGTGTCACACTCTCCCTTTATAGTGTCCCGTCCTTTGGGGAATTCCGCCCTCCCCGTGTGGTCTCCCATCCTTTGGGGAATTCCGCCCTCCCCGTGTGGTGTCCCGTCCTTTGGGGAACTCCGCCCTCCCAGTGTGGTGTCCTGTTCTTTGGGGAACTCCGCCCTCTCCGTGTAGTGTCCCGTCCTTTGGGGAACTCCGCCCTCCCTGTGTGGTGTCCCGGCCTTTGGGGAACTCCGCCCTCCCCGTGTGGTGTCCCGGCCTTTGGGGAACTCCGCCCTCTCCGTGTGGTGTCCCGTCCTTTGGGGAACTCCGCCCTCCCTGTGTGGTGTCCCGTCCTTTGGGGAACTCCGCCCTCCCCGTGTGGTGTCCCGTCCTTTGGGTAACTCCGCCCTCTTCGTGTGGTGTCCATATCCTTCTGGGTACTACGCCCTAAATGTTTCTTCTTACAGTGTGTTTGTTTATCTCCTATTGCTCTTTTCCTGCCTTTATCTTTGCGTATCTTGCTGTAGGAGAAACAAGCCACAAATATCTAAGTATCCAGCGCTCAGAGAAGGTGACCAGCATCTCTCTACCCCCTGCACCCCCCTATCATCTCATGGAATTTGATTTGGACGTGGTGTGTCTGCTCCCTGAGGGGGAACAACTGCTGAATGGGGAAGTGTCGCATACCGGGAGAGAGAGGCACAGCTCTCATACCAGTAACACTACTGAGCTGCGGGTGAGTCTGGAGGGACTTGTCTTGAGGAGATGTGTGAGTGATGGGATTGGTGGAAATGACTATGGAGATGAGGGACCAAAAAAGGGGGTGGAGGAATAATATTAGTGTGACTCTTTGTGACACTGAATGGTTGCCCTCAGGTTTCTGTGGACTGTCCGTGGTCGATCTATTCCACCATCGTCAGTCTAACCTTCCACCTGCCCCTGAGAGCCCAACACACCCTGCTGTCCTCTGGAACAAGGTAATTAAATTCTGTCTTCTGTTTGTGCACTCTGTGTGAACTTGCCAACTGGCGCTCTAGATGCGTGTTTTTCTGTGTTCATTTTGTGATGCCCTACCATTCTCTTCTTTGTGTGCCAGTGTTTTTGAGTCATGGATGAAAACTAATACAGGAGGCTGTAATACTTTTTCTAAGTTTTACAATAGCCAGTGTTACAACAAAAAGAAAACAAAACAAATTAAAGAAAATAACAGGCCTAGCTCCCAACAGATCATCATCGTTACTATTTTCAATAGTTCCCTTGCTATAATGCAGCTAACCCTAAGTGGAGCAAAAACAAAACTGGACAATATTTTTTTTTACACTGGCCTCTATTCTTCACAAGCTTTTCACCCTGCTTGCATATCACTTATCTTCCCAGCTGCTGTCTCTGTCTCCTTTTGCCAACTTTATATAAAACACTTCACTTTGAGTCTCTTATCTTCAGCCCAAATATTCTGTAAACACTGATGTGTGTTTGTCTCTCCTTCAACCCAGACACATGAGAACCGAGTCATATCATGCAGCTTTACAGTCCAAAAAGCACAGCTTAATACAAAGGCCTCAAAGAGACTGCCATCATGTAGACCAAACAGCAGCCCCCACTTGAGCTTCAGTCTTTTTTTTAATCAGCTCCATGAGGTTTAACTAATTAACTGCTTAAGGAGTGTTCATTTCTTCTGAAAAAAACATGTAAAAGTTTGTAGCTCACACAAACCCCTGGGAGCACTCTGTCACAATATGTACATTTGTCTCTATGTATGCATTTGTATATATGCAGTTATAGATTTGTTTCCCTTCCTTGTCAGGAAATTTATTCAGGTGCGCATCGAGAACACGTGTGCGTTTTATTTCCAGTTGTCTGACAGCTGCTTGAACTCCACCCGAGATCTCCAGTTCCGAGCACTGCACCGAGAGGACCCCCAGGTAATAAATGTTGGTTTGTTTTTTTGCTTTTGTCGGGAGTAGTATACATATTCGTGGTGCGAATTTGTTTACACGGTCATACACAAATGGGTGCCAGGACCACCTGTTCCTCTGTGTCCTCATCGCAATGTGTAACCGTGTGTCCTCTTTGTTCTTGCAGGACATCCAGAGCCAACAGTGCGTGTTCTTTGTTTGGGAGGTGACATGGTGCGAGAACCTGCCGGCACCCGTCCCCTGCCACTTTTCAGTCAGCTTCTCACCTGCTTCTTCACCTGAGCCCTGTGGGCACCTCCAGCCATTCACCTACCTCTTCCACCTGGAGCACTTTTACGTGAGTAACACACATGTGCAAAACATCTCTACATATTACTCCCACACGGAGGATGAAACATCTTCTCCTTTTATCAAAACCACCAGTTGTGCCATTAGCGCTCTCTGACTTCTGTTTATTTCTCTCTCTCCTCCCCTAGACCCTGTACACTATATGTGCAGATATCTCTCCACCAACCGATGCCGAGTTCTGTAAGACGGGCTCTCTGTGCTCCCTGGAGGTTTGTATCACCCGGCTTTGTGACCCTCTAGAGACGGATAAAGAGGACGCCCTGAACGAATGCGACGGCTACAGCAGCACACAGCTGTTCTATCAGGGTGAGGAGCATGTGTGTACCCTTGGTTACATGTATGTTAGCCTGTGTATATGTACTTTATGCTTACAGCATATCTTCTGCAGTAGTGGACAGTGGCAGTAACTGGGCGGTTTGTGGTCGCAGCTCTGGCACATTGCTCATGCCTGTGGCACGTGGGGCTTGCCATAAGGTGAAGATGGAGTTGATGCCACTGTTTGCCGGGTACCTTCCCTACCCAGATGTGCGACTCTTCAGATACCTGCCACACCATTCTCACTCTCAACAATTGGACGCTGGTACGTATGGGCTTTGTTCACATTGGTGTAAGAGTCACTACATTACTGGGGCCACCTCATGCGCTGTATTTACACAATTGGTGTTAGCCTAAATGCTCCGTCTCTGCAGCCACCAGTATTACAGGTTGTATAAGCCACACACAAATCTATCGGCAAATTAAGATGATTGGCTTCTACGTGTTTTATCCTGACAGGACTTCTTCAGAGATACTTTGCATTAAATGAAAAGGTATTTAACTTTATTAAGGAAGTCTTTAAAAAATATCAATTAAAACATCATTCAATTAAACCGCCTGGAAGCAGCTGTATTCTCCTTTAGCACCTTCTCCTTCCCTTTTAGTCTCTTAGAACATCTCCTGTTCCATATACAATAACTTAGCTAGTTGCTTGTCTTTTCTGCATCGTACCTTTTGTTCTGGAGACTCTTAGAATCACTTCTAAGATTCTTTGCATCTCTTGTAACAGAATTACCATGAGGTTAGTTTCAAAGGACACTCTGTACCACTCCGTGTGTGTGAACGGTGGAATGATGCATCTTATCCCATCTTCAGGCCACGGCTGATGCCTTTTACTTTACTGTGGTTTCAAAAAAATGCATCAGATAGAAACCTTTTAGCCTTAAGCTAGTGCGTATCAACATATCGATGCGGGGGGCCAAGCACCCCCAATGTAGCCTGTATAGGGATCCTTAGACTATGGGACTTGTTTCAAGGGCTGTGTAGCGATTAACAAAAATGTCTATAACTAAGTTGTCACAATATGGGATCAACAGGACCGACGCACTTTGCGTATGACCACAGACAGACTACAGAGATTTTCTTGGTAAAGTAGAGTAAAATTATTTCCTTGAGCTAATGGAGTCCAGCTCTCACTAGTTGGCCCGAAGTGACTTTATTGAGGATGGATGAGCAGTTTTATAGGAGAGCAAACAAAAGGGGAGTCGGATATTAAACAGGAAACAAAAAACAAGTTCACATACCCAACTTAAACCTCCCTACCCTTGAGTCTCTTTCTATTAATTAACTAAGGTACCAGGCTCAGAATGCTGATATCAGGAGGTGTGTCCGTGGGGCCACCAAGTCTCACGCCCGGACACACTGGACACATGGCCGATGAAAATACCACATCAAAGTCAACTTGTCCATTAGCCATATTTAGAATGTCTGGAAAGAAAGTGAAAATTAAATATTCTTTTTATATTCTGGAACAATATAACCTCTTACGTCTTAAGTTGAAACACAGAGGCTCCAAATATGTTATCATTTCAACTTCTAGCTGAGGAATAATTTATCGTTTTAAAATTATTTATTTATTTTTTACAATAAACTTTTTTTTTTAACCCCTCGCTTAGCTTTTTTCACCCACCCACACATGAGCTATAAAGGTCATTCTTCATGGATGATTATGGCCCGTAAATAGTAATTACCCATGCTGTCTAAAGACATCGGCCGTTAAGAACATGGGTCAGGGTCTGAGCACCCTATAGATCAGGAAGCTGAGGACCGAGGACAGTGCATGTAGACTCCTGGTAATAACTGGCAATAATGACACTGATGATGGCAACGGTGTGCGGCTGACATGAAATACTTCAGTTTAATGTAGAAAAAATCATTTCTATTAACATTAAATTGGTAAATTATTTGTTTTTACATTTTACCATATTTGGAATCGTCTTTCTTTTTATATTTACGCCTCCTCAACCGGCTTATAATAAGTGCCTTGCCACCATTACATGCATGTGTTCCAAATGTATTTATTACTAATGAAAATAAGACACACGCACGCAAGCACCCATGCACCGCGCACGCACCACCCACCCACGCACGCACCAACCACCCACACACCCACCCATGCACGCAACACCCACCCACCCACCCATGCACGCACCACCCACCCATGCACGCACCACCCACCCATGCACGCACCACCCACCCATGCACGCACCACCCACCCATGCACGCACCACCCACCCATGCACGCACCACACCTCCTCCTCCTCCTCGTCTTTGAATGTTGGGTATACATGTCTCGTGTAATCTCCTCATTTATACTGTTTCCCTAACAGACAGCTGGATCGAAAATGACTCTGTGTCGGTGGAGGATCCATGTGAAGCCCCCAGCGCACGCGCTCGGAGCAGTGCCTCTCCTGGGCCAACCGGCTCCTCAATGGAGCAGAAGGGACTCCCGTTGCCACGGCTACAACCATTCCATGCTGGGCAAGTTAGCAACAACAGTGCTGGACGGCAGATCCTTGTCATTCCTAGTACAGACGACCATGTGCTTGAAGTGAATGTCACATGACCCTACGCCCCATGTGTGGGAGAACTAAACATGTATTGTGTATGTACAGGTGGGGGTGGGGCTTGGGCTTAGAGGGGTGGCGCTGCTTCAGGACACGCCCCCTGTAAAGCTCACGGACTTATCATTTTGCAGTGGTTCTTGATCAATGGGGTGATGCAATACTCTGCAGAGCAGACATCATGGAGTAAATATCTGCAGAGCCTTTCGGGAGGTCAAACATGCCTTCTCAATGAGAAATTAGGTTGAAATCTGAGAGACACTGGAACATTCTCACGCCGCCGCTCTCACTTTAAAACTTTGGTCAGTGTTATATGGTCATCCGGCCACAGGGCTTTAGTGGAGAAATGATTAACAAAATTCTGTGCTGGACAGGACGACTGATGGCGATGGTGACTGGCATGGTCATGTGTAAAGCAGATGAGGGTAGACAAAATGGCGGAGATCTGGTGCTGCTTGAAAGTGGGGCGTTGAGTGGAGAGCAGGGTTAGTAGAGAAAATAGTGATCTGGTATGTGGAGGGTAAGTAGGGAGTGTGAGTGGTGTTATAAGGAGTAGGGAGCCGTTCATACGCCGGGGGTGGGAGAGCGTGAGGTGTTGAGGTTCTGATGGTAGCGAGTAGGAAGGAGATGGAGCGGGCAAGTGGTAGAGAGTGGCCGCTAGAGGGTATAGAGAGTGGCAGAGACCGCTGCCGCCCTCACATTAATGCTATGTATGTCTCGTGCGTCAGGCGCATGTTATCCTAATACAGTGAACACTTAAAGGGCCACTGCATTCCTATTGTTACAATATGTTCTTTTGAAGAATTGCCAATGATAATGGGCAAAATGTTTTTAGGATTAAAAGTTAGTTTTCATTTGCATATTAGTGGAAATCTTGAATGTAGAGAAGATTTCCTCTCCTTAATTGTAATATGGCAATCTTTAATGTCTGTATGATCAGTACCCTTCTTCTTGGAAAAAACGTGCAAACAAATGGCTCCGACAAAATATTGGCTGGCCACCATCAATAATTATATTAGTTTATAGTTTCTGTAAAGGATGTATTTAACTTTTTAAGTGATGTTGCCCATTATTAAAATCATTTATTCAAAAGTCAATCCTGTAACAGTGGGACTGCAGTAACCCGTTACATGTAGGATTTAGTGTTGCGCTGGTTGTACATTGGATCTCCATTATATAAAATAAGGAAGTGAGGGAAGAGCTCAATATAAACTGAATCGGAAGGAAGCCGTTGCTGTAGGCTCACCCCGGGGTGTAAACCCTGTAGATTCGGTTATATTGAGTTATCTACCTCTAAGGTGAGGTGTAAATTCTATAGACCATCTTCCTGGAGTGACTCTCCCTAACTACTTGTTACGAGGAGCTGCAGCGTCTCGTATGGTAGTGCATAATCTATCACATGGGAATGGAGACTCTATTATCTCACTTTAGGGACTACAACCGACTCTATATCACTTCTTACATGGAGTGGTTCTCCATGACCTCTTCTCCCATGGTTGAAGGTCTGTGGAGGCTGCTACTGTAATGGTTTTACATATTTTAATGGGATAACACCATCCATTATATTCTCCTTTAATAATGAAGCTACATCAACCTTTTATCACAGAGAGAATTGGATATTTCAAGTGAGGCCAATCTCCAAAATGCTTTGTCCTGGAGAAGGGAGATGGAGTGTCCCTTGTCTCATAGGAGGGTGGGGTAGGATCCCCTATATTTCATTAAGTCAATGTCTGTATTAACTATACCAGCATACTCGCCATGTCCTAGATGAGTTATTACACCTGCTCAAGCATGGGTGGGGGCCACAGTCTCTGCAAAGCTCAGAATATTTCATATGGTGGTTGCGAAAAAAATTGTAATCTATCTGGAAACTTTGGACTGACTATCAGACACGATGCATTGAGAGCTATTTTTGTGCGGTTCTGCCGCCATGGCAAACTGGAAACCCTTCTGTGATAAAGTAGATAATCAACAGTTTAATTAGATGAGTGAGACTCATCGAGGCTGGGACCGGGTTCACTCAAAATCTCAAATTCCTTATTTTACAAACCAGGTTCTAGTCTTATTCTCTGTCACATCCACCGACAAATCTGTATATAGGGAAGTGAAGGTGTCGGTGGCTGACTCCGCCTCTGTATGATACACTACGCTGCTTCCCTAACCCTTCTCTGCGTAGGCCTTCTTGCTGCTGCTACTGCTCCAGCCTGGAGTATTGGGGTGCAGGGAGTCCTCTGCCCTTTGCACCCATATTCTGTATTATAACTTGAGGAAGGAGTGTTATATAAAGATGAACACTCCTTGCAAAATAAATAAATGTGTTTTAAGAGAGAGCCTCTGTGCAATGTTCTGGAATAGTCCCTGCTCAAACATAAAAAAATGACCACTCTCATTACTCTTGAGACATTGCACATCTTCTCCCATTTGAGACACCAGGGACATGCATGTCTCATCCTGTTGAGACACCAGGGACATGCCCGTCTCGCCCTGTTGAGACACCAGGGACATGCCCGTCTCGCCCTGTTGAGACGCCAGGGACATGCCCCCCTCGCCCTGTTGAGACGCCAAGGACATGCTCGTCTCGCCCTGCTGAGACGCCAGGGACATGCCCGTCTCGCCCTGCTGAGACGCCAGGGACATGCCCGTCTCGCCCTGCTGAGACGCCAGGGACATGCCCGTCTCGCCCTGCTGAGACGCCAGGGACATGCCCGTCTCGCCCTGCTGAGACGCCAGGGACATGCCCGTCTCGCCCTGCTGAGACGCCAGGGACATGCACGTCTCGCCCTGCTGAGACCCCAGGGACACGCACGTCTCGCCCTGCTGAGACACCAGGGACACGCACGTCTCGCCCTGTTGAGACACCAGGGACACGCACGTCTCGCCCTGTTGAGACACCAGGGACACGCACGTCTCGCCCTGTTGAGACACCAGGGACACGCACGTCTCGCCCTGTTGAGACACCAGGGACATGCCCGTCTCACCATGTTTTTTTCATACGCTTACACCTCATATTTTGCAGTTCAGTATATTCTTCCCTTGGAGTTTTGAGTTGAGAGCATATTCTGCTGAACTGGGTCAGCCTTCCTCCTGCAGAAGACCCGATAGTACTGTCTACAAACCAGCTATTGGTAGCAGAGTTTGCATCCGAGCTCCCAGCACAATACAAACACAACAACTTTACTGGATAGATTTACTGAACCCAATGACCCAATCCAAGTGTTGGAGGACCTGAGTTACCAAAGCGTTGGCTCTCCACCACCTCACAGTCATTATTTAGTTCCATGGCTTCACTGTAAATGTACTTATCTTCCCCTTCTGACGCACGCTTTATTCCAGTGGTAATAATAGCCTAGTTTACCAAGGATGTTGGGCTGGGTAATAACACGGGTACCAACCATCACCCTTACGGATTATATCCTATAAACGGTAACAAGGTTTATGTTTGTGACTCTGGAGCAAATCTACCCAGGATGCATTATTACCTCAATAAGCAGAGCTGAACCTGCATATATTGTATGTGCCGCACTCGGGCACTGTATACAGATAGGTCGGGATGATTAATAGCATCCCTGTAGATGTGTTTTTGGGGCAATAACCTTGGCAAAAAGATTGCCACTATCTAAAATACTATTACATGCCTCCAAACATACCATCTGCCATATTTGCATGCCCAGAATCCATTACCATTGCACTCTTAAGGGACAACCACACTTTATCTCATGCGCCACAGTTCTCAGTTAACTGAATGAATACTAAGGAAATGGCTTAACTAAGACTGAACCCCTTCACTGGATCAACCTCAGTGGGTATAGGAAATGTTACTAATCAATAATAATAATCAAGCGTAGTACGCCACTCTTACCAGTCAGGCCCCGAGCTACTCTGTATGAATTGACCATGACATTTGTCACGACCCAGAGGAAGAGGTCCGATTCAGCTCCAGAATTATCTTGCCTGGCTACAGGAATCCTCCCTTGGACCATGGAGTGAATGGGCGTCTTGGTGACTGACTTGTATTCGAGGACCATCGTGATGCTGAGCAGGGATCATGGGGTTAAAATTAACATACACGTTATAACTTTTAAATTAAACAGAGAACACCCTGCTTCATACCCTAGAGTCTTTATTTGGAAAGTTGAAACATTTACAGGTAAAAAGAACAATACCAGGTTGGTTAGATTACCCTTAACTAGTTATCTCCGTCCCATGTAATACCTCCCTGGCCGATTGTCTGAGACGGTTTCCCTTCAAGAGGTTGGATATCGATGGGCACATGGCCTGCACTGGCAGATCTACATTCTTACTGTATTGAATTTCGTCACTAGATACCCTGAATTGATAGCCCTATGCCATAACTCTATTGAGGCAGTCGCACGTGCCCTGGTTACCTTCACCTTTCACCAAGGGTTGGATTCCTGGAAAAAAAGGCTGGCCAATCACAGAAAATATTTGTATCTGAATTGGACAAACCGCTCAGGGAGCCACATCGGGTCAGACATATATGTTCTGCCCTGTATCTCCCCCAGACAAATGGACACATTCAAAGGTAAACTGGGCATTTGTAGATAAAGTAAAATATTGCCCCATCTCCTGTTTGCATATTAATTTGTCCCTAATATGTTGATGCCACATCTTTAAGGGAATTTTGTGTCAAGAAAGCAAGAAGATACCTCGTGGCTTAACTAAGAGACACCAGCAGCCCAGACCAGACAAAAAGTTGGGTAGGTGGGTCAGTTATAGGGGATTCCGGCCATTACCTCCTATTATTAGGACACACTCCAGGCCACCTGTAAAGGTTCATAAGCTCAGTAACACCACCTATAAAAATGTTGACAGAAAATGCGTCGAGCACCCAGCTAGTATAAGAGCAGGAGCACCCCGATTATAGGTTATCTAAAACCACTTCAGAAAGGAGGCAAAAAATACCTCCAAGTTTGACTTGCAAAGACTCCAGCCAAGGGAATCTAAAACAAAGGAAACGGCCTAGCCATCCGTGCCCAATGACGGAAACAAATACAGAACATGGGCCGTGCTGGTCCGACGACCTTCACTAACCAAACGGTCCAGATCCAGTTCATTTATAGGACAAAGCTGTAAAACAAACTGGATAGAAGGGAACTTATCACCGGGAACCACAACCCTTCTGCTGGATGAACGGCTTGGCTGGAATTTGCTGCTCCAACACCCCCATTATTGAAGGAGACTGACTACTCTCTATTGCTGCATCAGATCTCACCATGTGTTCACCTGCCCGACCACCAGTTTGTTTGGGTGGGGGGTGATGGGCTGCCTAATCCTGGGATTTTATGGTGTTAAGCAGTTTATGGTTGAGCCAGTGTGTTTTTCTTTTTTTAAGAAGTGCACAATATTTTATTGGATTATAAGGGCAGCCTATTAATCCTTGGACTTGTTGCTGTGCAGTAATCACCAGGGAAGCTTCCACTACTGTCATGCCCACTGCTGGCCCCTGACTTTGGAGGACTGACCAAGATTCTGCCTCCAGCCATATTGTTCTGATTCCCAATCATACTCCTAGATAGAAAATTCAAGTACTTGGTGTTACGATGTCCTGCTTGGTTGGGCTTTGAAAGATCCAAGATCAACCTTACCCAGTAGAATCATGGGTTCTGTTGATATCCCTGTTGGCAGAACTAGAACTAAGGTACCGTATATACTTGAGTATAAGCCGAGGAACCTATTTTACCACAAAATACTGGGTAAAATGAGTGACTCGAGTATAAGCCAAGGGTGGGAAATGTGCTGCCCCCTGTGTCCCTCTTGTGCCCTCTGTGTCCCTCCTCTCTCTCCCGTGTCTCTTCTCCCCTCTCCCTTTCCTGTGTCTCTTCCCCCTCCCTTATCACCCTCCTCAACCCCCCTCCTCATTCTCATCCCCAATCCTCAACCTCCCTCCTCAACCTCCCTCCTCATCCTCAATCCCCCTCCTCAACCCCCCATCCTCATCCTCTCTCCTCAACCCCCATCCTCAATCCCCCTCCTCAACCCTTCCATCCTCATCCTCTCTCCTCAACTCCCCATCATCAACCTCCCTCCTCAACCCCTTCCTCAACCCTCATCCTCAACCCCAACCCTCCTCACCCCCCTCCTCAACCTCGATCCCCAACCCCCCCATCCTCAACCCCCCATCCTCTCTCCTAAACCCCTGATCCTCAACCCCCCTCCTCAACCGCTCCTCCTCAATCTCCCTCCTCATCCTCAACCCTCCCGTCCTCAACCCCCCATCCTCTCTCCTCAACCCCTTATCATCAACCCCTCTCATCCTCAACCTCCCTCCTCATCCTCAAACCCCTCCTCATCCTCAACCCCCTCCTCAACCTTCCTCCTCATCCCCCTTATCCTCATCCTCAACCTCCCTCCTCAACCTTAACACCCCTCCTCAACCTCAACCCCCCTCCTCCACCTAAACCCCCATAAATACCTCCCCTCACTTTCCTGCTTGTGCTCCGGCCTCCGCTCCTTGACCCACCGCCGGCGCGCATGTGACGTCACATGCGTGCCGCGTCATTAGCATATACCGGGTGCGGCCTGTATATGCTAATGACGCAGCGTGCATGTGACGTCACATGCGCGCCGGTGCCAGGTCAAGGAGCGGAGGCCGGAGCACAAGCAGGTAAGTGAGGGGGGAGGTATTTAGGGGGTTTTAGGTGGAGGAGGGGGGTTTATGCTGAGGAGGGGGGAGGGAAAGAGACACGGGGGAGGGAAAGAGACACGAGGTTGTAACGAGACACACGGGGGGAGAGTGACTCGAGTATAAGCCGAGGGGGCCCTTTTTTGCCTTAAAAAAGGGCTGAAAAACTCGGCTTATACTCGAGTATATACGGTAATAGCCTTCAGACAGGTTCAGCAACAATAACCCAAGGCAAGGATTATTATGTTCCCCAGAATGACATCCACACAGCGATGATCTGTAAGCAAAGCAGAGCACACTTTATTCATCAAGGTCCAGCATATTTAACCATCACCTTCCCCACCCACGTGAGCCTCCTAATTACTTATCAGATCCATCCCTCCTGCCTTTGATGGACAGGCATGTTTTAATGGCTGTCGTATCCTCACTGATCCCAGTTGCCTCATGTCTGGGGGGAGGTTGGGGGAGTAACTGTTAGGGTAGACTGGCCCACTTTTATGACCTCTGTGAGGGCAAAGAGGGCATCTGGCAATTTATTTTCCTTCGATCCTACATGGGAGACTCCGGAGTAAAGTTAGATATGGCCTATTTTATTTTTTACAATATGTTTACGTTCAGTGACCTACTTTACTTAGGGCGGGGGCCGGGGCAAGGATTTCTAGTAATTCCTGTTGTCAAGACATCTGCGGAGTTTATGCAGCCCGGGGTCAACTAACAGTCAAGATGGCATCCGGCTAAGCAACATGGCTGGCCAAATACATATATGGGAAATGGATTACTCTTTCTTCTCACAATTAGAGTCAAGCACGTCCCGACATCAGTCTAGCGGATAATAAGTCCTACAAGAACCAGAAAGGCCCTGATAACATAAGTTAGACCCTGTAAGCCACATAGTCCTGTGGTCATTACATCCACTTTATTGCCACCGCACGTCAATAACAGCCCATATATTGCAACCAAGAAACCATGACAGTAACTATATGCACACAATGTCCAGCTGTCCATCCAGTTGTGTCTGCCTCCTCCTATACACGAGAGTAACTATATGCACACAATGTCCAGCTGTCCATCCAGTTGTGTCTGCCTCCTCCTATACACGAGAGTAACTATATGCAATGTCCAGCTGTCCATCCAGTTGTGTCAGCCTCTTCTGCCTCCTCATATACATGACAGTAACTGTATGTACACAATGTCCAGCTGTCCATCCAGTTGTGTCAGCCTCCTCTGCCTCCTATACATGACTAACTATATAGACATGAGAAGATATTTAGGGTGGACCTAGTGATAAAGCTGAATGTTTGTGGGTAGAGTTAAATAGCGGAGCAGCAAATTCCAAAATAATATTAGTAGGAGTATGCTATAAACTCCCAAATATAGCTGAAAGTGAGGAAATACAATTATTGTTACAGATTGGAAATGCAGCTAAGCACGGGCAAGTTCTAATAATGGGAGATTTTAATTACCCTGGAATAAACTGGATAAATGAGACCAGCAGTACAGCGAAGGGGAGCAGGTTCTTGAGTACACTAAGGGATCATTATCTGGCCCAGGTTATACAAGAGCCTACTAGAAATGACACCATCTTGGATTTAGTTATCACAAATTATATTGATATAATATCTAATGTTGGAATAGGGCAACCTTTGGGAAACAGTGATCACAACACAGTCTTATTTGAGATTCTTACTTTTAAAAGGGCAGATTTTAACGTTCTAAGGGCAGCGATACAAAGTATAGACTGGGACAGAGGCATGATGGGTAAAAATACTGAACATAAATGGACAACATTCAAATCCTTACTAAATATACATACACATCGGCATATACCGTGTGGGAATAAAAGTAAATCCCATCCAATGTGGCTTAACAATGATTTAAAGATCAAGATACAGAGTAAAAAACAGACATTTATATTATACAAACAAGAGGGGGCAGAGACTGCTTTACAGGAATACAAGGAAATCACCAAGGAGGCAAAAGGTCTATTAGACTGGCTAAAATAGAAAATGGCAACTTAATTGCAAAAGAGAGTAAGACTAACCCTAAAATATTTTTTAAGTACATTAATGGGAAGAAGGCGAGGAAGGAAGCTATAGGAACATTACAATGTGACACAGTCTGATAATTAGTGACCTGGAAAAGGCAGATGAGCTAAATAGGTTATTTTCTTCGGTATACACAAGGGAGGTACCAGTGGTTGGGACACCGCAACATAATGGGGCTACACTACCCTTGCCAAATAATTGGTTAACACAGGAAGTAATCCAAAAGAGGTTGGAAAAATAAATGTTAATAAAGCCCCGGGGCCTGATGGAATACATCCAAGGGTACTAAGGGAGCTGGGCTCTGTAATAGCCAAACCATTATGTTTAATTTTTCAAGATTCACTCTGTAACGGAGTTGGAACACGAAGTCCAGTATCTCCGCAGGTATACGGTAAAATATCCAAGAAGCACTGCAGTCTCACAAGCCCCAACCTCCCATATTGGACGACACTCAATTGGGAGTCAAAGAATACTGTCTTTATTTTGTGATCCAGAAGTATATATACATCTCTTCTCACAGGTAATACACATCCCCCTATTTGGCCACACAATACACATAGAGAGACAATAGGTGTGGTCACACCTCCCGGAGGCTACCTGGCTACTTTTATACAATACAGACATTGATAAGATTATCCTTCTCTTTGTGCTATCTCTCACAAACACTTTACACAATAGACTTTCCTATAACAGGAGCCCCTGTGATAGGATTATCTTTTAGGCTAGCAGACCAACATATCTACAGTATAGCAATGTGATCATATTTTAACCATAAGAATAAAATAACCATAAAACATGTATTTTCTTCACACTCTGCATCCGAAGTGCATAGCAAAACTGCAGATCCTTTGTCCGAGCATTTAAAGGGCCAGAACCAGTCTAATAAAATCCACTGTGCTCAAATAACATACATTTCAAATACAGGCAATAATCAAGGCAAAAGTCTCTAGTGGCTGCTTCTGCCACAAGCTCCCCCAGAACCAAGCCGGCATACACAGTCTGATCCCAACGGATCTGCTTGGGGATGTCCGGAGGAGTGCTCACAAATCATTTCTCGAGTTCTGTCTGTCTGGACAACCCGTCGGCGTTACCATTTTGTTTCCCTGGGCGATACTGGATGGTGAAATCAAATGGTTGTAGTGCCAAGCTCCATCTCAGTAGTCTAGCGTTGTCCCCTGACACCCGGTTTAGCCACAACAACGGGTTGTGATCTGTGAGCAAGGCAAATTGTTGTCCATATAAGTAGGGCTGTAGTTTCTTGAGGGCCAACACAACCGCCAGGCATTCCTTTGCGATGGCGGCTGTAACGGAGTTGGAATCATAAGTCCAATATCTCTGGTATACCGTTAAATATCCATATAGAAGCACTGCGCAGTCTCACAAGCCCCAACCTCCCATATTGGACGACACTCAATTGGGAGTCAAATAATACTGTCTTTATTTTGTTATGCAGAAATATATATACATATCTCTTTCCACAGGCAATACACATCCCCCATATTTGGCCACACAATACACATAGAGAGACAATAGGTGTGGTCACACCTCCCTGAGGCTACCTGGCTACTTTGATACAATCAGACATTGATCAGATTATACTTCTCTTTGTTCTTATGTCTCATAATGAAAACACTTTATACAATAGACTTCCTTATCTTATGAGGCGTCTCTGTATTAGGATTATCTATTAGCCTAGTAGCTGTAATATTCTGAGCCAATATATTCTGTAGAACATAAAACAACATATCTACAGTACAGCAATGTGATCATATTTTAACCATAACCATAAAACAGGGTAAAACAGTGATGGGTTCCGTTACACACCTCCCCCGTGACCATAAGCCGGCATACACGGTCTGATCCCAACGGATCGGCGTGGAGATGTCCGGACAAAAGTATTTGTTGGTCAATTCTCTAGTTTGACAACCCATCAGCATTACTTCAATTCACCTTTACTCACATTTCAAGAACAAAACAAACGCACACTTCATACAGCATTCACAGCAATAAACATTTCAAGGAGAGGGAAAATACATTTTACAAACAGGTTTTACAGAGGCCTCTGTACTGGAGACAATGGGGAAAGTAATCCAATTATCCAGGGATAGAGGCAGACTCCATTGAGCACATGGTTGCAAAAAAACATAAACCACTTTAAAATACATAAAGTCACCTTTTACACATAACACACAGACATTTCACATATCCCCAGATAGCTGGGATCTGAGCGCACAAAAAACTACCGAATAGCGCTCAGATCCTATTTACACAGTTCAATTGCCATGTAGCTAAAGTCTTTCCTATAGCCTTTCCTTATATGAATGGGCTCCATGGCATAGCTATCTGGGGTATCACCGCTCACACAGGGCAAGTACCGAATGACTTCCCTGTATTTTAAGAGCCAGAATGAGTGACATACACTCTGGTATGGCCGAATACTGTTTTTAAAGGGCAATATGTCCCAGGCCCATAGTCGCAGGGCAGGAGGCTGGCAATAAGTCCTCTCCAGGACAAAGTGGCGAAAGGCACTTCGTCACACATCTCCCTTTTGGGGGGAAGTCTAACCAGCCACCTGGATATTTCGCTGTCGGGATGGGGCAACACGCTGAGGGGAATTGAGGGGCAGAGGCCAGCGGCACTCTGCCCTGATGCCAGCTCTTCTGCTGGTATAACCTGCAGGACATCCTGCTCTGTACAAGGGACAAAGGGAGGGCAGAGGCCGACTGCACTCTGCCCCGCTGTCCGCTCTTCTGCTGGGGTACTTGGGACATATTCCGGCTCAGTAGCCAGGGAAAGGTGGGGGTCAGTGGGGGTTAACATTTCCTCTGTTAATCCTGGGGCCACATTAGGAGTTAGCTTGGGAGGGGAATTTGTACTTACCCCCTTCTCCGGTTGTCCCAGTGAGGGTAGTTGGGGATCTAGACAGGCTGTCCAGCATCCCGGTATGTCAGGCACAGAGACCACGGTCCCATCTGCGCCGTCTGGGAGATTGGTTTCTCCCCTTGTTAGGGTATGCTGTCGCTGGGGGGAGAGGGCGACACCTTCAGCTCCCTGGGGTACACACTGCCACTGGGGAGGAAGGACGGCACCTTATGCTCCCTGGTGTACACACTGCCGCTGGGGAAGAAGAACGGCACCTTCTGCTCCCTGGGATACACACTGCCGCTGGGGGGGGGAAGGACGACACCTTCTGCTCCCTGGGATACACACTGCCGCTGGGGGGGGAAGGACGACACCATCAGCCCCCTGGGGTACACACTGCCGCTGGGGAGGAAGGACGACACCTTCTGCTCCCTGGGATACACACTGCCGCTGGGGGGGAAGGACAACACCTTCGGCCCCCTGGGGTACACACTGCCGCTGGGGAGGAAGGACGGCCCCTTCTGCTCCCTGGGGTACAAACTGCCGCTGGGGAGGAAGGACGGCACCTTCTGCTCCCTGGGATACACACTGCCGCTGGGGGGGGGGAAGGACGACACCTTCTGCTCCCTGGGATACACACTGCCGCTGGGGGGGAAGGACGACACCATCAGCCCCCTGGGGTACACACTGCCGCTGGGGAGGAAGGACGACACCTTCTGCTCCCTGGGATACACACTGCCGCTGGAAGGGAAGGACAACACCTTCGGCCCCCTGGGGTACACACTGCCGCTGGGGAGGAAGGACGGCCCCTTCTGCTCCCTGGGGTACAAACTGCCGCTGGGGAGGAAGGACGGCACCTTCTGCTCCCTGGGATACACACTGCCGCTGGGGAGGAAGGACGGCTACTTCTGCTCCCTGGGGTACACACTGCCGCTGGGGAGGAAGGACGGCACCTTCTGCTCCCTGCGGTTCACACTGCCGCTGGGGAGGAAGGACGACACCTTCGGCTCCCTGTAGGGCCGGTAAAGAGACCTCGGTCCCATCTCTACCTGCCATCTGGAGGTCATCCCAGGACCAGGCAATGAGGTCTGGTTCTGCTTGTCGGGTCAGTTGGGGCTGCACGAAGCTGAGCAGGTAGTCCTGCTCCAGCTCCCACTCTCCTGTTACCAGGTGGGTCATGACTTTGCTCACCTCGCCTTCATCAACCCAGACATACATGCCCATCCGGTAGTCATAGATGTCCCAAAACCTAGACCCCTCCGTGCTGCCAAGATCAATGTCGTCCTCCAAGGCATCCCATAATAAAGCCGGGCCATCATAATCATCCCCCTCCGGTAAGTCGTGTTCAGCCGTCCAGGGGGTAAGCCGAACGGTATGCCACCAGAGGGCCTGGTATGCGTTGTCTAGCCAGATCTCTCACCATACCAGGGTCTCTAGTCTTGTCACCCACTCATCCAGGGGCTGCTCTCCCAATAGATACATCCGCATCGCCACACGCTTCTGTAGCCGCTGCTCATCACTGGGGAGACTCTCACCTCGCCGCCATTGGGCATCTTCCAGGGCATCATACCAGAGTTCCTTTCTGTCTGCATCCCTGTAGTCCGCGGCCGCCTCCTCCTCCTCATCATGGAACGCTGTCCGAAAACTAGCCGGTTCCATCCTGCTGTAGCCAGGGGCGCTGTACGGATACTAGCGTTGCCCTCAATTTGTAACTCCACGGAATGGTGTCTCCTGTAGCTGTCCTTCTGACGGTGGGAACTATTCCGCCACTTGCCACCAAATGTAACGGAGTTGGAATCATAAGTCCAATATCTCCGCTGGTATACCGTTAAATATCCATATAGAAGCACTGCAGTCTCACAAGCCCCAACCTCCCATACTGGACAACACTCAATTGGGAGTCAAAGAATACTGTCTTTATTTTGTTATGCAGAAATATATATACACATCTCTTTCCACAGGCAATACACATCCCCCTATTTGGCCACACAATACACATAGAGAGACAATAGGTGTGGTCACACCTCCCTGAGGCTACCTGGCTACTTTGATACAATCAGACATTGATCAGATTATACTTCTCTTGGTTCTTATGTCTCATAATGAAAACACTTTATACAATAGACTTCCTTATCTTATGAGGAGTCTCTGTAATAGGATTATCTATTAGCCTAGTAGCTCTAATATCCAGGTCACTACTTTGGGTAAGTTCTTTTTGGTGAGGTCAGTAAGGGGCTTGGCTAGGGCACTATAATCAGGTAAAAATTTACGGTAATACCCGGCGGTCCCTAGAAAAGCTAAAACCTGAGTTTTCGTGCGAGGGGTTGGCCACTTAGCTACGGCCTCTATCTTAGCGGGTTCTGGCTTTTGCCGCCCACTACCCACCCTGTGGCCTAAGTACTGCACTTCGGCCATCCCTACGTGGCAGTTGCTGGGTTTTAACGTGAGACCTGCCTCCCTGATGAGGTCGGGGATGGCTCCTATATGGGTCAAGTGCTCGTCCCAGGAGTTGCTAAAGATTGCTATGTCATCTAAATAGGCGCAAGCATACTCCTGGTATCCATCCAGTAACCGGTCCACCATCCGCTGAAACGTAGCTGGCGCATTCTTCATCCTGAATGGCATCACCTTGAATTGGTATAGCCCAAACGGGGTGACGAATGCAGACTTTGGGATGGCATCCTCGGCTAGGGGGATCTGCCAGTACCCTTTGCACAAGTCTATTGTGGTGAGGTACTGGCCCCTGGCCATTTTATCTAAGAGCTCATCGATTCGGGGCATGGGATAGGTATCTGAAATGGTTTTATCATTAAGTTTCCGGTAGTCGCCGCAGAAGCGGGTGGTTCCGTCCCGCTTCGGTACCAGCACTACCGGAGAGGCCCATGGGCTATCTGAGTGTTCTATCACTCCTGGTTGTAACATTTCGTCAATCTCCTTCCGCATATGATCTTTTACGGATTCGGGTATGCGGTAGGGGGCCTGTCGAATAGAGGGTGTTGCCCTGGGGTTTCTACCCTGTGGGTAGCCAGCGGGGTATACCCGGGCTGGTTGGAGAAGGTATCCCCTTTTTCCCGGATCAGCTCTAGTATTTGAGCTCGCTCTCTAGTGCTCAGCCTGTCTCCTAGCTGTACTTCCCCTAATTCTGTGTTGGCCCCCCTTGGGCTAATAGGTCTGATAGGGGTAGATTATCCGGGTCCTCGGCGGCCAAGGCACATATGGCAGTTACTTCTTCAGTCCGCTCGTGATAGGGTTTCAGCATGTTAACGTGGAGCATGCGTCTACCTCCTGCTCCTGTACATGGGGAAATTATATAGGTGGTGTCACATACCTGTTCCACCACCTTATAAGGGCCTTGCCAGGAGGCCTGCAGTTTGTCATTTTGGACTGGCTTCAAGATTAACACCTTTTGTCCTATTTGAAAACTGCGGTCTCTGGCTCCCCTACCGTACCATCTACGCTGTCGTTGCTGGGCCGCCTGGAGATTAGACCGTACCGTCTGGATTAGGGTCTCCAAGCGTTCCCTGAACTCTAGTACATATGGGACGATAGGGGTACCGTTACTGGTGACCGTGCCCTCCCAGTGTTCCCTAATGAGGTCTAAGGGACCCCGCACTCTCCTTCCGAATAGTAATTCGAATGGCGAGAACCCCGTGGACTCCTGGGGTACCTCTCGTTATGCGAAGAGCAGATGGGGAAGAAACCTTTCCCATTCCTTCTGGGTATCCATGAAGGTATGGAGCATTTGCTTTAAGGTTCCGTTGAACCGTTCACAGAAGCCATTGGACTGGGGGTGATACGCTGAGTTTACAATAGGTTTTACCCCACATGTTCTCCATAACTGATGAGTGACTTCGGCTGTGAATTGGGTACCCCGATCTGAGATAATCTCTTTGGGGAACCCCATTCTGGAGAATATCCAGATTAGGGCATCTACTATAGTCTCTGCATGGATATTAGTTAGGGCTACGGCCTCTGGGTACCAGGTGGCATAGTTTACTAGGGTTAGTATATACTTCTTCCCTGATGGGCTGGGTTTTGCTAGGGGTCCGATTATATCTACTGTCACTCTGCTGAAGGGTTCATCTATTATGGGTAGGGAGTGCATTTTTGCCTTGTACCGGTCCCCTCTCTTCCCTACTCTCTGGCATGTGTCACAAGTTTGGCAATACTGCCGAATATCTTTGGAGACCCCTGTCCAAAAGAAGTTTTGGGTCAAACGATGCTTCGTCCTACTGACGCCTAGATGTCCTGATAAAGGGATGTCATGGGCAATACGTAGTAATTCTTGCCTGTACTTTCGGGGCACGACTAATTGTGTGAGGGTCACAGGTACAGAGCCTGCTAAAACCTTCTCAGCATATCTATACAATAATCTTTTCTCCCAATTGTATCTTTCCCCCTCCAACCCTGTGTAACCCTATCCAGGTATACCTGCAGGGACGGGTCAGTGACTACTTCCGTACCAAACTCTAAGGGGGGAGCCCAGGGGATGAAAGGTGGGTCAGTACTATTACTTACCTGAGCCTCAGAGTGTTCAGAATTTGCAGTGGTGCGGGCCTGCTGCCGTGTTACCCAGTCGTTACCCAGGATGACATCAAGTCATTACCCAGGATGACATCAGCTGGTAAGTCCTGCATGAGGCCCACTTCTACATTCCCCGACCCTGCTCCCCAATCCAAATGTACTTTAGCAGTGGGAATTTTGTAAATCGCTCCCCCTGCCACCCGGACTGCCACATATTCTCCAGTGAGCTGGTGCTTGGGGACTAGCTGATTGCGAACCAGGGTTATGGTGGCCCCAGAATCATGCAGACCCTGAAGGCGTTTTCCCTCTACGTGTACCCCTTGGCGGTGTCCCTATCGGTTGTCTGCAGCTGCTTGTACTGGGTTAACCTCGTGGAGGGTGCCCAAAGAATCTTCATTAGACCGGGTCCCGAAGAAAGGTTGTCGAGGCTCATTCTGGTAGCAGTGTACTGCTGCCTGGTTTGCAGGGGAATTAGTTGGAGTATTTCACGTGGGGCAGATTCTGTTTCTGGGACAGTCTCTCTGCATGTGGCCCTGCTGGTTACACGTGTGGCACCTGATGAAAGATCGGGCATTGTTGTACCGTGGAGGGTTTTGGTAGTTCCCACCACCCGGACGCAGTGCTGGGGTGGGGTTAATGGTGGGAGGTGGGTTAGCAGCTCCCAAGATGGACCGTGCCTGTGCCCGCTGTGCCCTCCTGGCATCTTGGTACTCGTCTGCCCACCTGGCGGCGTCAGTTAAGATGCGCGGTTTCTGATCCCTCAGCCAGTTTTGTAAATTCGGGGTTAACCCCTGGAAGAATTGCTCCAGTAGCAGTAATTGTAGCATGTCCTCCATTGTGGTTGCTTGTGCGGCTTGCACCCAACCTTTGCCCGCCCTAGTTAAGCGGTGTGCCCACTCCATGTGAGTATCTTTCTCCGTCTTTCGGCTTTCTCGGAACCGCTGCCGGTATGCCTCCGGGGTAATTGCATACCTGTCCAGGATTGCCTGCTTTACTTTCTGGTAGTCTCTGCTATCCTCGTCTGGCATGGTGCGGTAGGCTTCTGCTGCCCGGCCCGCTAGCTTACCCACCAAGGGTACCTGGTCGGCGGCGTTGATCTCATGTAATTGGCATAACCTCTCAAAGTCATGCAAGTAGCCATTGATGTCTTCGGTCTCCACATAGTTTTTAAAAGCATGGTACGGGATTTTAGGCTTCCCCGGTACTATGTGTGGTGTGATTAGGGACCCCTCTCCGGACCTCCGGTCTGCCTGCTGCTTTTCCATTATGTATTCGTGGACATCTGCCATAATCCTTTCCAAGGTTTCTGTGGGAGGCGTACCTGGGAAAAAGGCCAGTCTGCTTTGGAGTTCTCTTCCAAACTCATTCTGTGTGCTGTCCGTAAGAGGTGCTGCAGCAGCTGCCCGGTCTCACTCCATGAGTTCAGCAATAAGGGTAGCTTTGGTTTTATTGCTGGCAATAATTCCCCTTGCTTCCAATTGCTCTTTTAGCGTGGCCCGTTTCCAGTTGGTATAGTCTGTCCCCATTCACTATCCGTTCGGGTATATTCACATATCCTTTCCTTTCGGTTCCATACAAAATAGCAAATTTCCCAAATGGCTGTAACTGCCGAACTACGGTCTGATTGAGGTTTGAATCCCGTCGCTGCCATCAATTGTAACGGAGTTGGAACACGAAGTCCAGTATCTCCGCTGGTATACAGTAAAATATCCAAGAAGCACTGCAGTCTCACAAGCCCCAACCTCCCATATTGGACAACACTCAATTGGGAGTCAAAGAATAATGTCTTTATTTTGTGATCCAGAAGTATATATACATCTCTTCTCACAGGTAATACACATCCCCCTATTTGGCCACACAATACACATAGAGAGACAATAGGTGTGGTCACACCTCCCGGAGGCTACCTGGCTACTTTTATACAATACAGACATTGATTAGATTATCCTTCTCTTTGTGCTATCTCTCACAAACACTTTACACAATAGACTTTCCTATCACAGGAGCCCCTGTGATAGGATTATCTTTTAGGCTAGCAGACCAACATATCTAAAGTATAGCAATGTGATCATATTTTAACCATAAGAATAAAATAACCATAAAACAGGGTTTTTCTTCACACTCTGCATCCAAAGTGCATAGCAAAACTGCAGATCCTTTGTCCGAGCATTTAAAGGGCCAAAACCAGTCTAATAAAAAATCCACTATGCTCAAATAACATACAGTTCAAATACAGGCAATAATCAAGGCAAAAGTCTCTTGTGGCTGCTTCTGCCACACACTCAACATAGGGTCTTTACCAGATGACTGGAGCAGATGTGATACCTAAATTTAAAAAGGGAGCAAGAGCGAATCCGGGGAATTATAGACCAGTGAGCCTCACTTCTGTAGTGGGGAAGCTTTTAGAAGGGTTAATAAGGGATAATATACAAGAATATGTCTATTTGAAAAGGATTATAAGTAGGAGTCAACATGGATTTATGAGGGATAGGTCATGTCAAACAAATCTAATTAGTTTCTATGAGGAGGTTAGTAGGAACCTGGATCAAGGCAACTCAGTGGATGTAGTCTTTTTGGATTTTGCAAAAGCTTTTGATACAGTGCCACATGGGAGACTATTGTGCAAACTAAGAGATACAGGAATTGCAGTAAATATCTGCTCATGGATTGAGAGCTGGCTAAAAGACAGGAAGCAAAGGGTTGTTGTAAATGGAACATACTCCGATTGTACTAATGTGGTAAGTGGGGTTCCTCAGGGTTCAGTATTAGGTCCTCTCCTTTTTAACATATTTAATAATGACTTAGAGGTAGGATTGGAGTGTGGTGTCTCCATTTCCGCTGATGACACGAAGTTGTGCAAGGTAATTAAATCAGATAGTGATGTGCTTTCCCTCGAAAGGGATTTACATAAAATTGAGGAATGGGCATCTAAATGGCAGATGAGATTTAATACGAATAAATGTAAAGTTATGCATCTGGGAAGGAAAAATAGCCATGCAAATTATAATCTTAATGGAGCAAATCTAGGCGTATCAGATATTGAAAGGGATTTGGGAGCTTGTGGACAACCACCTAGGTAACAGTGCTCAGTGCCAAGCAGCAGCTGCAAAGGCAAATAAAATATTAGCATGTATTAAGAAGGGTATAGAAGCCAGGGAAGCAAATATAATTCTGCCGCTATACAAATCTCTAGTAAGCCCTCATTTGGAATATGGAGTACAATTTTGGGCACCTCTTCATAAAAAGGACATTTTAGAGCTGTAAAAGGTACAGAGGAGGGCAACAAAACTAATAAGGGGAATGGAGGGGCTCAGTTATGAAGAAAGACTAACCAAATTACACTTATTTTCTCTAGAAAAAAAGCATCTAAGAGGAGATATGATTACCTTATATACAGTGGATATAAAAAGTCTACACACCCCTGTTAAAATGTCAGGTTTCTGTGCTGTAAAAAAAAGATAAATCATTTCAGAACTTTTTACACCTTTAATGTGACCTATAAACTGTACAACTCAATTGAAAAACAAACTGAAATCTTTTAGGTGGAGGGAACTAAAAGAAAAAAGAAAAATAATGTAGTTGCATAAGTCTGCACACCCTCTTATAACTGGGGATGTAGCTGTGTTCAGAATGAAGCAATAACATTCCAAATCGTGTTAAATAGGAGTCAGCATACACCTGCCATCATTTAAAGTGCTTTGTGATTAACCCCAAATAAAGTTCAGCTGCTCTAGTTGGTCTTTCCTGAAATGTTCTTTGTCACATCCCACTGCAAAAGCCATGGTCCACTGAGACCTTCCAAAGCATCAGAGGGATCTCATTGTTAAAAGGTATCAGTCAGGAGAAGGGTACAAAAGCATTTCCAAGGCATTAGATATACCATGGAACACAGTGAAGACATCATCATCAAGTGGAGAAAATATGGCACACCAGTAACATTACCAAGAACTGGAGCTCCCTCCAAAATTGATGAAAAGACGAGAAGAAAACTGGTCTGGGAGGCTACCAAGAGGCCTACAGCAACATTAAAGGAGCTACAGGAATATCTGGCAAGTACTGGCTGTGTGGTACATGTGACAACAATCTCCCGTATTCTTCATATGTCTGGGCTATGGGGTAGAGTGGCAAGACGAAAGCCTTTTCTTACGAAGAAAAACATCCAACCCAGGCTACATTTTGCAAAAACACATCTGAAGTCTCCCAAAAGCATGTGGGAAAAGGTGTTATGGTCTGATGAAACCAAGGTTGAACTTTTTGGCCATAATTCCAAAAGATATGTTTGGCACAAAAACAACACTGCACATCACCAAAAGAACACCATACCCACAGTGACGCATGGTGGTGGCAGCGTCATGCTTTGGGGATGGAACTGGGGCCTTAGTTAAGATAGAGGGAATTATGAACAGTTCCAAATACCAGTCAATATTGGCACAAAACCTTCAGGCTTCTGCTAGAAAGCTGAACATGAAGAGGAACTTCATCTTTCAGCATGGCAACGACCCAAAGCATACATCCAAATCACCAAAGGAATGGCTTCACCAGAAGAAGATTAAAGTTTTGGAATGGCCCAGCCAGAGCCCAGACTTGAATCCGATTGTGATCTGAAGAGGGCTGTGCCCAGGAGATGCCCTCGCAATCCGACAGAGCAAAGAAGAGTGGGCAAATCTTGCCAAGTCAAAATGTGCCATGCTGATAGACTCATACCCAAAAAGACTGATCACAAGGGGCTTCAACAAAGTATTAGTTTAAGGGTGTGCAGACTTATGCAACCATATTATTTTATTTATATACTTTCTTCTTCCCTCTACCTAAAAGATTTACGTTTGTTTTTCAATTGAGTTGTACAGTTTATAGGTCACATTAAATGTGGAAAAAGTTCTGAAATTATTTATCTTTGTCTAATTTTTTTACAGCCCTGAAACCTGACATTTTAACAGGGGTGTGAGGACTTTTTATATCCACTGTAAATACATCCAGGGTCAGTATAAAGCTTTTTGAGGTTTTAAACTGACAAGAGGACATCCTGAGGTTAGAAGTAAAAAGATTCCACCTTAAAGAAAGAAAAGGGTTCTTCACAGTAAGGGTGGTTAATCTGTGGAACTCGCTACCAAAGGAGGTGGTGACAGTGGATTCGATAGATAACTTTAAAAGGGGACTGGATTTATTTCTAATTAAAAAGGGAATTCAGGGTTATCATGGATAATTAAAGAGGCAGTATTGATCCAGGGAGAGGTCCGGTCGCCGGTGTCTGGGATCAGGAGGGAATTGATTATTTTTTTATTTTTTATACAACTAATTAATTAATAGTTATTGCGCATATTGCAGATCAGAGGAGATCTTAAAAGGTTGAACTTGATGGACTGAAAGTCTTTTTTCAACCTTAAATACTATGTAACTATGATGTCCAGCTGTCCATCCAGTTGTGTCAGCCTCCTCTGCCTCCTCCTATACATGACAGTAACTATATGCACACAATGTCCAGCTGTCCATCCAGTTGTTTCAGCCTCCTCCTATACATGACAGTAACTATATGCACACAATGTCCAGCTGTCCACCAGTTGTGCCAGCCTCCTCTGCCCCCTCCTATACATGACAGTAACTATATGCACACAATGTCCAACTGTCCATCCAGTTGTGTCAGCCTCCTCTGCCTCCTCCTATACATGACAGTAACTATATGCACCCAATGTCCAGCTGTCCATCCAGTTGTGTCAGCCTCCTCTGCCTCCTCCTATACATGACAGTATCTATATGCACACAATGTCCAACTGTCCATCCAGTTGTGTCAGCCTCCTCTGCCTCCTATACATGACAGTAACTATATGTACACAATGTCCAGCTGTCCATCCAGTTGTGTCAGCCTCCTCTGCCTCCTCCTAGACATGACAGTAACTATATGTACACAATGTCCAACTGTCCATCCAGTTGTGTCAGCCTCCTCTGCCTCCTCCTATACATGACAGTAACTATATGCACACACTGTCCAACTGTCCATCCAGTTGTGTCAGCCTCCTCTGCCTCCTCCTATACATGACAGAAACTATATGCACACAATGTCCAGCTGTCCATCCAGTTGTGTCAGCCTCCTCTGCCTCCTCCAATACATGACAGAAACTATATGCACACAATGTCCAGCTGTCCATCCAGTTGTCAGCCTCCTCTGCCTCCTCCTCTACATGACAGTAACTATATGCACACAATGTCCAGCTGTCCATCCAGTTGTTTTAGCCTCCGCCTATACATGACAGTAACTATATGTACACAATGTCCAGCTGTCCATCCAGTTGTGTCAGCGTCCTCTGCCTCCTCCTATAGATGACAGTAACTATATGTACACAATGTCCAACTGTCCATCCAGTTGTGTCAGCCTCCTCCTATACATGACAGTAACTATATGTACACAATGTCCAGCTGTCCATCCAGTTGTCAGCCTCCTCTGCCTCTTCCTATACATGACAGTAACTATATGCACACAATGTCCAGCTGTCCATCCAGTTGTTTCAGCCTCCTCCTATACATGACAGTAACTATATGTACACAATGTCCAGCTGTCCATCCAGTTGTGTCAGCCTCCTCTGCATCCTCCTATACATGACAGTAACTATATGTACACAATGTCCAGCTGTCCATCCAGTTGTGTCAGCCTCATCTGCCTCCTCCTATACATGACAGTAACTATATCCACACAATGTCCAGCTGTCCATCCAGTTGTGTCAGCCTCCTCTGTCTCCTCCTATACATGACAGTAACTATATGTACACAATGTCCAGCTGTCCATCCAGTTGTGTCAGCCTCCTCTGCCTCCTCCTATACATGACAGTAACTATATGTACACAATGTCCAGCTGTCCATCCAGTTGTGTCAGCCTCATCTGCCTCCTCCTATACATGACAGTAACTATATCCACACAATGTCCAGCTGTCCATCCAGTTGTGTCAGCCTCCTCTGTCTCCTCCTATACATGACAGTAACTATATGCACACAATGTCCAGCTGTCCATCCAGTTGTGTCAGCCTCCTCTGCCTCCTCCTATACATGACAGTAACTATATGTACACAATGTCCAGCTGTCCATCCAGTTGTGTCAGCCTCCTCTGCCTCCTCCTATACATGACAGTAACTATATGTACACAATGTCCAGCTGTCCATCCAGTTGTGTCAGCCTCCTCTGCCTCCTCCTATACATGACAGTAACTATATGTACACAATGTCCAGCTGTCCATCCAGTTGTGTCAGCCTCCTCTGCCTCCTCCTATACATGACAGTAACTATATGTACACAATGTCCAGCTGTCCATCCAGTTGTTTCAGCCTCCTCTGTCTCCTCCTATACATGACAGTAACTATATGTACACAATGTCCAGCTGTCCATCCAGTTGTGCCAGCCTCCTCTGCCTCCTCCTATACATGACAGTAACTATATGTACACAATGTCCAGCTGTCCATCCAGTTGTGTCAGCCTCCTCTGCCTCCTCCTATACATGACAGTAACTATATGTACACAATGTCCAGCTGTCCATCCAGTTGTGTCAGCCTCCTCTGCCTCCTCCTATACATGACAGAAACTATATGCACACAATGTCCAGCTGTCCATCCAGTTGTGTCAGCCTCCTCTGCCTCCTCCTATACATGACAGTAACTATATGCACACAATGTCCAGCTGTCCATCCAGTTGTGTCAGCCTCCTCAGCCTCCTCCTATACATGACAGTAACTATATGCACACAATGTCCAGCTGTCCATCCAGTTGTGTCAGCCTCCTCTGCCTCCTATACATGACAGTAACTATATGTACCCAATGTCCAGCTGTCCATCCAGTTGTGTCAGCCTCCACCTATACATGACAGTAACTATATGTACCCTATGACCAGCTGTCCATCCAGTTGTGCCAGCCTCCTCTGTCTCCTCGTATACATGACAATAACTATATGCACACAATGTCCAGCTGTCCATCTAGTTGTGTCAGCCTCCTCTGCCTCCTCCTATACATGACAGTAACTATATGCACACAATGTCCAGCTGTCCACCAGTTGTGTCAGCCTCCTCTGCCTCCTCCTATACATGACAGTAACTATATGCACACAATGTCCAGCTGTCCATCCAGTTGTGTCAGCCTCCTCCTATACATGACAGTAACTATATGCACAAAATGTCCAGCTGTCCATCCAGTTGTGTCAGCCTCCTCTGCCTCCTCCTATACATGACAGTAACTATATGAACACAATGTCCAGCTGTCCATCCAGTTGTGTCAGCCTCCTCTGCCTCCTCCTATACATGACAGTAACTATATGCACAAAATGTCCAGCTGTCCATCCAGTTGTATCAGCCTCCTCTCCCTCCTTCTATACACGACAGTAACTATATGCACACAATGTCCAGCTGTCCATCCAGTTGTGTCAGCCTCCTCTGCCTCCTCCTATACATGACAGTAACTATATGTACACAATGTCCAGCTGTCCATCCAGTTGTGTCAGCCTCCTCTGCCTCCTCCTATACATGACAGTAACTATATGTACCCAATGTCCAGCTGTCCATCCAGTTGTGTCAGCCTCCTCTGTCTCCTCCTATACATGACAGTAACTATATGCACACAATGTCCAGCTGTCCATCCAGTTGTGTCAGCCTCCTCTGCCTCCTCCTATACATTACAGTAACTATATGCACCCAATGTCCAGCTGTCCATCCAGTTGTGTCAGCCTCCTCTGCCTCCACCTATACATGACTAACTATATGAACACAATGTCCAGCTGTCCATCCAGTTGTGTCAGCCTCCTCTGCCTCTTCCTATACATGACAGTAACTATATGCACACAATGTCCAGCTGTCCATCCAGTTGTGTCAGCCTCCTCTGCCTCTTCCTATACATGACAGTAACTATATGCACACAATGTCCAGCTGTCCATCCAGTTGTGTCAGCCTCCTCTGCCTCCTCCTTTACATGACAGTAACTATATGTACACAATGTCCAGCTGTCCATCTAGTTGTGTCAGCCTCCTCTTCCCCCTCCTATACATGACAGTAACTATATGTACACAATGTCCAGCTGTCCATCCAGTTTGGTCAGCCTCCTCTGCCTCCTATACATGACAGTAACTATATGTACACAATGTCCAGCTGTCCATCCAGTTGTGTCAGCCTCCTCTGCCTCCTCCTATACATGACAGTAACTATATGTACACCATGTCCAGCTGTCCATCCAGATGTGTCAGCCTCCTCTGCCTCCTCCTATACATGACAGTAACTATATCCACACAATGTCCAGCTGTCCATCCAGTTGTGTCAGCCTCCTCTGCCTCCTCCTATACATGACAGTAACTATATGCACACAATGTCCAGCTGTCCATCCAGTTGTGTCAGCCTCCTCTGCCTCCTCCTATACATGACAGTAACTATATGTACACAATGTCCAGCTGTCCATTCAGTTGTGTCAGCCTCCTCTGCCTCCTCCTATACATGACAGTAACTATATGTACACAATGTCCAGCTGTCCATCCAGTTGTGTCAGCCTCCTCTGCCTCCTCCTATACATGACAGTAACTATATGCACACAATGTCCAGCTGTCCATCCAGTTGTGTCAGCCTCCTCTGCCTCCTCCTATACATGACAGTAACTATATGTACACAATGTCCAGCTGTCCATCCGGTTGTGTCAGCCTCCTCTGCCTCCTCCTATACATGACAGTAACTATATGTACACAATGTCCAGCTGTCCATCCAGTTGTGTCAGCCTCCTCTGCCTCCTCCTATACATGACAGTAACTATATGTACACAATGTCCAGCTGTCCATCCAGTTGTGTCAGCCTCCTCTGCCTCCTCCTATACATGACAGTAACTATATGTACACAATGTCCAGCTGTCCATCCAGTTGTGTCAGCCTCCTCTGCCTCCTATACATGACAGTAACTATATGTACACAATGTCCAGCTGTCCATCCAGTTGTGTCAGCCTCCTCTGCCTCCTCCTATACATGACAGTAACTATATGTACACAATGTCCAGCTGTCCATCCAGTTGTGTCAGCCTCCTCTGCCTCCTATACATGACAGTAACTATATGTACACAATGTCCAGCTGTCCATCCGGTTGTGTCAGCCTCCTCTGCCTCCTCCTATACATGACAGTAACTATATGTACACAATGTCCAGCTGTCCATCCAGTTGTGCCAGCCTCCTCTGCCTCCTCCTATACATGACAGTAACTATATGTACACAATGTCCAGCTGTCCATCCAGTTGTGTCAGCCTCCTCTGCCTCCTCCTATACATGAGAGTAACTATATGCACACAATGTCCAGCTGTCCATCCAGTTGTGCCAGCCTCCTCTTCCTCCTAGACATGACAGTAACTATATGCACACAATGTCCAGCTGTCCATCCAGTTGTGTCAGCCTCCTCTGCCTCCTCCTATACATGACAGTAACTATATGTACACAATGTCCAGCTGTCCATCCAGTTGTGCCAGCCTCCTCTTCCTCCTAGACATGACAGTAACTATATGCACATGATGTCCAGCTGTCCATCCAGTTGTGTCAGCCTCTTCTGCCTCCACCTATACATGACTAACTATATCAACACAATGTCCAGCTGTCCATCCAGTTGTTTCAGCCTCCTCCTATACATGACAGTAACTATATGCACACAATGTCCAGCTGTCCATCCGGTTGTCAGCCTCCTCTGTCTCCTCCTATACATGACAGGAACTATATGCACACAATGTCCAGCTGTCCATCCAGTTGTATCAGCCTCCTCTGCCTCCTCCTATACATGACAGTAACTATATGCACCCAATGTCCAGCTGTCCATCCAGTTGTGTCAGCCTCCTCTGCCTCCTCCTATACATGACAGTAACTATATGCACACAATGTCCAGCTGTCCATCCAGTTGTGTCAGCCTCCTCTGCCCCCTCCTATACATGACAGTAACTATATGTACACAATGTCCAGCTGTCCATCCAGTTGTGTCAGCCTCCTCTGCCTCCTCCTATACATGACAGTAACTATATCCACACAATGTCCAGCTGTCCATCCAGTTGTGTCAGCCTCCTCTGCCTCCTCCTATACATGACAGTAACTATATGTACACAATGTCCAGCTGTCCATCCAGTTGTGTCAGCCTCCTCTGCCTCCTCCTATACATGACAGTAACTATATGCACACAATGTCCAGCTGTCCATCCAGTTGTGTCAGCCTCCTCTGCCTCCTATACATGACAGTAACTATATGCACACAATGTCCAGCTGTCCATCCAGTTGTGTTAGCCTCCTCTGCCTCCTCCTATACATGACAGTAACTATATGCACACAATGTCCAGCTGTCCATCCAGTTGTGTCAGCCTCCTCTGCCTCCTCCTATACATGACAGTAACTATATGTACACAATGTCCAGCTGTCCATCCAGTTGTGCCAGCCTCCTCTGCCTCCTGCTATACATGACAGTAACTATATGCACACAATGTCCAGCTGTCCATCCAGTTGTGTCAGCCTCCTCTGCCTCCTATACATGACAGTAACTATATGTACACAATGTCCAGCTGTCCATCCAGTTGTGTCAGCCTCCTCTGCCTCCTCCTATACATGACAGTAACTATATGCACACAATGTCCAGCTGTCCATCCAGTTGTGTCAGCCTCCTCTGCCTCCTCCTATACATGACAGTAACTATATGAACAAAATGTCCAGCTGTCCATCCAGTTGGGTCAGCCTCCTCTGCCTCCTCCTATACATGACAGTAACTATATGTACACAATGTCCAGCTGTCCATCGGGTTGTGTCAGCCTCCTCTGCCTCCTCCTATACATGACAGTAACTATATGTACACAATGTCCAGCTGTCCATCCAGTTGTGCCAGCCTCCTCTGCCTCCTCCTATGAATGACAGTAACTATATGCACACAATGTCCAGCTGTCCATCCAGTTGTGCCAGCCTCCTCTGCCTCCTCCTATACATGACAGTAACTATATGAACAAAATGTCCAGCTGTCCATCCGGTTGTGTCAGCCTCCTCTGCCTCCTCCTATACATGACAGTAACTATATGCACACAATGTCCAGCTGTCCATCCAGTTGTGTCAGCCTCCTCTGCCTCCTCCTATACATGACAGTAACTATATGCACACAATGTCCAGCTGTCCATCCAGTTGTGTCAGCCTCCTCTGCCTCCTCCTATACATGACAGTAACTATATGTACACAATGTCCAGATGTCCATCCAGTTGTGCCAGCCTCCTCTGTCTCCTCCTATACATGACAGTAACTATATGTACACAATGTCCAGCTGTCCATCCAGTTGTGCCAGCCTCCTCTTCCTCCTATACATGACAGTAACTATATGCACACAATGTCCAGCTGTCCATCCAGTTGTGTCAGCCTCCTCTGCCTCCTCCTATACATGACAGTAACTATATGTACACAATGTCCAGCTGTCCATCCAGTTGTGCCAGCCTCCTCTTCCTCCTATACATGACAGTAACAATATGCACACAATGTCCAGCTGTCCATCCAGTTGTGCCAGCCTCCTCTGCCTCCTCCTTTACATGACAGTAACTATATGCACACAATGTCCAGCTGTCCATCCAGTTGTGTCAGCCTCCTCTGCCTCCTCCTATACATGACAGTAACTATATGTACACAATGTCCAGCTGTCCATCCAGTTGTGTCAGCCTCCTCTGCCTCCTCCTATACATGACAGTAACTATATGCACACAATGTCCAGCTGTCCATCCAGTTGTGTCAGCCTCCTCTGCCTCCTCCTATACATGACAGTAACTATATGCACACAATGTCCAGCTGTCCATCCAGTTGTGTCAGCCTCCTCTGCCCCCTCCTATACATGACAGTAACTATATGCACACAATGTCCAGCTGTCCATCCAGTTGTGTCAGCCTCCTCTGCCTCCTCCTTTACATGACAGTAACTATATGAACAAAATGTCCAGCTGTCCATCCAGTTGTGTCAGCCTCCTCTGCCTCCTCCTATACATGACAGTAACTATATGTACACAATGTCCAGCTGTCCATCCAGTTGTGCCAGCCTCCTCTGCCTCCTCCTATACATGACAGTAACTATATGTACACAATGTCCAGCTGTCCATCCAGTTGTGTCAGCCTCCTCTGCCTCCTCCTATACATGACAGTAACTATATGTACACAATGTCCAGCTGTCCATCCAGTTGTGTCAGCCTCCTCTGCCTCCTATACATGACAGTAACTATATGTACACAATGTCCAGCTGTCCATCCGGTTGTGTCAGCCTCCTCTGCCTCCTCCTATACATGACAGTAACTATATGTACACAATGTCCAGCTGTCCATCCAGTTGTGCCAGCCTCCTCTGCCTCCTCCTATACATTACAGTAACTATATGCACACAATGTCCAGCTGTCCATCCAGTTGTACCAGCCTCCTCTGCCTCCTGCTATACATGACAGTAACTATATGCACACAATGTCCAGCTGTCCATCCAGTTGTGTCAGCCTCCTCAGCCTCCTCCTATACATGACAGTAACTATATGCACACAATGTCCAGCTGTCCATCCAGTTGTGTCAGCCTCCTCTGCCTCCTCCTATACATGACAGTAACTATATGCACACATTGTCCAGCTGTCCATCCAGTTGTACCAGCCTCCTCTGCCTCCTGCTATACATGACAGTAACTATATGCACACAATGTCCAGCTGTCCATCTAGTTGTGTCAGCCTCCTCTGCCTCCTCCTATACATGACAGTAACTATATGTACACAATGTCCAGCTGTCCATCCAGTTGTGTCAGCCTCCTCTGCCCCCTCCTATAGATGACAGTAACTATATGTACACAATGTCCAGCTGTCCATCCAGTTGTGTCAGCCTCCTCTGCCTCTTCCTATACATGACAGTAACTATATGTACACAATGTCCAGCTGTCCATCCAGTTGTGTCAGCCTCCTCTGCCTCCTCCTATACATGACAGTAACTAAATGTACACAATGTCCAGCTGTCCATCCAGTTGTGTCAGCCTCCTCTGCCCCCTCTTATACATGACAGTAACTATATGTACACAATGTCCAGCTGTCCATCCAGTTGTGTCAGCCTCCTCTGCCTCCTCCTATACATGACAGTAACTATATGTACACAATGTCCAGCTGTCCATCCAGTTGTGTCAGCCTCCTCTGCCCCCTCTTATACATGACAGTAACTATATGTACACAATGTCCAGATGTCCATCCAGTTGTGTCAGCCTCCTCTGCCCCTCCTATACATGACAGTAACTATATGCACACAATGTCCAGCTGTCCATCCAGTTGTGCCAGCCTCCTCCTATACATGACAGTAACTATATGTACACAATGTCCAGCTGTCCATCCAGTTGTGTCAGCCTCCTCTGCCTCCTGCTATACATGACAGTAACTATATGTACCCAATGTCCAGCTGTCCATCCAGTTGTGTCAGCCTCCTCTGCCGCCTCCTATACATGACAGTAACTATATGTACCCAATGTCCAGCTGTCCATCTAGTTGTGTCAGCCTCCTCTGTCTCCTCCTATACATGACAGAAACTATATGCACACAATGTCCAGCTGTCCATCCAGTTGTGCCAGCCTCCTCCTATACATGACAGTAACTATATGTACACAATGTCCAGCTGCCCATCCAGTTGTGACAGTCTCCTCTGCCCCCTCCTATACATGACAGTAACTATATGTACACAATGTCCAGCTGCCCATCCAGTTGTGTCAGCCTCCTCTGCCTCCTCCTATACATGACAGTAAATTATATGAACACAATGTCCAGCTGTCCATCCAGTTGTGTCAGCCTCCTCTGCCTCCTCCTATACATGACAGTAAATATATGAACACAATGTCCAGCTGTCCATCCAGTTGTGTCAGCCTCTTCTGCCTCCTCCTATACATGACAGTAACTATATGTACACAATGTCCAGCTGTCCATCCAGTTGTGTCAGCCTCCTCCTATACATGACATTAACTATATGCACACAATGTCCAGCTCTCCATCCAGTTGTGTTAGCCTCCTCTGCCTCCTCCTATACATGACAGTAACTATATGAACACAATGTCCAGCTGTCCATCCAGTTGTGTCAGCCTCCTCTGCCTCCTCCTATACATGACAGTAACTATATGTACACAATGTCCAGCTGTCCATCCAGTTGTGTCAGCCTCCTCTGCCCCCTCCTATATATGACAGTAACTATATGCACATGATGTCCAGCTGTCCATCCAGTTGTGTCAGCCTCCTCTGCCTCCTCCTATACATGACAGTAACTATATGAACACAATGTCCAGCTGTCCATCCAGTTGTTTCAGCCTCCTCTGCCTCCTCCTATGCATGACAGTAACTATATGCACACAATGTCCAGCTGTCCATCCAGTTGTGTCAGCCTCTTCTGCCTCCTCCTATACATGACAGTAACTATATGCACACAATGTCCAGCTGTCCATCCAGTTGTGTCAGCCTCCTCTGTCACCTCCTATACATGACAGTAACTATATGTACACAATGTCCAGCTGTCCATCCAGTTGTGTCAGCCTCCTCTGCCTCCTCCTATACATGACAGTAACTATATGTACCCAATGTCCAGCTGTCCATCCAGTTGTGTCAGCCTCCTCTGTCACCTCCTATACATGACAGTAACTATATGTACACAATGTCCAGCTGTCCATCCAGTTGTGCCAGCCTCCTCTGCCTCCTCCTATACATGACAGTAACTATATGTACACAATGTCCAGCTGTCCATCCAGTTGTGTCAGCCTCCTCTGCCTCCTCCTATACATGACAGTAACTATATGCACACAATGTCCAGCTGTCCATCCAGTTGTGCCAGCCTCCTCTGCCTCCTCCTATACATGACAGTAACTATATGCACACAATGTCCAGCTGTCCATCCAGTTGTGTCCGCCTCCTCTGCCCCGTCCTATACATGACAGTAACTATATGTACACAATGTCCAGCTGTCCATCCAGTTGTGCCAGCCTCCTCTGCCTCCTCCTATACATGACAGTAACTATATGTACACAATGTCCAGCTGTCCATCCAGTTGTGTCAGCCTCCTCTGCCTCCTCCTATACATGACAGTAACTATATGCACACAATGTCCAGCTGTCCATCCAGTTGTGTCAGCCTCCTCTGTCTCCTTCCATACATGACAGTAACTATAAGCGCATGATGTCCAGCTGTCCATCCAGTTGTTTCAGCCTCCTCCTATACATTACAGTAACTATATGCACCCAATGTCCAGCTGTCCATCTAGTTGTTCCAGCCTCCTCCTATACATGACAGTAACTATATGAACACAATGTCCAGCTGTCCATCCAGTTGTGTCAGCCTCCTCTGCCTCCTCCTATACATGACAGTAACTATATGTACACAATGTCCAGCTGTTCATCCAGTTGTGTCAGCCTCCTCTGCCTCCTCCTATACATGACAGTAACTATATGTACACAATGTCCAGCTGTCCATCCAGTTGTGTCAGCCTCCTCTGCCTCTTCCTATACATGACAGTAACTATATGTACACAATGTCCAGCTGTCCATCCAGTTGTTTCAGCCTCCTCTGCCTCCACCTATACATGACAGTAACTATATGCACACAATGTCCAGTTGTCCATCCAGTTGTGTCAGCCTGCTCTGCCTCTTCCTATACATGACAGTATCTATATGCACACAATGTCCAGCTGTCCATCCAGTTGTGTCAGCCTCCTCTGCCTCCTCCTAGACATGACAGTAACTATATGCACACAATGTCCAGCTGTCCATCCAGTTGTGTCAGCCTCCTCTGCCCCGTCCTATACATGACAGTAACTATATGTACACAATGTCCAGCTGTCCATCCAGTTGTGTCAGCCTCCTCTGCCCCGTCCTATACATGACAGTAACTATATGTACACAATGTCCAGCTGTCCATCCAGTTGTGTCAGCCTCCTCTGCCTCCTCATATACATGACAGTAACTATATGTACACAATGTCCAGCTGTCCATCCAGTTGTGTCAGCCTCCTCTGCCTCCTCCTATACATGACAGTAACTATATGTACCCAATGTCCAGCTGTCCATCCAGTTGTGCCAGCCTCCTCTGCCTCCTCCTATACATGACAGTAACTATATGCACCCAATGTCCAGCTGTCCATCCAGTTGTGTCAGCCTCCTCTGCCTCCTCCTATACATGACAGTAACTATATGTACACAATGTCCAGCTGTCCATCCAGTTGTGTCAGCCTCCTCTGCCTCCTCCTATACATGACAGTAACTATATGTACCCAATGTCCAGCTGTCCATCCAGTTGTGCCAGCCTCCTCTGCCTCCTCCTATACATGACAGTAACTATATGCACACAATGTCCAGCTGTCCATCCAGTTGTGTCAGCCTCCTCTGCCTCCTCCTATACATGACAGTAACTATATGCACACAATGTCCAGCTGTCCATCCAGTTGTACCAGCCTCCTCTGCCTCCTGCTATACATGACAGTAACTATATGCACACAATGTCCAGCTGTCCATCCAGTTGTGTCAGCCTCCTCAGCCTCCTCCTATACATGACAGTAACTATATGCACACAATGTCCAGCTGTCCATCCAGTTGTGTCAGCCTCCTCTGCCTCCTCCTATACATGACAGTAACTATATGCACACATTGTCCAGCTGTCCATCCAGTTGTACCAGCCTCCTCTGCCTCCTGCTATACATGACAGTAACTATATGCACACAATGTCCAGCTGTCCATCTAGTTGTGTCAGCCTCCTCTGCCTCCTCCTATACATGACAGTAACTATATGTACACAATGTCCAGCTGTCCATCCAGTTGTGTCAGCCTCCTCTGCCCCCTCCTATAGATGACAGTAACTATATGTACACAATGTCCAGCTGTCCATCCAGTTGTGTCAGCCTCCTCTGCCTCTTCCTATACATGACAGTAACTATATGTACACAATGTCCAGCTGTCCATCCAGTTGTGTCAGCCTCCTCTGCCTCCTCCTATACATGACAGTAACTAAATGTACACAATGTCCAGCTGTCCATCCAGTTGTGTCAGCCTCCTCTGCCCCCTCTTATACATGACAGTAACTATATGTACACAATGTCCAGCTGTCCATCCAGTTGTGTCAGCCTCCTCTGCCTCCTCCTATACATGACAGTAACTATATGTACACAATGTCCAGCTGTCCATCCAGTTGTGTCAGCCTCCTCTGCCCCCTCTTATACATGACAGTAACTATATGTACACAATGTCCAGATGTCCATCCAGTTGTGTCAGCCTCCTCTGCCCCTCCTATACATGACAGTAACTATATGCACACAATGTCCAGCTGTCCATCCAGTTGTGCCAGCCTCCTCCTATACATGACAGTAACTATATGTACACAATGTCCAGCTGTCCATCCAGTTGTGTCAGCCTCCTCTGCCTCCTGCTATACATGACAGTAACTATATGTACCCAATGTCCAGCTGTCCATCCAGTTGTGTCAGCCTCCTCTGCCGCCTCCTATACATGACAGTAACTATATGTACCCAATGTCCAGCTGTCCATCTAGTTGTGTCAGCCTCCTCTGTCTCCTCCTATACATGACAGAAACTATATGCACACAATGTCCAGCTGTCCATCCAGTTGTGCCAGCCTCCTCCTATACATGACAGTAACTATATGTACACAATGTCCAGCTGCCCATCCAGTTGTGACAGTCTCCTCTGCCCCCTCCTATACATGACAGTAACTATATGTACACAATGTCCAGCTGCCCATCCAGTTGTGTCAGCCTCCTCTGCCTCCTCCTATACATGACAGTAAATTATATGAACACAATGTCCAGCTGTCCATCCAGTTGTGTCAGCCTCCTCTGCCTCCTCCTATACATGACAGTAAATATATGAACACAATGTCCAGCTGTCCATCCAGTTGTGTCAGCCTCTTCTGCCTCCTCCTATACATGACAGTAACTATATGTACACAATGTCCAGCTGTCCATCCAGTTGTGTCAGCCTCCTCCTATACATGACATTAACTATATGCACACAATGTCCAGCTCTCCATCCAGTTGTGTTAGCCTCCTCTGCCTCCTCCTATACATGACAGTAACTATATGAACACAATGTCCAGCTGTCCATCCAGTTGTGTCAGCCTCCTCTGCCTCCTCCTATACATGACAGTAACTATATGTACACAATGTCCAGCTGTCCATCCAGTTGTGTCAGCCTCCTCTGCCCCCTCCTATATATGACAGTAACTATATGCACATGATGTCCAGCTGTCCATCCAGTTGTGTCAGCCTCCTCTGCCTCCTCCTATACATGACAGTAACTATATGCACACAATGTCCAGCTGTCCATCCAGTTGTGTCAGCCTCCTCTGTCTCCTTCCATACATGACAGTAACTATAAGCGCATGATGTCCAGCTGTCCATCCAGTTGTTTCAGCCTCCTCCTATACATTACAGTAACTATATGCACCCAATGTCCAGCTGTCCATCTAGTTGTTCCAGCCTCCTCCTATACATGACAGTAACTATATGAACACAATGTCCAGCTGTCCATCCAGTTGTGTCAGCCTCCTCTGCCTCCTCCTATACATGACAGTAACTATATGTACACAATGTCCAGCTGTTCATCCAGTTGTGTCAGCCTCCTCTGCCTCCTCCTATACATGACAGTAACTATATGTACACAATGTCCAGCTGTCCATCCAGTTGTGTCAGCCTCCTCTGCCTCTTCCTATACATGACAGTAACTATATGTACACAATGTCCAGCTGTCCATCCAGTTGTTTCAGCCTCCTCTGCCTCCACCTATACATGACAGTAACTATATGCACACAATGTCCAGTTGTCCATCCAGTTGTGTCAGCCTGCTCTGCCTCTTCCTATACATGACAGTAACTATATGCACACAATGTCCAGCTGTCCATCCAGTCGTGTCAGCCTCCTCTGCCTCCTCCTAGACATGACAGTAACTATATGCACACAATGTCCAGCTGTCCATCCAGTTGTGTCAGCCTCCTCTGCCCCGTCCTATACATGACAGTAACTATATGTACACAATGTCCAGCTGTCCATCCAGTTGTGTCAGCCTCCTCTGCCCCGTCCTATACATGACAGTAACTATATGTACACAATGTCCAGCTGTCCATCCAGTTGTGTCAGCCTCCTCTGCCTCCTCCTATACATGACAGTAACTATATGCACACAATGTCCAGCTGTCCATCCAGTTGTGTCAGCCTCCTCTGCCCCGTCCTATACATGACAGTAACTATATGCACACAATGTCCAGTTGTCCATCCAGTTGTGTCAGCCTCCTCTGCCCCCTCCTATACATGACAGTAACTATATGTACACAATGTCCAGCTGTCCATCCAGTTGTGTCAGCCTCTTCTGCCTCCTCCTATACATGACAGTAACTATATGCACACAATGTCCAGCTGTCCATCCAGTTGTGTCAGCCTCCTCAGCCTCCTCCTATACATGACAGTAACTATATGCACACAATGTCCAGCTGTCCATCCAGTTGTGTCAGCCTCCTCTGCCTCCTCCTATACATGACAGTAACTATATGTACACAATGTCCAGCTGTCCATCCAGTTGTGTCAGCCTCCTCTGTCTCCTCCTATACATGACAGTAACTATATGCACACAATGTCCAGCTGTCCATCCAGTTGTGTCAGCCTCCTCTGCCTCCTCCTATACATGACAGTAACTATATGTACACAATGTCCAGCTGTCCATCCAGTTGTGTCAGCCTCCTCTGTCTCCTCCTATACATGACATGACAGTAACTATATGTACACAATGTCCAGCTGTCCATCCAGTTGTGTCAGCCTCCTCTGCCCCCTCCTATACATGACAGTAACTATATGTACACAATGTCCAGCTGTCCATCCAGTTGTGTCAGCCTCCTCTGTCTCCTCCTATACATGACAGTAACTATATGTACACAATGTCCAGCTGTCCATCCAGTTGTGTCAGCCTCCTCTGCCTCCTCCTATACATGACAGTAACTATATGTACACAATGTCCAACTGTCCATCCAGTTGTGTCAGCCTCCTCTGCCTCCTCCTATACATGACAGTAACTATATGTACACAATGTCCAGCTGTCCATCCAGTTGTTTCAGCCTCCTCCTATACATGACAGTAACTATATGCACACAATGTCCAGCTGTCCATCCAGTTGTGTCAGCCTCCTCTGCCTCCTCCTATACATGACAGTAACTATATGTACACAATGTCCAGCTGTCCATCCAGTTGTGTCAGCCTCCTCTGCCCCCTCCTATACATGACAGTAACTATATGTACACAATGTCCAGCTGTCCATCCAGTTGTGTCAGCCTCCTCTGCCTTTTCCTATACATGAAAGTAACTATATGTACACAATGTCCAGCTGTCCATCCAGTTGTGTCAGCCTCCTCTGCCTCCTCCTATACATGACAGTAACTATATGTACACAATGTCCAGCTGTCCATCCAGTTGTGTCAGCCTCCTCTGTCTCCTCCTATACATGACAGTAACTATATGTACACAATGTCCAGCTGTCCATCCAGTTGTGTCAGCCTCCTCTGCCTCTTCCTATACATGACAGTAACTATATGTACACAATGTCCAGCTGTCCATCCAGTGTGTCAGCCTCCTCTGCCTCCTCCTATACATGACAGTAACTATATGCACACAATGTTCACCTGTCCATCCAGTTGTTTCAGCCTCCTCTGCCCCTCCTATACATGACAGTAACTATATGTACACAATGTCCAGCTGTCCATCCAGTTGTGTCAGCCTCCTCTGCCCCTCCTATACATGACAGTAACTATATGCACACAATGTCCAGCTGTCCATCCAGTTGACCCAGCCTCCTCCTATACATGACAGTAACTATATGTACACAATGTCCAGCTGTCCATCCAGTTGTGTCAGCCTCCTCTGCCTCCTCCTATACATGACAGTAACTATATGCACACAATGTCCAGCTGTCCATCCAGTTGTGTCAGCCTCCTCTGCCTCCTCCTATACATGACAGTAACTATATGCACCCAATGTCCAGCTGTCCATCCAGTTGTGTCAGCCTCCTCTGCCTCCTCCTATACATGACAGTAACTATATGTACACAATGTCCAGCTGTCCATCCAGTTGTGTCAGCCTCCTCTGCCTCCTCCTATACATGACAGTAACTATATGTACCCAATGTCCAGCTGTCCATCCAGTTGTGCCAGCCTCCTCTGCCTCCTCCTATACATGACAGTAACTATATGCACACAATGTCCAGCTGTCCATCCAGTTGTGTCAGCCTCCTCTGCCTCCTCCTATACATGACAGTAACTATATGCACACAATGTCCAGCTGTCCATCCAGTTGTGCCAGCCTCCTCTGCCTCCTGCTATACATGACAGTAACTATATGCACACAATGTCCAGCTGTCCATCCAGTTGTGTCAGCCTCCTCAGCCTCCTCATATACATGACAGTAACTATATGCACACAATGTCCAGCTGTCCATCCAGTTGTGTCAGCCTCCTCAGCCTCCTCATATACATGACAGTAACTATATGTACACAATGTCCACCTGTCCATCCAGTTGTGTCAGTCTCCTCTGCCTCCTCCTATACATGACAGTAACTATATGTACACAATGTCCAGCTGTCCATCCAGTTGTGTCAGCCTCCACCTATACATGACAGTAACTATATGTACACAATGTCCAGCTGTCCATCCAGTTGTGTCAGTCTCCTCTGCCTCCTCCTATACATGACAGTAACTATATGTACACAATGTCCAGCTGTCCATCCAGTTGTGTCAGCCTCCTCTGCCTCTTCCTATACATGACAGTAACTATATGTACACAATGTCCAGCTGTCCATCCAGTTGTGTCAGCCTCCTCTGCCCCCTCTTATACATGACAGTAACTATATGTACACAATGTCCAGCTGTCCATCCAGTTGTGTCAGCCTCCTCTGCCTCCTCCTATACATGACAGTAACTATATGTACACAATGTCCAGCTGTCCATCCAGTTGTGTCAGCCTCCTCTGCCCCCTCTTATACATGACAGTAACTATATGTACACAATGTCCAGATGTCCATCCAGTTGTGTCAGCCTCCTCTGCCCCTCCTATACATGACAATAACTATATGCACACAATGTCCAGCTGTCCATCCAGTTGTGCCAGCCTCCTCCTATACATGACAGTAACTATATGTACACAATGTCCAGCTGTCCATCCAGTTGTGTCAGCCTCCTCTGCCCCCTCCTATACATGACAGTAACTATATGTACACAATGTCCAGCTGTCCATCCAGTTGTGTCAGCCTCCTCTGCCTCCTCATATACATGACAGTAACTATATGTACACAATGTCCAGCTGTCCATCCAGTTGTGTCAGCCTCCTCTGCCCCCTCTTATACATGACAGTAACTATATGTACACAATGTCCAGCTGTCCATCCAGTTGTGTCAGCCTCCTCTGTCTCCTCCTATACATGACAGTAACTATATGTACACAATGTCCAGCTGTCCATCCAGTTGTGTCAGCCTCCTCTGCCTCCTCATATACATGACAGTAACTATATGTACACAATGTCCAGCTGTCCATCCAGTTGTGTCAGCCTCCTCTGTCTCCTCCTATACATGACAGTAACTATATGTACACAATGTCCAGCTGTCCATCCAGTTGTGTCAGCCTCCTCTGTCTCCTCCTATACATGACAGTAACTATATGTACACAATGTCCAGCTGTCCATCCAGTTGTGTCAGCCTCCTCTGCCTCCTCCTATACATGACAGTAACTATATGCACACAATGTCCAGCTGTCCATCCAGTTGTGTCAGCCTCCTCTGCCTCCTCCTATACATGACAGTAACTATATGTACACAATGTCCAGCTGTCCATCCAGTTGTTTCAGCCTCCTCTGCCTCCTCCTATACACGACAGTAACTATATGTACACAATGTCCAGCTGTCCATCCAGTTGTTTCAGCCTCCTCTGCCTCCTCCTATACACGACAGTAACTATATGTACACAATGTCCAGCTGTCCATCCAGTTGTGTCAGCCTCCTCTGCCTCCTCATATACATGACAGTAACTATATGTACACAATGTCCAGCTGTCCATCCAGTTGTGTCAGCCTCCTCTGTCTCCTCCTATACATGACAGTAACTATATGTACACAATGTCCAGCTGTCCATCCAGTTGTGTCAGCCTCCTCTGTCTCCTCCTATACATGACAGTAACTATATGTACACAATGTCCAGCTGTCCATCCAGTTGTGTCAGCCTCCTCTGCCTCCTCCTATACATGACAGTAACTATATGAACACAATGTCCAGCTGTCCATCCAGTTGTGTCAGCCTCCTCTGTCTCCTCCTATACATGACAGTAACTTTATGCACACAATGTCCAGCTGTCCATCCAGTTGTGTCAGCCTCCTCTGCCTCCTCCTATACATGACAGTAACTATATGTACACAATGTCCAGCTGTCCATCCAGTTGTGTCAGCCTCCTCTGCCTCCTCCTATACATGACAGTAACTATATGCACACAATGTCCAGCTGTCCATCCAGTTGTGTCAGCCTCCTCTGCCTCCTCCTATACATGACAGTAACTATATGTACCCAATGTCTAGCTGTCCATCCAGTTGTGTCAGCCTCCTCTGCCGCCTCCTATACATGACAGAAACTATATGCACACAATGTCCAGCTGTCCATCATGTTGTGTCAGCCGCCTCTGTCTCCTCCTATACATGACAGTAACTATATGTACACAATGTCCAGCTGTCCATCCAGTTGTGTCAGCCTCCTCTGCCGCCTCCTATACATGACAGAAACTATATGCACACAATGTCCAGCTGTCCATCCAGTTGTGTCAGCCTCCTCTGCCGCCTCCTATACATGACAGAAACTATATCCATCCAGTTGTGTCAGCCTCCTCTGCCTCCTCCTATACATGACAGTAACTATATGTACACAATGTCCAGCTGTCCATCCAGTTGTGTCAGCCTCCTCTGCCTCCTCCTATACATGACAGTAACTATATGCACACAATGTCCAGCTGTCCATCCAGTTGTGTCAGCCTCCTCTGCCTCCTCCTATACATGACAGTAACTATATGTACCCAATGTCTAGCTGTCCATCCAGTTGTGTCAGCCTCCTCTGCCGCCTCCTATACATGACAGAAACTATATGCACACAATGTCCAGCTGTCCATCATGTTGTGTCAGCCGCCTCTGTCTCCTCCTATACATGACAGTAACTATATGTACACAATGTCCAGCTGTCCATCCAGTTGTGTCAGCCTCCTCTGCCGCCTCCTATACATGACAGAAACTATATGCACACAATGTCCAGCTGTCCATCATGTTGTGTCAGCCTCCTCTGCCCCCTCCTATACATGACAGTAACTATATGTACCCAATGTCCAGCTGTCCATCATGTTGTGTCAGCCGCCTCTGTCTCCTCCTATACATGACAGAAACTATATGCACACAATGTCCAGCTGTCCATCCAGTTGTGCCAGCCTCCTCCTATACATGACAGTAACTATATGTACACAATGTCCAGCTGTCCATCCAGTTGTGTCAGCCTCCTCTGTCTCCTCCTATACATGACAGTAACTAGATGTACACAATGTCCAGCTGCCCATCCAGTTGTGACAGTCTCCTCTGCCCCCTCCTATACATGACAGTAACTATATGTACACAATGTCCAGCTGCCCATCCAGTTGTGTCAGCCTCCTCTGCCTCCTCCTATACATGACAGTAACTATATGTACACAATGTCCAGCTGTCCATCCAGTTGTGTCAGCCTCCTCTGTCTCCTCCTATACATGACAGTAACTAGATGTACACAATGTCCAGCTGCCCATCCAGTTGTGACAGTCTCCTCTGCCCCCTCCTATACATGACAGTAACTAGATGTACACAATGTCCAGCTGCCCATCCAGTTGTGACAGTCTCCTCTGCCCCCTCCTATACATGACAGTAACTATATGTACACAATGTCCAGCTGTCCATCCAGTTGTGTCAGCCTCCTCTGCCTCCTCCTATACATGACAGTAAATTATATGAACACAATGTCCAGCTGTCCATCCAGTTGTGTCAGCCTCCTCTGCCTCCTCCTATACATGACAGTAAATATATGAACACAATGTCCAGCTGTCCATCCAGTTGTGTCAGCCTCTTCTGCCTCCTCCTATACATGACAGTAACTATATGAACACAATGTCCAGCTGTCCATCCAGTTGTGTCAGCCTCCTCCTATACATGACATTAACTATATGCACACAATGTCCAGCTCTCCATCCAGTTGTGTCAGCCTCCTCTGCCTCCTCTATACATGACAGTAACTATATCCACACAATGTCCAGCTCTCCATCCAGTTGTGTCAGCCTCCTCTGCCTCCTCCTATACATGACAGTAACTATATGAACACAATGTCCAGCTGTCCATCCAGTTGTGTCAGCCTCCTCTGCCCCCTCCTATACATGACAGTAACTATATGTACACAATGTCCAGCTGTCCATCCAGTTGTGTCAGCCTCCTCTGTCTCCTCCTATACATGACAGTAACTATATGCACACAATGTCCAGCTGTCCATCCAGTTGTGTCAGCCTCCTCTGCCTCCTCCTATACATGACAGTAACTATATGTACACAATGTCCAACTGTCCATCCAGTTGTGTCAGCCTCCTCTGCCTCCTCCTATACATGACAGTAACTATATGTACACAATGTCCAGCTGTCCATCCAGTTGTTTCAGCCTCCTCCTATACATGACAGTAACTATATGCACACAATGTCCAGCTGTCCATCCAGTTGTGTCAGCCTCCTCTGCCTCCTCCTATACATGACAGTAACTATATGTACACAATGTCCAGCTGTCCATCCAGTTGTGTCAGCCTCCTCTGCCCCCTCCTATACATGACAGTAACTATATGTACACAATGTCCAGCTGTCCATCCAGTTGTGTCAGCCTCCTCTGCCTCTTCCTATACATGAAAGTAACTATATGTACACAATGTCCAGCTGTCCATCCAGTTGTGTCAGCCTCCTCTGCCTCCTCCTATACATGACAGTAACTATATGTACACAATGTCCAGCTGTCCATCCAGTTGTGTCAGCCTCCTCTGCCCCCTCTTATACATGACAGTAACTATATGTACACAATGTCCAGCTGTCCATCCAGTTGTGTCAGCCTCCTCTGCCTCCTCCTATACATGACAGTAACTATATGTACACAATGTCCAGCTGTCCATCCAGTTGTGTCAGCCTCCTCTGCCTCCTCCTATACATGACAGTAACTATATGTACACAATGTCCAGCTGTCCATCCAGTTGTGTCAGCCTCCTCTGCCCCCTCCTATACATGACAGTAACTATATGCACACAATGTCCAGCTGTCCATCCAGTTGTGTCAGCCTCCTCAGCCTCCTCCTATACATGACAGTAACTATATGCACACAATGTCCAGCTGTCCATCCAGTTGTGTCAGCCTCCTCTGCCTCCTCCTATACATGACAGTAACTATATGTACACAATGTCCAGCTGTCCATCCAGTTGTGTCAGCCTCCTCTGCCCCCTCTTATACATGACAGTAACTATATGTACACAATGTCCAGCTGTCCATCCAGTTGTGTCAGCCTCCTCTGCCTCCTCCTATACATGACAGTAACTATATGTACACAATGTCCAACTGTCCATCCAGTTGTGTCAGCCTCCTCTGCCTCCTCCTATACATGACAGTAACTATATGTACACAATGTCCAGCTGTCCATCCAGTTGTTTCAGCCTCCTCCTATACATGACAGTAACTATATGCACACAATGTCCAGCTGTCCATCCAGTTGTGTCAGCCTCCTCTGCCCCCTCCTATACATGACAGTAACTATATGTACACAATGTCCAGCTGTCCATCCAGTTGTGTCAGCCTCCTCTGCCTCTTCCTATACATGAAAGTAACTATATGTACACAATGTCCAGCTGTCCATCCAGTTGTGTCAGCCTCCTCTGCCTCCTCCTATACATGACAGTAACTATATGTACACAATGTCCAGCTGTCCATCCAGTTGTGTCAGCCTCCTCTGCCCCCTCTTATACATGACAGTAACTATATGTACACAATGTCCAGCTGTCCATCCAGTTGTGTCAGCCTCCTCTGCCTCCTCCTATACATGACAGTAACTATATGTACACAATGTCCAGCTGTCCATCCAGTTGTGTCAGCCTCCTCTGCCTCCTCCTATACATGACAGTAACTATATGTACACAATGTCCAGCTGTCCATCCAGTTGTGTCAGCCTCCTCTGTCTCCTCCTATACATGACAGTAACTATATGTACACAATGTCCAGCTGTCCATCCAGTTGTGTCAGCCTCCTCTGCCTCTTCCTATACATGACAGTAACTATATGTACACAATGTCCAGCTGTCCATCCAGTGTGTCAGCCTCCTCTGCCTCCTCCTATACATGACAGTAACTATATGCACACAATGTCCAGCTGTCCATCCAGTTGTTTCAGCCTCCTCTGCCCCTCCTATACATGACAGTAACTATATGTACACAATGTCCAGCTGTCCATCCAGTTGTGTCAGCCTCCTCTGCCCCTCCTATACATGACAGTAACTATATGCACACAATGTCCAGCTGTCCATCCAGTTGTGCCAGCCTCCTCCTATACATGACAGTAACTATATGTACACAATGTCCAGCTGTCCATCCAGTTGTGTCAGCCTCCTCTGCCTCCTCCTATACATGACAGTAACTATATGCACACAATGTCCAGCTGTCCATCCAGTTGTGTCAGCCTCCTCTGCCTCCTCCTATACATGACAGTAACTATATGCACCCAATGTCCAGCTGTCCATCCAGTTGTGTCAGCCTCCTCTGCCTCCTCCTATACATGACAGTAACTATATGTACACAATGTCCAGCTGTCCATCCAGTTGTGTCAGCCTCCTCTGCCTCCTCCTATACATGACAGTAACTATATGTACCCAATGTCCAGCTGTCCATCCAGTTGTGCCAGCCTCCTCTGCCTCCTCCTATACATGACAGTAACTATATGCACACAATGTCCAGCTGTCCATCCAGTTGTGTCAGCCTCCTCTGCCTCCTCCTATACATGACAGTAACTATATGCACACAATGTCCAGCTGTCCATCCAGTTGTGCCAGCCTCCTCTGCCTCCTGCTATACATGACAGTAACTATATGCACACAATGTCCAGCTGTCCATCCAGTTGTGTCAGCCTCCTCAGCCTCCTCATATACATGACAGTAACTATATGCACACAATGTCCAGCTGTCCATCCAGTTGTGTCAGCCTCCTCAGCCTCCTCATATACATGACAGTAACTATATGTACACAATGTCCACCTGTCCATCCAGTTGTGTCAGTCTCCTCTGCCTCCTCCTATACATGACAGTAACTATATGTACACAATGTCCAGCTGTCCATCCAGTTGTGTCAGCCTCCACCTATACATGACAGTAACTATATGTACACAATGTCCAGCTGTCCATCCAGTTGTGTCAGTCTCCTCTGCCTCCTCCTATACATGACAGTAACTATATGTACACAATGTCCAGCTGTCCATCCAGTTGTGTCAGCCTCCTCTGCCTCCTCCTATACATGACAGTAACTATATGCACACAATGTCCAGCTGTCCATCCAGTTGTGCCAGCCTCCTCTGCCTCCTGCTATACATGACAGTAACTATATGCACACAATGTCCAGCTGTCCATCCAGTTGTGTCAGCCTCCTCAGCCTCCTCATATACATGACAGTAACTATATGCACACAATGTCCAGCTGTCCATCCAGTTGTGTCAGCCTCCTCAGCCTCCTCATATACATGACAGTAACTATATGTACACAATGTCCACCTGTCCATCCAGTTGTGTCAGTCTCCTCTGCCTCCTCCTATACATGACAGTAACTATATGTACACAATGTCCAGCTGTCCATCCAGTTGTGTCAGCCTCCACCTATACATGACAGTAACTATATGTACACAATGTCCAGCTGTCCATCCAGTTGTGTCAGCCTCCTCTGCCTCCTCCTATACATGACAGTAACTATATGTACACAATGTCCAGCTGTCCATCCAGTTGTGTCAGCCTCCTCTGCCTCTTCCTATACATGACAGTAACTATATGTACACAATGTCCAGCTGTCCATCCAGTTGTGTCAGCCTCCTCTGCCCCCTCTTATACATGACAGTAACTATATGTACACAATGTCCAGCTGTCCATCCAGTTGTGTCAGCCTCCTCTGCCTCCTCCTATACATGACAGTAACTATATGTACACAATGTCCAGCTGTCCATCCAGTTGTGTCAGCCTCCTCTGCCCCCTCTTATACATGACAGTAACTATATGTACACAATGTCCAGATGTCCATCCAGTTGTGTCAGCCTCCTCTGCCCCTCCTATACATGACAATAACTATATGCACACAATGTCCAGCTGTCCATCCAGTTGTGCCAGCCTCCTCCTATACATGACAGTAACTATATGTACACAATGTCCAGCTGTCCATCCAGTTGTGTCAGCCTCCTCTGCCCCCTCCTATACATGACAGTAACTATATGTACACAATGTCCAGCTGTCCATCCAGTTGTGTCAGCCTCCTCTGCCTCCTCCTATACATGACAGTAACTATATGTACACAATGTCCAGCTGTCCATCCAGTTGTGTCAGCCTCCTCTGTCTCCTCCTATACATGACAGTAACTATATGTACACAATGTCCAGCTGTCCATCCAGTTGTGTCAGCCTCCTCTGCCTCCTCATATACATGACAGTAACTATATGTACACAATGTCCAGCTGTCCATCCAGTTGTGTCAGCCTCCTCTGTCTCCTCCTATACATGACAGTAACTATATGTACACAATGTCCAGCTGTCCATCCAGTTGTGTCAGCCTCCTCTGTCTCCTCCTATACATGACAGTAACTATATGTACACAATGTCCAGCTGTCCATCCAGTTGTGTCAGCCTCCTCTGCCTCCTCCTATACATGACAGTAACTATATGTACACAATGTCCAGCTGTCCATCCAGTTGTTTCAGCCTCCTCTGCCTCCTCCTATACACGACAGTAACTATATGTACACAATGTCCAGCTGTCCATCCAGTTGTGTCAGCCTCCTCTGCCTCCTCATATACATGACAGTAACTATATGTACACAATGTCCAGCTGTCCATCCAGTTGTGTCAGCCTCCTCTGTCTCCTCCTATACATGACAGTAACTATATGTACACAATGTCCAGCTGTCCATCCAGTTGTGTCAGCCTCCTCTGTCTCCTCCTATACATGACAGTAACTATATGTACACAATGTCCAGCTGTCCATCCAGTTGTGTCAGCCTCCTCTGCCTCCTCCTATACATGACAGTAACTATATGAACACAATGTCCAGCTGTCCATCCAGTTGTGTCAGCCTCCTCTGTCTCCTCCTATACATGACAGTAACTTTATGCACACAATGTCCAGCTGTCCATCCAGTTGTGTCAGCCTCCTCTGCCTCCTCCTATACATGACAGTAACTATATGTACACAATGTCCAGCTGTCCATCCAGTTGTGTCAGCCTCCTCTGCCTCCTCCTATACATGACAGTAACTATATGTACACAATGTCCAGCTGTCCATCCAGTTGTGTCAGCCTCCTCTGCCTCCTCCTATACATGACAGTAACTTTATGCACACAATGTCCAGCTGTCCATCCAGTTGTGTCAGCCTCCTCTGCCTCCTCCTATACATGACAGTAACTATATGTACACAATGTCCAGCTGTCCATCCAGTTGTGTCAGCATCCTCTGTCTCCTCCTATACATGACAGTAACTATATGTACACAATGTCCAGCTGTCCATCCAGTTGTATCAGCCGCCTCTGTCTCCTCCTATACATGACAGAAACTATATGCACACAATGTCCAGCTGTCCATCCAGTTGTGCCAGCCTCCTCCTATACATGACAGTAACTATATGTACACAATGTCCAGCTGTCCATCCAGTTGTGTCAGCCTCCTCA
>CM050164.1:4418589-4479368 GCA_027410445.1 Discoglossus pictus | reverse complement strand
ATCTCCGCACACACACTGGACACACATTCCGCACACACACACTGGACACACATTCCGCACACACACTGGACACACATTCCGCACACACACTGGACACACATTCAGCACAGACACTGGACACACATTCCGCACACACACTGGACACACAAACACTGGACACACATTCCGCACACACACTGGACACACATTCCGCACACACACACTGGAGACACACACTGGACACACATTCCGCACACACACACTGGACACACATTCCGCACACACACACTGGACACACATTCAGCACAGACACTGGACACACATTCCGCACACACACTGGAGACACATTCCACACACATTCCGCACACACACTGGACACACATTCCGCACACACACTGGACACACATTCCGCACACACACACTGGACACACATTCCGCACACACACTGGACACACATTCAGCACACACACACTGGAGACACATTCCGCACACAACTGGACACACATTCCGCACACACACTGGACACACATTCCGCACACACACTGGACACACATTCCGCACACACACTGGACACACATTCCGCACACACACTGGACACACATTCCGCACACACACTGGACACACATTCCGCACACACACTGGACACACATTCCGCACACACACTGGACACACATTCCGCACACACACTGGACACACATTCCGCACACACACTGGACACACATTCCGCACACACACTGGACACACATTCCGCACACACACTGGACACACATTCCGCACACACACTGGACACACATTCCGCACACACACTGGACACACATTCAGCACACACACTGGAGACACATTCCGCACACACACTGGACACACATTCCGCACACACACTGGACACACATTCCGCACACACACTGGACACACATTCCGCACACACACTGGACACACATTCCGCACACACACTGGACACACATTCCGCACACACACTGGCACACACACTGGACACACATTCCGCACACACACTGGACACACATTCCGCACACACACTGGACACACATTCCGCACACACACTGGACACACACACTGGACACACATTCCGCACACACACTGGACACACATTCCGCACACACACTGGACACACATTCCGCACACACACTGGACACACATTCAGCACAGACACTGGACACACATTCCGCACACACACTGGACACACATTCCGCACACACACTGGACACAAACACTGGACACACATTCCGCACACACACATGGACACACATTCCGCACACACACTGGAGACACATTCCGCACACACACTGGACACACATTCAGCACACACTGGACACACATTCCGCACACAATGGACACACATTCCGCACACACACTGGACACACATTCCGCACACACACTGGACACACATTCCGCACACACACTGGGCACACACACTGGACACACATTCCGCACACACACTGGGCACACACACTGGACACACATTCCGCACACACACTGGACACACATTCCGCACACACTGGACACACATTCCGCACACACACTGGACACACATTCCGCACACACACTGGACACACATTCCGCACACACACTGGGCACACACACTGGACACACATTCCGCACACACACTGGAGACACATTCCGCACACACACTGGACACACATTCCGCACACACACTGGACACACATACAGCACAGACACTGGACACACATTCCGCACACACACTGGACACACATTCCGCACACACACACTGGACACACACACACTGGACACACATTCCACACACACACTGGACACACATTCCGCACACACACTGGGCACACACACTGGGCACACACACTGGACACACATTCAGCACAGACACTGGACACACATTCCGCACACACACACTGGACACACATTCTGCACACACACTGGACACACATTCAGCACACACACACTGGACACACATTCCGCACACACACTGGACACACATTCCGCACACACACACTGGACACACATTCTGCACACACACTGGACACACATTCCGCACACACACACTGGACACACATTCCGCACACACACTGGACACACATTCCGCACACACACACTGGACACACATTCAGCACACACACTGGACACACATTCCGCACACACACTGGACACACATTCCGCACACACACTGGACACACATTCCGCACACACACTGGACACACATTCCGCACACACACTGGGCACACACACTGGGCACACACACTGGACACACATTCCGCACACACACTGGACACACACACACTGGACACACATTCCGCACAGACACTGGACACACATTCCGCACACACACTGGACACACACACTGGACACACATTCCGCACACACACTGGACACACATTCCGCACACACACTGGACACACATTCCGCACACACACTGGACACACATTCCGCACACACACTGGACACACACACACTGGACACACATTCCGCACACACACTGGACACACATTCCGCACACACACTGGACACACATTCCGCACACACACTGGACACACATTCCGCACACACACTGGACACACACACACTGGACACACATTCCGCACACACACTGGACACACATTCCGCACACACACTGGACACACATTCAGCACAGACACTGGACACACATTCCGCACACACACTGGACACACAAACACTGGACACACATTCCGCACACACACTGGACACACATTCCGCACACACACACTGGAGACACACACTGGACACACATTCCGCACACACACACTGGACACACATTCCGCACACACACTGGACACACATTCAGCACAGACACTGGAGACACATTCCGCACACACACTGGACACACATTCCGCACACACACTGGAGACACATTCCGCACACACACTGGAGACACATTCCGCACACACACTGGACACACATTCCGCACACACACTGGACACACATTCCGCACACACACTGGACACACATTCCGCACACACACTGGACACACACACTGGGCACACACACTGGACACACATTCCGCACACACACACTGGAGACACATTCCGCACACACACTGGACACACATTCCGCACAGACACTGGACACACATTCCGCACACACACTGGAGACACATTCCGCACACACACTGGACACACATTCCGCACAGACACTGGACACACATTCCGCACAGACACTGGACACACATTCAGCACACACACTGGACACACACACTGGGCACACACACTGGACACACATTCCGCACACACACACTGGAGACACATTCCGCACACACACTGGACACACATTCCGCACACACACTGGACACACATTCAGCACACACACTGGACACACATTCAGCACACACACACTGGAGACACATTCCGCACACACACTGGGCACACATTCCGCACACACACTGGACACACATTCCGCACACACACTGGACACACATTCCGCACACACACTGGACACACATTCCGCACACACACTGGACACACATTCCGCACACACACTGGACACACATTCCGCACACACACTGGACACACATTCCGCACACACACTGGACACACATTCCGCACACACACTGGACACACATTCCGCACACACACTGGACACACATTCCGCACACACACTGGACACACATTCCGCACACACACACTGGAGACACATTCCGCACACACACTGGACACACATTCCGCACACACACACTGGACACACATTCAGCACACACACACTGGAGACACATTCAGCACACACACACTGGAGACACATTCCGCACACACACACTGGACACACATTCCGCACACACACACTGGAGACACATTCCGCACACACACACTGGAGACACATTCCGCACACACACACTGGAGACACATTCCGCACACACACTGGACACACACACTGGACACACATTCCGCACACACACTGGACACACATTCCGCACACACACTGGACACACATTCCGCACACACACTGGACACACATTCCGCACACACACTGGACACACATTCCGCACACACACTGGACACACACACACTGGACACACATTCCGCACACACACTGGGCACACATTCCGCACACACACTGGACACACATTCCGCACACACACTGGACACACATTCCGCACACACACACTGGACACACATTCCGCACACACACACTGGACACACATTCCGCACACACACACTGGACACACATTCCGCACACACACACTGGACACACATTCCGCACACACACACTGGACACACATTCCGCACACACACTGGACACACATTCCGCACACACTCTGGACACACACTGGACACACACTGGACACACATTCCGCACACACACTGGGCACACATTCCGCACACACACTGGACACACATTCCGCACACACACTGGACACACATTCCGCACACACACTGGACACACATTCCGCACACACACTGGACACACATTCAGCACACACACTGGACACACATTCCGCACACACACTGGACACACATTCCGCACACACACACTGGACACACATTCCGCACACACACACTGGACACACATTCCGCACACACACTGGACACACATTCCGCACACACACTGGACACACACTCTGCACACACACACTGGACACACACTGGACACACATTCCGCACACACTCCGCACACACACTGGACACACACTGGATATATAATGTATCTTCTCTAATAAGATTTTTTTCCTTTACTCCCTTCAGTTTTTTTGAAAATTGACCCCCTTACTGACCCCAGGATTGATCCCCATAGCCAGGTCCGTACGGTGGTGGTACCGGTGGCCATTGTATCTGTCGTGGTGATTATTGTCCTGAGTATTGCAGCTTATGGTCTAGTGAGAAAGACCGCGTGCGCCAAAAAGTACTCCGGTAAGAGACAGACCGGGAGTCACGAAGAGTATGCCAAGAGGGAGACTGACCAGGAGAGGAGGCTGACCAGGAGAGGAGGCTGACCAGGAGAGGAGGCTGACCAGGAGATGAGGCTGACCAGGAGATGAGGCTGACCAGGAGAGGAGGCTGACCAGGAGAGGAGACTGACCAGGAGATGAGGCTGACCAGGAGAGGGAGACTGACCAAGAGAGGAGACTGACCAGGAGAGGAGGCTGACCAGGAGAGGAGGCTGACCAGGAGATGAGGCTGACCAGGAGAGGAGGCTGACCAGGAGAGGAGGCTGGCCAGGAGAGGAGACTGACCAGGAGAGGAGACTGACCAGGAGAGGAGACTGACCAGGAGAAGAGGCTGACCAGGAGAGGAGGCTGACCAGGAGAGGAGACTGACCAGGAGAGGGAGACTGACCAGGAGAGGGAGACTGACCAGGAGAGGAGACTGACCAGGAGAGGAGACTGACCAGGAGAGGGAGACTGACCAGGAGAGGGAGACTGACCAGGAGAGGGAGACTGACCAGGGGAGGGAGACTGACCAGGAGAGGGAGACTGACCAGGAGATGAGAGGGAGACTGACCAGGAGATGAGAGGGAGACTGACCAGGAGATGAGAGGGAGACTGACCAGGAGATGAGAGTGAGACTGACCAGGAGATGAGAGTGAGACTGACCAGGAGATGAGAGGGAGACTGACCAGGAGATGAGAGGGAGACTGACCAGGAGATGAGAGGGAGACTGACCAGGAGATGAGAGGGAGACTGACCAGGAGATGAGAGGGAGACTGACCAGGAGATGAGAGGGAGACTGACCAGGAGATGGAGACTGCCCAGGAGATGGAGACTGCCCAGGAGATGGAGACTGACCAGGAGATGGAGACTGACCAGGAGATAAGAGTGAGACAGACCAGGAGATAAGAGTGAGACAGACCAGGAGATGAGAGTGAGACAGACCAGGAGATGAGAGTGAGACAGACCAGGAGATGAGAGTGAGACAGACCAGGAGATGAGAGTGAGACAGACCAGGAGATGAGAGTGAGACAGACCAGGAGATGAGAGTGAGACAGACCAGGAGATGAGAGTGAGACAGACCAGGAGATGATAGTGAGACTGACCAGGAGATGAGAGTGAGACTGACCAGGAGATGAGAGTGAGACTGACCAGGAGATGAGAGTGAGACTGACCAGGAGATGAGAGTGAGACTGACCAGGAGATGAGAGTGAGACTGACCAGGAGATGAGAGTGAGACTGACCAGGAGATGAGAGTGAGACTGACCAGGAGATGAGAGGGAGACTGACCAGGAGATGAGAGGGAGACTGACCAGGAGATGAGAGGGAGACTGACCAGGAGATGAGAGGGAGACTGACCAGGAGATGAGAGGGAGACTGACCAGGAGATGAGAGGGAGACTGACCAGGAGATGGAGACTGACCAGGAGATGGAGACTGACCAGGAGATGGAGACTGACCAGGAGATGGAGACTGACCAGGAGATGGAGACTGACCAGGAGATGGAGACTGACCAGGAGATGGAGACTGACCAGGAGATGGAGACTGACCAGGAGATGAGGCTGCCCGGTAGATGGAGACAGACCAAGAGATAAGAGGGAGACAGACCAAGAGATAAGAGGGAGACAGACCAAGAGATAAGAGGGAGACAGACCAGGAGATAAGAGTGAGACAGACCAGGAGATAAGAGTGAGACAGAAGAGGAGATAAGAGTGAGACTGACCAGGAGATGAGGCTGACCAGGAGATGAGGCTGACCAGGAGATGAGGCTGACCAGGAGATGAGGCTGACCAGGAGATGAGAGGGAGAATGACCAGGAGATGAGAGGGAGAATGACCAGGAGATGAGAGGGAGACTGACCAGGAGATGAGAGGGAGACTGACCAGGAGATGAGAGGGAGACTGACCAGGAGATGAGAGGGAGACTGACCAGCAGATGAGACTGCCCGGTAGATAAGAGGGAGACTGACCAGGAGAGGGAGACTGACCAGGAAATGGAGACTGACCAGGAGATGGAGACTGACCAGGAGATGGAGACTGACCAGGAGATGAGGCTGCCCGGTAGATGGAGACTGACCAGGAGATGGAGACTGACCAGGAGATGGAGACAGACCAAGAGATAAGAGGGAGACAGACCAAGAGATAAGAGGGAGACAGACCAGGAGATAAGAGTGAGACAGACCAGGAGATAAGAGTGAGACAGACCAGGAGATAAGAGTGAGACAGACCAGGAGATAAGAGTGAGACAGACCAGGAGATAAGAGTGAGACAGACCAGGAGATAAGAGTGAGACAGAAGAGGAGATAAGAGTGAGACTGACCAGGAGATGAGGCTGACCAGGAGATGAGGCTGACCAGGAGATGAGGCTGACCAGGAGATGAGAGGGAGAATGACCAGGAGATGAGGCTGACCAGGAGATGAGGCTGACCAGGAGATGGAGACAGACCAAGAGATAAGAGGGAGACAGACCAAGAGATAAGAGGGAGACAGACCAAGAGATAAGAGGGAGACAGACCAAGAGATAAGAGGGAGACAGACCAAGAGATAAGAGGGAGACAGACCAAGAGATAAGAGGGAGACAGACCAAGAGATAAGAGTGAGACAGACCAGGAGATAAGAGTGAGACAGACCAGGAGATAAGAGTGAGACAGACCAGGAGATAAGAGTGAGACAGACCAGGAGATAAGAGTGAGACAGACCAGGAGATAAGAGTGAGACAGACCAGGAGATAAGAGTGAGACAGACCAGGAGATAAGAGTGAGACAGACCAGGAGATAAGAGTGAGACAGACCAGGAGATAAGAGTGAGACAGACCAGGAGATAAGAGTGAGACAGACCAGGAGATAAGAGTGAGACAGACCAGGAGATAAGAGTGAGACAGACCAGGAGATAAGAGTGAGACAGACCAGGAGATAAGAGTGAGACTGACCAGGAGATAAGAGTGAGACTGACCAGGAGATGAGACTGACCAGGAGATGAGACTGACCAGGAGATGAGGCTGACCAGGAGATGAGGCTGACCAGGAGATGAGGCTGACCAGGAGATGAGGCTGACCAGGAGATGAGGCTGACCAGGAGATGAGGCTGACCAGGAGATGAGGCTGACCAGGAGATGAGAGGGAGACTGACCAGGAGATGAGAGGGAGACTGACCAGGAGATGAGACTGCCCGGTAGATAAGAGGGAGACTGACCAGGAGATGGAGACTGACCAGGAGATGGAGACTGACCAGGAGATGGAGACTGACCAGGAGATGGAGACTGACCAGGAGATGGAGACTGACCAGGAAATGGAGACAGACCAAGAGATAAGAGAAAGACAGACCAAGAGATAAGAGTGAGACAGACCAAGAGATAAGAGTGAGACAGACCAGGAGATAAGAGTGAGACAGACCAGGAGATAAGAGTGAGACTGACCAGGAGATAAGAGTGAGACTGACCAGGAGATGAGAGGGAGACTGACCAGGAGATGAGAGGGAGACTGACCAGGAGATGAGACTGCCCGGTAGATAAGAGGGAGACTGACCAGGAGATGGAGACTGACCAGGAGATGGAGAATGACCAGGAGAGGGAGACTGACCAAGAGATAAGAGGGAGACTGACCAGGAGATGAGAGGGAGACTGACCAGGAGATGAGAGGGAGACTGACCAGGAGATGAGAGGGAGACTGACCAGGAGATGAGACTGCCCGGTAGATAAGAGGGAGACTGACCAGGAGATGGAGACTGACCAGGAGATGGAGACTGACCAGGAGATGGAGACTGACCAAGAGATAAGAGGGAGACAGACCAAGAGATAAGAGGGAGACAGACCAAGAGATAAGAGTGAGACAGACCAGGAGATAAGAGTGAGACAGACCAGGAGATAAGAGTGAGACAGACCAGGAGATAAGAGTGAGACAGACCAGGAGATAAGAGTGAGACAGACCAGGAGATAAGAGTGAGACAGACCAGGAGATAAGAGTGAGACTGACCAGGAGATGAGAGGGAGACTGACCAAGAGATAAGAGGGAGACTGACCAGGAGATGAGAGGGAGACTGACCAGGAGATGAGAGGGAGACTGACCAGGAGATGAGACTGCCCGGTAGATAAGAGGGAGACTGACCAGGAGATGGAGACTGACCAGGAGATGGAGAATGACCAGGAGAGGGAGACTGACCAAGAGATAAGAGGGAGACTGACCAGGAGATGAGAGGGAGACTGACCAGGAGATGAGAGGGAGACTGACCAGGAGATGAGAGGGAGACTGACCAGGAGATGAGACTGCCCGGTAGATAAGAGGGAGACTGACCAGGAGATGGAGACTGACCAGGAGATGGAGACTGACCAGGAGATGGAGACTGACCAAGAGATAAGAGGGAGACAGACCAGGAGATAAGAGGGAGACAGACCAGGAGATAAGAGGGAGACAGACCAGGAGATAAGAGTGAGACAGACCAGGAGATAAGAGTGAGACAGACCAGGAGATAAGAGTGAGACAGACCAGGAGATAAGAGTGAGACAGACCAGGAGATAAGAGTGAGACAGACCAGGAGATAAGAGTGAGACAGACCAGGAGATAAGAGTGAGACAGACCAGGAGATAAGAGTGAGACAGACCAGGAGATAAGAGTGAGACAGACCAGGAGATAAGAGTGAGACAGACCAGGAGATAAGAGTGAGACAGACCAGGAGATAAGAGTGAGACAGACCAGGAGATAAGAGTGAGACAGACCAGGAGATAAGAGTGAGACAGACCAGGAGATAAGAGTGAGACAGACCAGGAGATGAGACTGCCCGGTAGATAAGAGGGAGACTGATCAGGAGATGAGGCTGACCAGGAGATAAGGCTGACCAGGAGATAAGGCTGACCAGGAGATAAGGCTGACCAGGAGATGAGGTTGACCAGGAGATGAGGCTGACCAGGAGAGGAGACTGCCCGGTAGATAAGAGGGAGACTGCCCGGTAGATAAGAGGGAGACTGCCCGGTAGATAAGAGGGAGACTGCCCGGTAGATAAGAGGGAGACTGCCCGGTAGATAAGAGGGAGACTGCCCGGTAGATAAGAGGGAGAATGCCCGGGAGATGTGACTGCCCGGGAGGTGAGACTGCCCGGGAGGTGAGACTGCCCGGGAGGTGAGACTGCCCGGGAGGTGAGACTGACCAGGAGATAAGAGGGAGACTGACCACGAGATAAGAGGGAGACTGACCAGGAGATAAGAGGGAGACTGACCAGGAGATAAGAGGGAGACTGACCAGGAGATGAGACTGATAAGGACATTAATCTGATGAAGAAATGAGACTGACCAGGAGATGAGGATGACAAGGACATGACACTGTCCACAAGACGAGTCAGACTGACTAGAAAATGTTACTGTCCAAGGGAAGGGAGACTGCTTGAGAGATGACAGGGAAAAAAATAAGATATGATGTCCCCTCAGTGACCACCTTTATCGCTTGCTGTTTGTAATAGGTGTGCGACGCGGAGAAGATGGTGAGGGTCACGAGGATCCTACACAATGTCAGCACTGGAGGGTCACACAAAATGACACAGAGACCGAGGGGACATGAGATCAAATGAAAAGCAGTGACGGATGGGACGTGGCGCAGAGAGTATCTATCCAGTACCAGGTGACACGGATAAAAAATCCTGGTCCACTCCCCGCAGGGTGACCCCGTGACAGATGGGACGTGGTGGAGAGTCCTGTAGATGAGTAGCAGGGTCACGCATCATGAAACCCGTATGTATCCATGATTGGAGGGTCTTGAGGAAGACGTGGTCACCTGAGCCTTATCTGTACTTTTTTGAACGGAGGGCCTATGGATGACCAATGATGGAGCAAACAACCTGATTACGAACCTCCGTATGAAATCAAGAACTAACCTAATCACATTTTATTGGGCGATTCACACCTTGTTATGCGAGGCCTGAGAACATGGTCACCAAAACTGAGCCAACCCTTTCAAGGGCAGTCATTGTCCAAACATTATAAGGTTACTAGCGAACTGCCCGTCAAAAAATGACCCCAATAAAATTGTAAGCCAGGCAGTGGTGTTTGCCACTCAATGTGAGGCTTTTGCTTCTCTGAGCAACTTCGGCGCTCATCGCAAACTTTTCCTCCCGCTTACTGTACTGGCTCATTGCAGGGTTCATTAACTTGCCAGTTTTATGCTTGGGACGCCATGTGCTTTCGGCCACCATTTTTTTTTTTTTTGCTTAGTCGATTTTTGAGTGACGAAACACGGCAGATAAGGCTCAAAATCGCTTGCAACCTCACTCCCAGGCTTCCTGGCTCTCCCCCTGCACAAAGCTAGCAAGCGTGACAACAAATCCCAGTTTGACAATTTTTTATGTAATAACTACCCAGGAAGACACTCTATGGTCTAAACCAAGGACACGATAAGCACCACTGCCCCCAGCCGCTCTGGTGAAGCTGCCCCTAAGGACACCCTTACTGATGAGTACAGTGCAGCTCAGGACCCAACTATTCCAAGGTCAGCATCACAAAACATCCCATGGCAACCACCACTTCTGTCAGCTGGTAAAAGGGTCACGTCCAAGCACCTAACCACCCCAAAGTATCTACCACGGACTCAAAAATTTCATGTTTACCAACTCTAAGCCAAGGTCACTGGCACTATAGGTCACTGACAGTCACTGACCCAACCAAAAGTAACCATTCCAGGGTCAATAACCCAACTGCATCCATTCATAGCCATTGACTGAACCAATTCGGGAGCTCCTACACAAATCTCTCCAAGAACACATGCCTTGATTGGTGCTTTTCATTATAACGACCAACACAACACATCCCAAGGACCCACCACTACCTTTTATATCAAAGTTTATATCTAAAGCATTAGAAAGATGTGAGGACACACAGCATTATGGACATGGACACACAGCATTATGGACATGGACTCACAGCATTATGGACATGGTCTCTCAGCATTATGGACATGGACTCTCAGCATTATGGACATGGACTCTCAGCATTATGGACATGGACACACAGCATTATGGACATGGACACGCAGCATTATGCAAAACTCGGGGACACCTAAAAAATATATCGTATAAAGCAATAAGAGGACTGTAATATGGGGTATATGGACCAATATCATTGGTTATGGGGACTATTTATATGGAGCAATATGATTACATATAGGGTTGACTAATAGGAAAGGTTATGTAAAGTGATAAGAGGAGTTATAGGGACCGTAATGTAGAACAATCAAAGAATCTATAGTGGTATAGTGGTATATGGAGCCGTTAGAGGAGTTATATGGAGCCATTAGAGGAGTTATATGGAGCCATTAGAGGAGTTATATGGAGCCGTTAAAAGAGTTATATGGAGCCGTTGGAGGAGTTATATGGAGCCGTTGGAGGAGTTATATGGAGCCATTAGAGGAGTTATATGGAGCCGTTAGAGGAGTTATATGGAGAGTTTACTTAAAGCAACAGAAGTAGTTACGAGGATATGAGGAATGAAAAGTATATTTGTTTGGTGAAATTGGAGGAATATGTTATATTAATCTCTTTTGTGATTTAACACAATCCCTGCTAAAATTGGCCAGAACAAATTATGAATTTTATGCTAATCACAGGCTGTTAATACATTTTATTACATTGCAACAAACAGTGCTGGCGGCTTGTGCAGGAAATAATATGATGTATAGTCCCCCGGTAGAAGGAAGTAGGAGGAGTCATACACTGATCTCTAGATCTCTGCATTGTGCTGCTGTTGGCTTAAAGGTTAATAAAGGGTTAAAATCCAGAAACCAAATGCAGTGTAGTAGTATTGGTAGGTACACTGTGCCTATGTAAGGTCTGGGGATGTCGGACACAAGTTTTATTTTTACATAAAATAATTCTGTGTGTATAGAATGACTCTGTGTGATGTGTGTGTCTAATAAAAGCCGTAGGTGTTAGATTAGATACGGTAACACACCGGGAGACTTAGATATACCTTTAAGGGGAATGGGAACTGAGGATTCATTAAGCAACCTCTGGAAGAATATACAGTATATATATACTAGTGACTTGCCCATCAAAAAATGGCGGTCAGTAATATTTTAGAGCTGGGAATCCTGTTTGCCACACAGTGTGAGTCTGGGACACTCTTAAACTTTATGTTATGTAGAAAGAAGTACAGTAATTATAATAACTTTTTTGTATTTTTTTAACAGTAAACTTGTATTTCAACAACTGGTAAAAGATCATTTTTTAACCATATTAAACTTTTTAATCGTCATGTATGCAGAAATAATGTTACAATGAAGTTTTTATGAATGAATTGTTGTAAATGATTACATAAAGCTTTGCAGCACGCAACTTATAATTGAAACATTAGTAAACCATTTTTATTAACAATACTAACATTTTTAAATCTGAGGTATGGATTAGTAACATAACATTAAATCAACTTTATATCAATGAGTATATTAAACCATTACATAATGCTTTATAACATGCAACTTGTATTTAAGGTACTGGTAAAGCCCATAGGTATTGAATCCAGAGGAAGGCAAATGTGAAAAAAAAAAAACATTAAAACTTAGCCAATTGTATCAAAGAAGGGAAAAAATGTATTCCTTCCTGACCCCATTAACTGGCAGTTGGATTACTCCCTGGATCAATACTCTGTATTTAATAATAAATGTAATTTTTACAACAAATGATCATCCTCCTACTAACATGAGCCATTAATTACATACAATGAAACCACTTTTGTGAGCTTATAAAAAACAATTTTAACATTACAAACATGAAGTTAATGTATTAACATTTAAACAGTAAAAGTGATAAAATGCGACGTAACTGTTTTGTGGGGCCTACCCTGGCAAAATGACTTTTTTTTTGTTTTTGCATGTCCAAGTGGTTCCCTTAAAAAGAGCTCAGCAGACTTTAAATGTTGTCTATGGAATATAACCACTGTTTATTGTTGTTGTTTTTTTGTGTTGTTATTGTTTTGTAACATTCTACATAGAGTTTCATAAGTAATCCAATAAAAAGAGCCCAAGTGACATTAAATTTCTTCCTGGAAATTAAAACATTATTCTGTATGTTTATAAAACCTCATAGTACACAATGTTTTTGTAAAAGTGCGTCCATCAGGTAATAGATCACCCTGACTTGGGTTGTCTTGAATTTAAACTTTAATCTCATCTGGATTAGTGCACCTTAAAAAAGCAACATAGAGTTGTCCATGTGCAAAAACAGGTTCCTGTGAAAAAAAAAATACCCACAGACTTAAAAGTTTGTCCTTGGGATTTATTTATGGTCATGGCAAATGCCATGATAACTGGAAATTGTCTCCTTTTGAAGGACAAAAGGCAAACCACTCTCACTTGGAGCCAAATCAATTCTTGGTATAAAAACGTGTTCACCTTTATGGGTACCAGTCATAATTTCTGCATGTATAAAATGATCATTTAAATCATGCACAATTAATCTGGTCCCATTACAAAGTCCTTTTTTTTGGATTCATATTTCTCAATAGCATGATAATTGCCCCTTTTTTCAATTGCATAATGTGGTGGCATTCCAGATGGTGTTAAATAATGAATAAATTCAATACTAAAGTAAGATTCACTGGCTTTTTTCGTCAGCCAGAACTGAATCTGCACTGTAATAATTATTTTGGGGTGCGTTGATGAATTTTAAAATGTTGTTATTTAGATTCAAGGCATTTATATTTTTGGATGTTAATATCACTTTGCAATGTCTGAGTAATCGTTGTTATCTGTAGCATTTGTGATGGAATTAAATGTTTGCAATTGTAAAGTATTTAAAGTTGCCAGTTTTTCTTGTGTTTTTTGCTGTTGAAGCTCAGTGTCATAATCATCAAAGTTGATGTCATCTATAAGTCCTGGATAAGGTAAATTAAAACCTGTACAATGTAATCCATGAGCAAGAAATATTTCTTGAATTTCCATTAAAGCTTTTAAGAGTGTAATGGGCTCATTGTAACATTTCAAGAAGTCTTCACACATATTTAATTTGAATTTTTCCCACAAAGCAAATGCATCCAGTAAATTGCAAATGATGCAAATTAATGCAAATTGTTCTCTCATTTGCTTTGGCATTTAACATAGTGCTGCTTCTTCCAGACACCTCTCCCATTCTGTATCATCTGCTATGAAGTTTTGCAGCTAATAGGAAAGTATCATAAACTATGTCATTCACTGTGTGTAAATGTTCATAACTTTGTGCACTGGGAACATGCAAAATAAGTAATCTTAAACTGAAACTTTCAATGTCTCTAGGGCTGACGGTATAAATTTGTGGCAATATTGTTATGAGTATCTCTTTTTCGTTGTCACCATAGACCATTTACAAAGACATAGTGATATGGAATCTCAATATATAAAAATTGTCTGGCCTGCGTATCCTGGCAGTTTAATTGAAACCAAGCAGTAAGTGTTGTTTCTCAATGTTCACTTTATCGCAGGCAATGAAAGAACTGCCTTAGCACAAAGCAAACAAATTGACTGTGTGGCAAATGTACGACTAATCAGAATGTGACCAATCATGCATCTCAAATTTGAGAAGACGCCATATTGCTTCTGGAGCACTTACAGAGTGAGCATCTAAATAACATGAAAGTTCATCATGTAAAATTAAATTTTTCATTTTCATTTTGTGCATCTTGCACAACAGTTGCTGCATCATATCCTTTGTATATATATATATTTAAACACATATTTGATGGATTTAATAGAAATGCAAGCTTCCACATTTATGTGTGCATTGTACTTCATCAGCAAATGTGAATTGTATGGAACGACAAATCTATTATCGACCTTTTGGCCACGGATAATAGCTGTTTTTCCTTGTCTCCTTTTATACAAAGGGTATCCATCACAATTAGCATAAGTTTGCAAATTGTTTTGGCAACTCTTTTGTACATTTTTTATTTTCCATACATGGTGAATTTGGATTGATATCTCCACATGGACCATGAATCATTCTGTGTGTTATAATCTCATAATGTTTTTAATATTTTTGTGGATGTGGCAATTCAGCAGTAATGACTGAATCCACTCTCTCTGCAGTATTCAATGTATCTTTTTCCTGCAGGATTAAAAGTATATGTGCATGTGGCAAGCCTCTTTTTTTTTTTTTTTTTTAAATCAATGGTATAAACAAAAGACACACATTTTCCAAATAACTGTGATTTAGTTATATCATGTATTAATGAATTGAGTTTTATTTTGAATACTCTTGCCACTAAATCTTTCAAATTTTCCTTGATCTCTGGCCATTGTGGATTACATGTGAATGTAATGAATAAATCTGGTTTTCCAAATTTTGTGACAATAGCCATGGCATCATTGTATCTTTCTCGCATATTGCAAGGAAATCCTTGGAAAGTGGATGGCAAAATGATTGCTCTTCCAGCTGGAATGTCTCTGTTGGTAGCCAATTCAGCTACATAATCCATCAATCCACAATACTGTTCTATGCGAAGCTTGTTTTGTTGAAATTTGATAAAATTTAGATTATTTGCTTCGACTTGTAGATAGGAATCAATAATCCATTGTTGTGTAAGTTTGCCCCCACATAAAATTGGATTAAAATGATGGTATAGAAATATTGCTTCTAACACAGACTTTACTATTGGGATAACTTTGCAATTGTAATTTTGGTTCCCATCCAGGTTCCCCATTTGGCAAGAAAATGGGATATGTCATTGGATCCAAATTACAACTGAATATATTTATGTTTATAAAAGGTTGTTCTTCATTGCATGGACATATTCTAATATCCCGCTGAAAAGGTGGTTCACCATCCTCATTTTTAAAGACCATGGCAACCTCATAGACTATTGGTAAATTATATAGTCTTTGATCAGTATTGCAATCTCTTTTTAAAACCATATTTACTCTTGGCATTGTCAATTGATGTCTTTGAGCATGTTCCTGTTGTTCTTTTTCAAGCTGTGCATATTGTTTGTATGCTCGAGTGTATGAGGTGTTGGCCATAATTTTATCCAACTGTTCAAAGTCGATGCGCAAACACGGTTTATTCTCTGGAAGCCTCACCGTTGTTCAACAGCTTCCATTGTATCTAAGACATATATCTGTGCAAATTTTCTTTGCTCTCCTTGTGGGTGTAAGTGTGAAGTGTAAATTTGTCCTTGAACTCTAGCAGAAAATGTCCCAGGACATGGTCCATATTGTTTTAATGTGGCACCCATAGAAGCAAATGAAATTGCACTGTTATAAGACCTTATGTTTTTCTTAAAATTGTTATAATTTGGAAATGTTGGATCGCTCATGATACTTTGTAAGTAATCTGGAAATGTGTGTCTTTGTGGAAGTCTTACCTTTCCTTTCTGACAGCAACTAATGAAGTCTCCGTCAGTTGGTCTTTCCTTGAGAAAATGATAGGCTCCACAAAACTGACAAACAACATTGAGTAATCCACAATAATGAGTGTCTACTGCTAGTCCTGTAATAAACGCATTATCATGAGCTTCCTCAACATAGATATCACTACAACTTTCTATATCTACAATCGGTGTCATGAGGCAATATTGGATATTTGGCAATGTTTAACAGACATGTTTTAGTTGACTTTTTCTTTTCTTTGAAGCTCCAGCACACTCACTTTGTGCTTTCTTACTCATTTTTCTTTTATATAAAAGTCTCTGTCGGTCTTCTTCTCTTACGCGTTGGGAAGTCTCGGGGGACTGTGCATCTCTCCATCTTTACTTCCTTTCCCTTGCCGCTCTACTTTTGCGTTCAATCCTGTCTTCTCCGTTGTCCGCCATTGTTATCTGTAATAGTAAATACAGGTGTAAGATGTAATTTTTTTTTGTATTGTACATATTGTTTGTAGCTGCTCTCTAATCAAAACCTAAATGGTATTAATGAAAGAATGAAATGATTTAAAAAGCATTTTGAATTTTTCCATGAAATAAATGAATCCATTATTTATTATTTTTATTGGCATACATTACAAGTAAAGCGCTGTACATACATATATTGATAAGATTTTATTTTATTTGGAAAAAAAATATTATTAAGTCCTTAATAAATGAATATAGGTTAATGAATTAATCAATAACTGACATCAATGGTAAACCTAAGGAGGTAATTATGTTTTTCTAAAGAAGGGTGTTAAGGTACAAAGACCTATATGTCCCAGCATTTGGGTAGTGTGCGCTGCGCAGCCTGGATAGTAAGTCTGACGATCTTTACTACCAGCATGTGTCCTTTGGTCAATAATACATCTTTACTCAAGTTGTGATGAAAATTAAGAACACTTTATTGAATCGGTTCAGATTATTTAAAACCTTGCCCAACACATTATAGGGAGTGGCTACCTTTAGCCAAACCCCCATCCCCCTCTGGGTCAATGGAGTAACTCTTACAATCAGCTAATTACCTCTGTCTAATCAGACAGGGCTAATCCGTGGGAACTTTTAGTCTCCGCCCCTGGGGCCGCCTTTAGGGGCGTCAACCTAATTCATTCTTGCACAGGTAGGGGGAGGGAGGACATGTCTCTCTCTGCCCCTGGTTCTGGGGCAGAGAAACCCTGTAGACAGGCCATATAGTTGGTGCCTATATGTCTGACCTACTGCTGTGCATGTTAGATAACCTTTGCCCTCCAACCATCTGGCACCAGTGACTATCACTTGATTCTCATTAACATGAGTATAAACATCATGCATGGGGGGACATTGTAAGGGATATATCCATGTCTAGGGGTACACATTTAATACTTTATCTATACAGATGGATCTGTCACAAAGGGCGACCACAAAGAGCTATAAGCAAAGTATAGATCGGGCTTAAAATGTGCAATTTTATAATTTTATTTTTATTATAATATTATATTTTTATGTTGAAATCAATTGACTTATGAGGTGTAATTTGCGTTCTTTAAAAGTGAATTAGGTAAACATATGTATGCCTATTTTTTTTGGTTATTATGAATGAATAATTAAATACTAAGGACCTCATTCATTTGCGATTTGTGCAATGCAATAGGGCACTATACAAGCACATAGCATATTTCTGTACAGAAGTTTTTAGTTGGTGGAAACCTTAGTTTTGTATAAATGTTCATTAACTACAAAGTTCTGTAAAAATAATATGCTATGTCCTTATATAGAGCCCTATTTGGCATTCATTTTAGGGTGTAAATGAATATAGGTTAATTAATTATCATTAACTGTCATCAATGCAAATCAAAAAGGGCATCATGAAAGCCTTTCGGCTTATAAGGTGTTCGTTAGCAAACACTCTCATGCAAAAGGAAATCATTAATCCAGTAAAGAGGTAATTAGGTACCAATAACAAGACCAGTTAGATGGGAGTTACTGTCAACTTGTAGTAAATTTCAAGCTTACTTCCTATTACTAGTTTTATTTTTTATCAGTTTCAATTGCTACAAAGTAACATATTTCTTGAGGTGGAAAAATGGCTTTTAGTCCATGAAGTTCGGCCTTTTTATGTCCATGTAATATGTGGATTAGTTGTTAATTGGCTCCGATTTGTAATTATTACCATCCTATTGCGGACATATGTTACCACAATTTCCAAATAACCATATATATATATATATATATATATATATATATATATATATATATATATATATATACACACAAGGCGTGTGAGAGGGCGAGACCAGACGTACACGGGACGCAGGGAGTTTCCTGCGCTGTTTGTAGATTTTGGCCTCTGTATCGGGCTCTCCCAGGTACTATCTAGTTCAGAATCTAGTACTTATCTAGTACTAATAATACTCCTATTGACCTGTACTACGTGCACCTGCTATACCTAGAATGGCCGTTTAGTCCTTGTCATGAATCACCCAGGGGCCATATTGGATTTGGCGTGAACTATGCTGGGGCCATCTTGAGACTGGCAGCAGTGGCCTATATACCAATCGCCACCATCTAAGTTAAGTCTGCCCTCAGAAGTTCTAGGCAAAGTGTGTTGGCCAGAACTGTTAATGGAGCCAGAGGCTCGGGATGATTGTGTGATGGACGGTGGGAAGGGAGCCTTAGAGGCCAGGCTGGAAGGGAATGATGAGATTCCCCAGCCTGCATCAGATAACCACTGTCTGTACCCTGACAGTCCAGGGGAGTTGTCCCCAGAGGTGCTAGTGAAGCACAGAGCCCAGGAGGGTTGTTTAAGAGACTGTGGGGAGGGAAAAGAATTGGTTTCTGGCTACAGGGAACCTGACCTCCCACAGCAAGAGAGTGCCAGGGGCACAAAGAGCCAGGCCAGGGCAGCAAGCATGCCAGCTTTGGCAAAAGCATTATGGGTGCAGAGTGGCACCATGACAGAGGGTGTACCAAGTGGGGAGATACCCTGGATAACCATTGTCCAGGGGCCCACTGGAACAGACACCACTCCAAAGACCCAGTTCAACAGAAAGGACTGGGATAAAGTTGCTCAACCCCGGGCAATGGAGGAGTGTAAGCACAGCTTGGGTGGGAGCAGCGTAGCTCCCCAAGCAGCAACGGAAACAGCTGGACCAGAGGAAGGAAGCCAAGAGGAGCTGTCCCTTTGCGATCCCATAGGCCCAGAGACTGTATTAGAGATCCCAGCCCATCGGTGGGGACTGGCTGGGGGGAACAGAGTTGCTATGGGACAGAAACTGTGGCCCACCTGTTGTACTCTGGGATACCAGATTATTGGGGAGGTACCCTGGACTATTTGGGTGGGTGTGAATGGGAAGAGCAATTTGCTCTATACAGTGGGAGCAAGGCCAAGGGCTGGGGGAGGTTTTTACTCTGCACCTTGGGACAGACCAGAACTGGCATAGCATACAGAGGGCCAAACCAGCACATTCATGACTGATCAGCGTAGCTGGAAAAATCAGGGATATTTCCTGCCACGCTTGGGGAGGTGTTGTCATGAATCACCCAGGGGCCATATTGGATTTGGCGTGAACTATGCTGGGGCCATCTTGAGACTGGCAGCAGTGGCCTATATTGGGACTGGACTGTTATATACCAATCGCCACCATCTGTATATTGTGTTATGGGGGATAATATGTTAGTGTTATATTGTATATTGTATTGGGGAGTGATAGTTATGTTTTAATTAGTCAACCCTCCCCCATTGTATAAACTCTCAGTCAGGAGTTGGCCATATGGTCTTTAGAGTAAACACTTGAAGTGATAGCAAGGCCAGAACAAAGAGATTTGCCAGACTGCCAGGCACCGTAGGACAATGGGATAGTACAGGGGCTTCCAGCCTCAATACTAGGGCCATAGGCCAGGGCAGAGATGTTACTCTCTCCACAGACAGGGAGAGAATGAGCTTGTAGCCACACCTAGTGGGAAGGCACTGGGGGAGGAGACTAATAAGTTCCCACAAATTACTTCTGTGAGAATGGCCAGAGGGGAATGAGGGTTTGACTAAGAGTAGCCACTCCCTGTACTGGTTTTGTGAGTTGTTTAAATACTTGTGGAAAAATAAAGAAGTTGTTCATAATTTTCATCAAGACGTGGTGTGTAGATGTATTATTTACCCGGGGACATATGCTTGCAGTAAGATTCGTCAGACTTACTGTCAATATTGCTCAGTCTAAACCAAGGGCTGAGACATGATGCTCCTGTACTCAAAGCTACTCCAAGGTCCAGAGTAACCCAAATCAAGTCAGCAGACCCCAGCCAGAGAGTAGGTCGTGATAGTCCTCTCAGAGTGATCAGCACGTAATGGCTTGGAGACGCCTTTCTGCACCAGCTGAGGCACAGCCGAGTTGTATGGAGGAGCCTGAGCGTGTCACTGGACATGACATTGATATAATATCATGGGAACACATGTAAAGCAGTATGACCTGCCGTGATATCGGGATGTAGGCGCGGGCGCTCCTCACCGTCCATCTCCACCCTCCACCAACACGGAGCACACACAGTGGACATGTGTCACAGACAGAGACCACTTTATTCTTTACATACACATCTTTACGCAGTGTGGTAACCCGCCCACATTAGCCCCTCGTCCTTGGACACGCAAACGTACAGGTTTGAGTCACATTATTATGATCACCACCCACGTTCGACTTCAGCAGCGCATGGCCATGAAATATGGCACATGTCCTGAGCTGGCTTGTTAGGTATATAATAGGACATGGAGGCATTCTGCAAACACATCAACCAATTTATCCGGCTTTCGAGCCAATGATGTCCGTATTTCTGTAATAGCGCAGTTTGTGAATTTTCCGTGTGCTGCTGTGGTTAAAGTGTCGCGTGACTGCACAAACAACGCCATTGGGAATAAATGAAATGGAAAATGCGAGGACTGCGTGCCATTGATGTCAGAGGCGAACGTCGGCTGAGAAGGTCTGTGAGGGTCAACAGTTGGGTAACTCACGGTCCACTGAACCAGGGGGCTACCAGATGTGTTTCTAAAATGACCATACAGCACACCCTGTTTTGTATGGGGTTCCGAAGAAAACAGCTGGTCACTGCCCCATGCTGACGAGGGGTCATCACCAGAAACGCCTTGAATTTGCACAACAGTACCAAGATTGGACCACTTCTGATTGGCAAAGGGTTGCCTTCTCTGCTGAGTCACGTTTTCTGCTCCATCGACTGGACGGACAAACACTCTGCAACCATTGTTGGAAGAACACAAACTGGTGGTGGCAGCGTTATGGTCTGGGGAATGTATTCTTGTCATTGTCTGGGTTGACTCAAACCTCTAGAAGGCACTCTCAACTGATTAGGTTTTCTATCCATCCTTGCAGATAAAGTACACCCATACATGGTGATTGTCTTTCCTGGAGTGAGTGGGATCTTCCAGCAGGTCAATGCAACTTGTCATATGGCCAGAATTGTCCGGGAGCGGTTGGAGGAGAGCGATGAAGACTTCCAAATTCCCCCCAGACTTGAACTCCATTGGGCACCTGTGGGATGGAGACTTCCAAGTACTTCCCTGGCCTACAAATTCCCTGGATTGGAACCCCATTGAGCATGTGTGTGACCACCTTGATTGCCATGTTCGCTGTATGGATCCTCCACCACGCACTCTTTGGTAGCTGTCAGATGCACCGCAGTCTGCATGGCTCCAGGGACCCTTGCCAACCTTCCAGCATCTTATTGGCTCTCCGCCATCTAGCTGCTGTCCATGCTGCACATGGTGGTTATTTGGGACTAGCGAATTGCCCGTCAAAAAATGACGGCAATCAAATCGTAAGGTAGCTAATGCTGTTTGGTGTGTAATACTAAAATATATAGTAGATGAATAAATGAATATACTTTACCTATTTTGAAGCATTGTGTTGAAGAGCTGACAATCTGTTTTCATATTGCTGCAGCATTAGTGGCGTGTAGCTGCTGTGTAAGCGTGATGAATGCGTGCAGTGTAAGAGTGTGCGTGCGCGAGACGAAACCGTTAGCGTAGTGGTGTACTTCCGCATTGGCGTAAAATGGCGGGTTATCTGTGTTATGGGTGTTTGCGGATTAGCCGTCGGTGCTTCGTGGTGTTTTTCGAGTTTCGGGTGTTGTTTTGCGAGTGTGTTGTGGTGTTTTTTACGTGTTGAGAGTGCTGTAGCCTCGTTTTCGTTTTGTTCGGCGGCCATTTTTTCTCTCGCATATCAAATTTTTTATTGTCCAAACTCTTTTATTTTTATTGAAACGAAGGTGTAAGTTGCATTTTTGAGGTCCTGGATGCTCCCTGTTGCTGTAGGTAAGTTTTTTATGTATGTGCTGTGTGTATGTATTGTGTTTTTAATTTTGTAATGTTCGCGAGTTGCGTCCGAGTGTTGCGAGGCTGTAATGCGTGTGAACGTGTGTGGTATGGTGTTTGCGAGTGTCGTAAGGTGTGTGCCGTGTTATTTGCGTTGCGACGTTTATGGCCTCCAGCCCATGATGCCATGTCCCCCCAGGCTAAGCCTTCATGTCCCCCAAGGCCAGGCCTTCATGGGCCCGATCAGACCCATCAGACTACTTACATTCATCGAAGCTGTTCAGAAAATGTGCAGGCAGGGGAGACATGGCGGAGGTGAATTGAGATGCTCCAATTAATGTAAGTAGTCTGATGGGTGTAATGGGGCATGGAGTTCTGCTCCCTCTCTCCAGCGGCGGGGTATTGTGGGGAGGAGGTGGCTGCAGGGCCTCAGCGTGAGCAACGGGCTGTACGCTGCGAGCAAGGGCCTCAGTTGCTGGGATGGAGCGCCTTCGGATAGTGGGACTAGCTATAATTAAAAATCAAGGTGGTAAAAAAATAATTCCGTAAATGAATTATGGGGAGACCTCCAATATTGGCGACATTTTAATCCTTTTATCTGCTATATTTTCTTTATTTTGCATCCTGGGGAGCACCATTTCTCTTTGTTTGTTTGTTTGGTCTGTCCATGCCTGATGACCATATCTTACGTGCGTGTATTAATTTATGGTGCCATCATGTATACCCACACATAATATATTTGGCTCCTACCCCCCATCCTACAGACTGAGACTTGGTACCATCTCCATTAGTCAGTCCTTGGGTCTGGACCGATGACCTCAATGTGGTTCATGTAGTCCCTTGAGGTTGTGGAGTTGAGTCTCATGATTTACTTCTGTGGTCACATTTTGTCCGTTCAGTTTAGACACTTCCTCTTTGCCTCCTCATCACATTTCCTGTTGACTTTCGTGCTCTGGGTCATATGTCTGGAAGGGCCAGCGTGGATCACACAGGAACCATTTATGACATGTTCCTTCCTAAATAATTCAGATATAGAGGTGTCTTGTTGAGGGCACCTTTGGTAAATCTGGACCTGTTCACTCCTCTAATTCCCCGGTCTCCTCCGTGTTCCCGAAATGCCCACATATAAATATATTAAACACTAGAGTAGGCTAGAGCCTAGGGTTACCTGTGCCCAGTGGGTGTCATGTCCCACCACATACAAAAGTGTTAATTAGTTTATATGCTTTCAAGATCAGGAAGATCTAATTAGCTGGGGGTGGGACTAATAGAGCTCGTCTCTGATTTGCTGACTTGTGCTACTCATCAAGAGAGATGTGGTCATGTAATATCAAGTATAGGAAGATAACTCCATCGCCCACCATGCAGGAAGTCGTGGGCAGAGCTGAGACAGAGACACCAGATGGACAGATTAAGGGGGACATGACCCAGGAGTCGGAGGAGCTGGGTATGGCGGGGCACCCAGTGGCATACGTTGTCTGACCTCTTCCTCATTTCACTTTCTCCCACAAGACCTGGAGGTCTACATGTCCCCACCCCTAGGGGTTGAGGGTGTTATTGTTACCACTATTGTCCTAGCTGTGGGCACCATTTTTGGAAGCAATATGATGGGACACCTGGCCCTGTTACGGACAAAATCCCACCTCATTGGCTGATCCCAACAACTGTAGGTCATCGAAGGTCTGCAGTTCTGAGGCGTCTGCTAATTTGCTTTCTGTTGTCCCATTGAAGGTTTATTTAAGATAATGCTCTATTATGTTGATAAGCGATGGCGGCGGCGGCGCCGGCTCCTAACCTCAATCTGATGGGCTTTATTGGTGGGTCAGTGAGGGCCATATCCGGCAGGTCAACCTAGTAAGGCATTGACAAGATATCAAGTTCCACAAAACGATCTCTGCAAGTGGAAACTAAAGGGCATCCTAGGGTAGAACAGCAGCACATTGCACCCCACTGTACTAACCTATCACTGTCATTACTATTATAAAATAGAACCTAGAGATGGCCACAGAGTCCGTGATCTGCGCTGTAAATGGATAAGACCCACCAGGGAAGTTGCTTCATACAAAGAGGATTCTTCTTTAATTCCAATGTTAATTTTTGAGGTTACAGAAAGATATTTTGAATATAACGGAGTTGTCGTCGATCCGCATCCGATGAGTTCTCCGCACTTCACTAAATTACATATCATTAAAAGGGTGTGAAACAAATACATGGTTAAAGGTAGATAGAGATAGAGGCGAGATGTAACACCAGGTGCACATGCTCACATATCTTAAGAGAACTTAGCCCCTCCCCCTGCGCCCTCTGGAGCGCACATTCCATCTTTCAATAACTCTTCCATTAATGACCTATTTATTTCTATCCTCCTCAATCTATCACTAAAATTTGTCTCACCTCCTCAGACAGACACGGACTCCACATAGTCTTACACTCCACCATGTTGTATCTGTCACCCTCCAATCACCTCCAAGATAACTAGAGTCGTTTGCCCGTTCCCCTGACCCGGGCCAAGTCAGAACATGATATGATTCGGGATTAGTGATGTCGCGAACACAACATTTTCGGAACGCGGACCGCCCCAAATGTTCGCGAACCAGCGAACCCGGCGAACTGCCATAGACTTCAATGGGCAGGCGGATTTTAAAACCCACAGGGACTCTTTCTGGCCACAATAGTGATGGGAAAGTTGTTTCAAGGGGACAAACACCTGGACTGTGGCATGCCGGAGGGGGATCCATGGCAAAACTCCCACGCAAAATTACATAGTTGATGCAGAGTCTGGTTTTAATCCATAAAGGGCATAAATAATCTAACATCCCCCTCCATCATCATCATCCTCCCCTGTGTCTCTTCCCCCCTCCCTCATCATCTTCCCCTGTGTCTCTTCCCCCCTCCCTCATCATCCTCCCCTGTATCTCTTCCCCCCTCCATCATCATCCTCCCCTGTGTCTCTTTCCCCCCCTCCCTCATCATCCTCCCGTGTCTCTTTAAACCCTCCCTCATCATCTTCCCCTGTGTCTCTTTCCCCCCTCCCTCATCATCCTCCCCTGTGTCTCTTCCCCCCTCCCTCATCATCTTCCCCTGTGTCTCTTCCCCCCTCCCTCATCATCCTCCCCTGTATCTCTTCCCCCCTCCATCATCATCCTCCCCTGAGTCTCTTTCCCCCCTCCCTCATCATCCTCCCCTGTGTCTCTTCCCCCCTCCCTCATCATCCTCCCCTGTATCTCTCCCCCCCTCCCTCATCACCCTCCCCTGTATCTCTTTACCCCCTCCCTCATCATCCTCCCCTGTGTCTCTTCACCCTCCATCATCCTCCCACCTCCCTCATCATCCTCCCCTGTATCTCTTTACCCCCTCCCTCATCATCCTCCCCTGTGTCTCTTCACCCTCCATCATCCTCCCACCTCCCTCATCATCCTCCCCTGTATCTCTTTACCCCCTCCCTCATCATCCTCCCCTGTGTCTCTTCCCCCCTCCATCATCATCCTCCCCTTTTGTCTCTTCCCCCCCCTCCCTCATCACCCTCCCGTGTCTCTTTCCCCCCTTCCTCATCACCCTCCCCTGTATCTCTTTACCCCTCCCTCATCATCCTCCCCTGCATCTCTTTACCCCTCCCTCATCATCCTCCCCTGTGTCTCTTCCCCCCTCCCTCATCATCCTCCCCTGTGTCTCTTTTCCCCCTCCCTCATCATCCTCCCCTGTGTCTCTTTTCCCCCTCCCTCATCATCCTCCCCTGTCTCTTTCCCCCCTTCCTCATCATCCTCCCCTGTGTCTCTTTTCCCCCTCCCTCATCATCCTCCCCTGTCTCTTTTCCCCCTCCCTCATCATCCTCCCCTGTCTCTTTTCCCCCTCCCTCATCATCCTCCCCTGTGTCTCTTTTCCCCCTCCCTCATCATCCTCCCCTGTGTCTCTTTTCCCCCTCCCTCATCATCCTCCCCTGTGTCTCTTTCCCCCCTTCACCATCACCCTCCCCTGTGTCTCATCCCCCCTCCCTCATCATCCTCCCCTGTGTCTCTTTTCCCCCTCCCTTGATGATAAGGGGGGGAAGAGACACAGGGATAAGTGTGAGGGGTGTTAGGGATAAGTGTGAGGGGTGTTAGGGTTAGGGGTGTTAGGGATAAGTGTGAGGGGTGTTAGGGTGAGGGGTGTTAGGGTGAGGGGTGTTAGTGATAAGTGTGAGGGGTGTTAGGGTTAGGGGTGTTAGGGATAAGTGTGAGGGGTATTATGGTTAGGGGTGTTAGGGATAAGTGTGAGGGGTGTTAGGGTGAGGGGTGTTAGGGATAAGTGTGAGGGGTGTTAGGGATACATGTGAGGGGTGTTAGGGTTAGGTGTTAGGGATAAGTGTGAGGGGTGTTAGGGTAAGGGGTGTTAGGGATAAGGGTGAGGGGTGTTAGGGATAGGTGTTAGGGTGAGGGGTGTTAGGGATAAGTGTGAGGGGTGTTAGGGTAAGGGGTGTTAGGGATAAGGGTGAGGGGTGTTAGGGATAGGTGTTAGGGTGAGGGGTGTTAGGGATAAGTGTGAGGGGTGTTAGGGTTAGGGGTGTTAGGGATAGGTGTTAGGGTAAGGGGTGTTAGGGATAAGGGTGAGGGGTGTTAGGGATAGGTGTTAGGGTGAGGGGTGTTAGGGATAAGTGTGAGGGGTGTTAGGGATAAGTGTGAGGGGTGTTAGGGTGAGGGGTGTTAGGGATAAGTGTGAGGGGTGTTAGGGTTAGGGGTGTTAGGGTTAGGTGTTAGGGATAAGTGTGAGGGGTGTTAGGGATAAGTGTGAGGGGTGTTAGGGTTAGGGGTGTTAGGGATAAGTATGAGGGGTGTTAGGGTTAAGTGTGAGGGGTGTTAGGGTTAGGTGTTAGGGATAAGTGTGAGGGGTGTTAGGGTGAGGGGTGTTAGGGATAAGTGTGAGGGGTGTTAGGGTTAGGTGTTAGGGTGAGGTGTGTTAAGGATAAGTGTGAGGGGTGTTAGGGTGAGGGGTGTTAAGTATAAGTGTGAGGGGTGTTAGGGTTGGTGCTAAGGTGAGGATGATGATAAGGGGGGGAAGAGACACAGGGGTGTCCTTGCAGCAGAGATCAAAAGAGTCCTTCCGGACTGTATTGCACACTGTGTACAGCAGCCTAGCTATGGTTTTCCCTATTGATGCAGTATCACCTACACTCAGCCTCCTCTCAGTAAGACTGCAAGTTAGTTATGATTTCAAAATGGCTGCTGTCCATGAGGTAGATGGCTCTGGAAGGGAGTGTATGCTGCTGATTGGCTGGAATGTGTCTGCTGACTGTGACATGCAGGGTCAAAGTTGGCTCAATGATAAAGTATAGGGGGCGGGTCGAATCTCGCATATGTTCGCAGTTCGCCAGGAACAGTCCGCCGGCAAACTATTCGCGACATCTCTATTCGGGATGCGTCTGGTAATAACGTGGATCAGGTGCAGTACCTGAGCAGCAGGGTTGGTCTAGTTCTTCTATTTCTAACAGGGTTAGATTATCTGTCAATTTCTTCAGTCTGTAGCAGTGTTACTTTGTCTAGTCCTTCATTCTGTTAGTTTATCAGTCTAAGTTTTCTTGCCTCTCTGCAGTGTTTATGGTCAACCCGTTCACTCTCATTACCCTCCCCCTCTACACTCACCTTTATCCCACATCTCCGGACTCCCCCACCTCTCCAAAATCCCCAGATATGTGAATCTAATGAGACTGGAAATCCCCGGCTTGGTCTAGTTCTCCTTTCACTTTCATAACATTCACTTTGTGCTGAGCCAGGAAGTGGCAAGACCTCCTGGATCAGATCCAGAGCGTCCCTGCCAGACCTCCTGGATCAGGTCCAGAACCTCCCTGCCAGACCTCCTGGATCTGGTCCAGAATCTCCCTGCCAGACCTCCTGGATCAGGTCCAGAACCTCCCTACCAGACCTCATAGATCAGGTCCAGAGCCTCCCTACCAGACCTCCTGATCAGGTCCAGAGCATCCCTGCTACACCTCCTGGATCAGGTCCAGAGAGTCCCTGCCAGACCTCCTGAACAGGTCCAGAGCCTCCCTGCCAGACCTCCTGGATCAGGTCCAGAGCATCCCTGTCAGACCTCCTGAACAGGTCCAGAGCACCCCTGCCAGACCTCCTGGATCAGGTCCAGAGCGTCCCTGCCAGACCTCCTGAACAGGTCCAGAGCCTCCCTGCCAGACCTCCTGGATCAGGTCCAGAGCACCCTCAGAGTTTAAATATAGAATATCTTGGAGTGGTGGTGTGAGGAGGTGACGTCACCGGGTCAGAGAGTATAATACAATACGGTGACAGACAGATGGACCTGGCTCAAGTTTTATACTATTTTCACTATTGTAGATTTTAACAATTTTTCACATTTACTTCTTCACTTATAGAACTAGAACAAGCACATGTACCTGTCTCAGGTTACCCGGCCCAGCTCCCGGTACGCCCCTTACCTGTCTCAGGTTACCCGGCCCAGCTCCCGGTACGCCCCTTACCTGTCTCAGGTTACCCGGCCCAGCTCCTGGAACGCCCTTACCTTTCTCAGGTTACCCGGCCCACCTCCTGGAAATCCTTACCTTTCTCAGGTTACACGGCCCAGCTCCTGGTACGCCCCTTACCTGTCTCAGGTTACCCGGCCCAGCTCCTGAAACGCCCCTTACCTGTCTCAGGTTACCCGGCCCAGTTTCTCAAACGCCCTTACCTGTCTCAGGTTACCCGGCCCAGTTTCTCAAACGCCCCTTACCTGTCTCAGGTTACCCGGCCCAGTTTCTCAAACGCCCTTACCTGTCTCAGGTTACCCGGCCCAGTTTCTCAAACGCCCTTACCTGTCTCAGGTTACCCGGCCCAGCTCCTGGAACGCCCCTTACCTGTCTCAGGTTACCCGGACCAGCTCCTGGAACGCCCTTACCTTTCTCAGGTTACCCGGCCCAGCTCCTGGTACGCCCCTTACCTGTCTCAGGTTACCCGGCCCAGCTCCTGGTACGCCCCTTACCTGTCTCAGGTTACCTGGCCCAGCTCCTGAAACGCCCCTTACCTTTCTCAGGTTACCCGGCCCAGTTCCTCAAACGCCTTTACCTTTCTCAGGTGACCCGGCCCACCTCCTGGAACGCCCTTACCGACAGTGCCTTGCAAAAGTATTCACCCCCTTGGCATTTTTTGTGTTTTGTTGCCTCACAACCTGGAAGTAACACGGATTGTTTGAGGATTTGCATCATTTAATTTACAGTACCTGCCACAACTTGGAAGGACATTATGGGGGAAGGAGGAGGGGAAGGAGGTGGGAGGAGGATAAGTGGGGAAAGGGAGGATAAGGGGGGAAGGAGGAGGATAAGGGGGGAAGGAGGAGGATAAGGGGGGAAGGAGGGAGGATTATAAGGATGGAGGAGGATATAGAGGAAAAGGAGGAGGGGAAGGGGCAAAGGGAGGTGATTGGAGAGGGGAGAAGTAAGGAGGATGCTAGGGCGAAGGAGGAGGAGGGAAGGGGGAAAGGGCGGTATGATTGTCAGTATTTTTTTATGCACCGCTTTAACATTCTAAATACTGACATAATCATACCGCCAGGCGCGTGAATCCAGTGTTGCTTTAGCAGTGTGTTTGGGGTCATTGTCCTGCTGGAAGGTGACCCTCCGTCCTAGCCTCACATCACGCAGAGTGGTACAGGTACAAGAATATCCCTGTATTTAGAACCATCCATCTTTCCCTGAACTCTGACCAGTTTCCCAGTCCCATCCCCATAGCATGATGCTGCCACCGCCATGTGTAAACTGTGGGGATGGTGCTCTTTGGGTGTTGTGTTGGGTTTGCGCCAGACATAGCGTTTTCTTTGATGTCTCATCAGACCAGAGCACCTTCCTCCATACATTTTGGGAGTCTCCCACGTGCCATTTTGTTTTTTGCTGAAAGTAATGTCTTTCTTCTGGCCACTCTGCCATAAAGCCCAACTCTATGGAGCGTACGGGTTATTGTCGTCCTATGTACAGATACTCCAGTCTCTGCTGTGGATCTCTGCAGCTCCTCCAGGGTTACCTTAGGTCTCTGTGCTGCCTCTCTGATTAATGCCCTCCTTGTCCGGTCCGTGAGTTTTGGTGGGCAGCTGTCTCTTGGCAGGTTTGCTGTTGCGCCATTTTCTTTCCGTTTGGTTATGATAGATTTGATGGTGCTCCTGGGGTTCACCAAAGATTTGGATATGTTTTTATAACCTAACCCTGACTTCTCAACAACATTGTCCCTTACTTGTTTGGAGAGTTCCTTGGTCTTCATGGCAGTGTTTGGTTAGTGTTGCCTCTTGCTTAGGTGTTGCAGTTTAGACTTAGACTATTGTGTTCTGATCCGCCACATAAAATTCAGATTAACAAAACATTGAACTGGCTGTAATGTAACAAAATAGGTAAAAAGTCACGGGGGTGAATACTTTTGCAGGCACTGTATATCAGGTTATACAGCAATCATCTCTACTGTCATAGTCTACAGAAAACAATAGTTACACAGCAGTTAAGGTGAAAAAAATGACTTTGAATCCATCAAATTAAACCTTTTAAGATCACCTGTGCGCAGTGTAATACGGACCCTGGGTGTATCTATATAATAATCATATCCCCTCTTATGGGTTTTTTTCTAGAGAAAATAAGTGTCATTTGGCCCCTCCATAGTTTTGTTGTCCTTCTCCTTTTTATGAAGTGGCGCCCAAACCTGTCCTCCATATTCCCTGTGTACGCGTACTAGAGATTTGTATAGTGGCAGAATTATATTTGCCTCCATGTTATTTTACTTGCCCCCCCTCCCCATCTCTACTAATGAGAGTCCGAGGAATGAGAAGGCGGACGCCGGGTCACAGAAAATGTATTTATTTGTACTGAAGTGGAGAGACCTCCGGGGGGGGCGGCGGCGCAGACTGCGGCTCGGATGAGAACTTCAGTGACCTACCAGCCAACTGGAGCGGAGCCATCACTTTCCGGTGAGTTTGAGCACCCCCCGCACCATAACCCCAATCCCATCATAGATTTGGTGTAGGGGCGCGTTGCACATGAAGGCCGGAGTGGTGACCACGCGCTGTGCGGCGTCCACATGAGCCTCGTGAGGAGAACATGGTCAAGGAAATGATCTACGTCATGAGATGGGCAGTGCATACGGACTAATATATACAAGTATCTAGAATTACATTAAAAACTACACTAGAAAATCTGCAAAATGATCTTTTTATGCAATTATACCGCTATGGAATCTGCCATTTTGTTTTCTGTTCATCAGCTTTGTCTGGGCAAGAATGTGTACAATGAGAATGTGGCAGCTAAAACTGTCAATGCATTAAACAGGACTAATGTAAAGGTCATTAGTTTAGAAGACTGAATTACCCCAGAAAATAGATAACCAGTAAAGGGCGAGTTTGGGTCAATCTCTAAAAAGATTTTGCCTGTTATTATCTCTATAACAACAATAACAATAATAATAATAATACAAATAATAATTAAGCATCCTTATATTCTCCCAGATCTCACATCCAGGCGCCTCTGAGAATAGGATATGTGGACCTCCTTGGCGCAGTGTTTGCCCCCCATGGCGCTGATGGCTTGAGCGGTTCCTGCGTACGGCCACTTCCCTCCCTGCTCCTCCTCCTGCCCCACCGTCACCTCCACCCCTGGAAGAACCTTAGCGGCAAGAACAGGAGCAATACAGCACAACCTGGAGGGATAAGGAGGGGGAGAAGAGGGATAAGGAGGGGGAGAAGAGGGATAAGGAGGGGGAGACCAGGGATAAGGAGGGGGAGACCAGGGATAAGGAGGGGGAGACCAGGGATAGACGGGACACAGAGGGTCAGGGGAGTATGGGAATGAACATGAATGGCTGAGGTTAAGAAGACGGGGAAGTGGGTAGAGGGGGCAGACGACTGGAGCAAATAGAGGGAAGATTGTTCTGGGAGGTGGGGGGGGGGTGCTGGTAGAGAGGAGACGCACTAACTCGTCCCCCCCCCCCCTCTCACCCAATTGGTTTCTTTGCTTTGTTAAAATCCTTCAGAACTCGCTCCACATCCCGATGGACCCGGCAGGAATCACCGTCCACTGCGAAGGAGGATCTGGGACACCAAGACACAATGAGACCCCTGTACCACCTGGGCTTCATGACACAATGACACCCCCTGCACCCCCAAGCAAACAAGGATCAGGGACACCATGAGACCCTCTGTAACCCCCCAAAAAATGAGGATTATGGGCACCATGACATGACGAGAACGTATTCTACCACCTGGACACCGTAATACAACGAGACGCCCTGTAACCCCAAGCCAATGAGACACCATGAGACCACCTGCAGTCACAGCCAAACCCCACACTCCTCAGGTTCTAGACAAGGTGTGGAGCCCCTCACCCCAAACCTGACCCCATCACAACAAGAAGAATTTTCCACCCAGACAAAATGCAACCTCAACCCCCGCATTCACCCACAAGATAAGCACCCGCCCACCGCGCACCCATGTATGCACCAACATGCTAAGGCAAAGCCCCCGACCTCGCTGCTGACCCCTCAAAGCCCCCACCCCCCGCTCACTGTACATTGCGCCGCTGACCCCACAAAGCCCCACCTCTGGCTCACCGTACATTGCGCCGCTGACCCCACAAAGCCCCACCTCTGGCTCACCGTACATTGCGCCGCTGACCCCACAAAGCCCCACCTCTGGCTCACTGTACATTGCGCCGCTGACCCCACAAAGCCCCACCCCCGGCTCACAGTACATTGCACCGCTGACCCCACAAAGCCCCACCCCCGGCTCACAGTACATTGCACCGCTGACCCCACACCCAGGACTCACAGTACATTGCGCCGCTGACCCCACACCCAGGACTCACAAGTTTTTGGCCGCTCCGAACCCTCCCGGGAAGATGACGGCATCGTGATCTTGTGTGTCCAGCTGTGAGAGCGCAGAGATGTCTCCACGTGCCAGGCGCGCGGACTCCACCAGAACATTCCTATGGGAGAGCAAAGCGCGTGGCAATATGGAGTATCACAGGTCGTGGCCCAGGTCCCACTCACTGCACAAATACATATTATGAGGTCGCGTTTTTTTTTTCAAATAAATAAATGAATCAGTTTGTGATTCTTAGACCTTCGTATAATTATAACACAGTGGAAGTGATAAAGTAGCCGGTTTCGAGCTCAGTTAATGAGACATTATCACAGGACCCGCCATCCCGGCTCTCCTTATCTAGGGCCAATTCATTCTCATAATGGGGGTGATACAGAAGAAGAGCATGCCCAGCTGGATAAGTAACAGCCACAAGGAGAGCTTTCATGGTTAATTGCACATTTTTATACCAACTGGGCACGCTCTCCTTTCAAGCACAAGGTGCGGAGGGGGCAGGCCGGTCACTACCTGCTCTCTTGCGCCGGCTGCCCTTTGCTGTGGTCAATGACGTGCATCTGGTCTATATCTGGAGCGAACATCTTCACCTCGGCTCCAGCTCGGCTCAGATGGACCAGCAGCCTGTGGAGGGCACACGGGTCACAACAACGCCAGATGCGGGCAGCACACCTCAGGAACAGTACAGGGGGCACCCACACATCTGGGGCAGTCCAGCTATAGGGGGCACCCACACATCTGGGGCAGTCCAGCCATAGGGGGGCAACCACACATCTGGGGCAGTCCAGCCATAGGGGGGCAACCACACATCTGGGGCAGTCCAGCCATAGGGGGGGAACCCACACATCTGGGGCAGTCCAGCCATAGGGGGGGAACCCACACATCTGGGGCAGTCCAGCCATAGGGGAGCACCCACACATCTGGGGCAGTCCAGCTATAGGGGAGCACCCACACATCTGGGGCAGTCCAGCCATAGGGGGGCACCCACACATCTGGGGCAGTCCAGCCATAGGGGGGCACCCACACATCTGGGGCAGTGCAGCCATAGGGGGGCACCCACACATCTGGGGCAGTGCAGCCATAGGGGGGCACCCACACATCTGGGGCAGTCCAGCGACAGAGAGCGCACAATCAGAGAGACTGTCCAGCGACAGAGAGCGCACAATCAGAGAGACTGTCCAGCGACAGAGAGCGCACAATCAGAGAGTCTGTCCAGCAATGGAGAGCGCGCAATCAGAGAGTCTGTCCAGCAATGGAGAGCGCGCAATCAGAGAGTCTGTCCAGCAATGGAGAGCGCGCAATCAGAGAGTCTGTCCAGCAATGGAGAGCGCGCAATCAGAGAGTCTGTCCAGCAATGGAGAGCGCGCAATCAGAGAGTCTGTCCAGCGATGGAGAGCGCACAATCAGAGAGTCTGTCCAGCGATGGAGAGCGCGCAATCAGAGACTGTCCAGCGATGGAGAGCACGCAATCAGAGAGACTGTCCAGCGATGGAGAGCACGCAATCAGAGAGACTGTCCAGCGATGGAGAGCACGCAATCAGAGAGTCTGTCCAGCACTGGAGAGCGCGCAATCAGAGAGTCTGTCCATCGATGGAGAGCGCGCAATCAGAGACTGTCCAGCGATGGAGAGCACGCAATCAGAGACTGTCCAGCGATGGAGAGCGCGCAATCAGAGAGTCTGTCCAGCGATGGAGAGCGCGCAATCAGAGAGTCTGTCCAGCAATGGAAAGCGCGCAATCAGAGACTGTCCAGCGATGGAGAGCGCGCAATCAGAGAGACTGTCCAGCGATGGAGAGCGAGCAATCAGAGAGACTGTCCAGCGATGGAGAGCGAGCAATCAGAGAGACTGTCCAGCGATGGGCAGGACGTGCATCATGGGCGGTTCAGCTTTGGGGAGCACGCAGATATAATCAGAGGATGTCCCGATATAAGGAGCACCAACATAAGGGACCGCACAGTTATGGGGCGCACATGTAATCAGACGCAGTCGAAGTCACTCACTGCGTGGGGGATTGTGGGAACTCTCTTATACCTTTTATCAAATTCAAATACAACAAAATAGAAGATTTCTTTCATTGGACCGACAGCCGGCCTCACCCCCGACCCCAGATAACGTTACCCAGGGGTTTGGGGCAAAGTCTCGAGATCATTTCGAATAGAACCAGTGGGATCTCTTGCCCTAATGGCTTCAGGTTACGAGTCATCCAGAAGGGGATCCAAGAGATCCTGAAGGAAGATGGCGCCCAGATTGTGTCATATTTTGAAAGACAACATTGTAACAAATGTCTCATAATACAGAGGAGCGGGTCAGCGACCTTTGGGCAGTATGGGGGACAAATGGTGGTCACTGTGAAGGATTCAAAACTGAAGTGTGTTAGGCCCCAATTAATTGGATGAAAGTGGCCCCCTAATTACCGAAGGCTTATTTATAGTTCACATGAACCTGGTTTCAATTTCCCATCAGGCAGTGCGTTATGTCAGTTGGCTTCTCTTCGTTCTTATTGCTTGGATAGCGATGTGGAAGCCATGACTCAAGATGCACCACAAGCTCTTGGGTAATGGAGACCATCGTCTTCTCCTTTACGGAGGACATGCACGGTTTGTGTTCTTCTATTGCAATGTGAGGATGAAGTTGGGTATGTTTAAGACATGTCCGTGTATTAGGGTTTCAGAAAGATCAAAGTATCCAAGAAACCCAAGACGTCTCTATATTCCTCAAAAAATGATTCTTTCATTGAAAGTTTTGCTGTATTTTTTCCCCAATAAGCCATTTATATTTTTGCTTAAGTAACCTCAAGAAGACGCCTCCCAGGTCTGTGGTCACTTAATACATCACGAGGGATATTTACTTTAGAGAAGCTCGTCTTACTTTCCTGAGGAAGTCCGATAAATCACTTCTGAGATGATAGAAAGGGAAGTTGCAGCTGCTGGTGACCATCCGGAGAGGAGCGGACGTCCCTCATTAAAATCAATTTATGAATTGGGTGATGTCACAAGGAGGTCAAGAAGGGTAAGGAAGTAGACAAAATAACTGAAGATTGGGGAACCTTTCTTCAGCCACAGACTATTAGTTTGGATGATTGTTACCAGGGAGAAGAAACAGAAAAGAGTGATAAATTTGTAGAAACTGGACTTTCCTAAAACCCAACCCAAGGTTCCCCAAAGACCGATAAGACTATTCCTGCGAGTGGCTAGTCCACTGCTGATGTGACCGTACACCAAGGACATATGGCCAGCCTCCGCACCATCCGCCCCACTGTATCCCGCTACTTCATCGGGGCTAGCTCAGGCAGAACTCTGTGCCAACCCAGTAGCCCGACGTCCATAAGCCTGGATACGTAGCCTCAGTATCGCCCACCCTTTTAGTCTCATTCCCTGGTTCCCAGACAGCCAATTTCCATTAATGGAGACACTGACCATTTGGTTGTGAGATAAGGTGACACTGAGCAGGGGAAGGAGACCCCCTGCACCTGGTGGTAACCCCTAAGCCCCTTCCCCGCTCCTATACTTGGGATTCCCACTAATCACACGTCTTCAAGCCCCTCACTGATTGGTGCCAGGTGTGGCCAAGAAGACAAAATCCTGTCAGTGCAGACCAAGGGATGGTTCTGATTGACCCAAGATAGGGGGGGGAGAGTTTGAAATACCAAAAGTTGCGCTTGCCGATATAAATGGGGCGTTGTTTTATTGTGTGAGAAAAATGTATAAAAAAATGGGATCCCTGAAATAAAGTTTATGCTCTTTCTGGGACATATAGTGATCATGAGGGTCAGTCATAGTAATGGTGATTGTCATAGTGATGGTCATAGTGATGGTCATGGTGATGGTCATGGTGATGGTCATGGTGATGGTCATGGTGATTGTCATAGTGATCGTGAGGTCAGTCATAGTAATGGTGATTGTCATAGTGATGGTCATGCTGATCGTGACGGTCATAGTGATCGTGAAGGTCATAGTCATAGTGATGATGATAGTGATGGTCATAGTGATTGTCATAGTCATAGTGATTGTCATAGTGATGGTGATTGTCATAGTGATGGTGATTGTCATAGTGATGGTCATAGTCATAGTGATGGTCATAGTCATAGTGATTGTCATAGTGATGGTCATAGTCATAGTGATGGTGATTGTCATAGTGATGGTCATAGTCATAGTGATGGTGATTGTCATAGTGATGGTCATAGTCAAAGTGATGGTGATTGTCATAGTGATGGTCATAGTCATAGTGATTGTCATAGTGATGGTCATTGTCATAGTGATGGTCATTGTCATAGTGATGGTCATAGTCATAGTGATGGTCATAGTCATAGTGATGGTCATAGTCATAGTGATGGTGATTGTCATAGTGATGGTCATAGTCATAGTGATGGTCATAGTCATAGTGATTGTCATAGCGATGGTCATAGTGATGGTCATTGTCATAGTGATGGTCATAGTCATAGTGATGGTCATAGTCATAGTGATGGTCATAGTCATAGTGATGGTCATAGTCATAGTGATTGTCATAGCGATGGTCATAGTGATGGTCATTGTCATAGTGATGGTCATAGTCATAGTGATGGTCATAGTCATAGTGATGGTCATAGTGATGGTGATGGTCATAGTGAACCTATATGAGGATGGTGTTGGATGATGCTGGTACTGAGGCACACGTTATTACACTCCAGTGAGACCTTATTGGATAATGACCAGTTAGTGTCCCCCAGGCAGGTTTGGGTTGGCGCTCTCCTAGCCCAGTTTGGAGCACTGCCCGGCTGGTGGGGCAGATGATGCACAGGCATGAAATGTGGCGCCCACCTGCTAGGAATTGCCCGGGAGAACACTGCCAGCCCGGCTCCATCCAAACCCCCCCCCCCCCCCCCCCCGGCCAGGTGATGTCACATGATAAAATGAGAATATGAACATACAAACAACACAAGGAAGCGTATAGTACCACAAGGGGTGGAGACAAACAGGCACGGTGATAAGAACAAGCTACAGATATGGACCAGATAAAAGCCTGTCCTATCTACATTACTGCCCCACTCCCAAAAACAAGCCCGCAGTGACTACCTGACCGTGTAACCGACCAATCACAACACACAATGACGGATGTCACTCACGCGGAGGCCTCGTGGATCTCTGTACCATCATACACCCCACACCCAGAAAGGACCTGCAAGGAAAGATCCTTATGGATTATGTCTGATATATAGTGTCTGGTGATGCACCTTATACAGTATATAGTCTGGATGATATATATAATTATTACCCCCTGTATATTACCCCTTATATACTACCCCCTGTATATTACCCCTTATATATTACCCCTTATATATTACCCCCTGTATATTACCCCCTGTATATTACCCCCTGTATATTACCCCCTGTATATTACCCCCTGTATATCACCCCCTTATATATTAACCCCTATATATTACCCCCTGTATATTAACCCCTATATATTACCCCCTGTATATCACCCCCTATATATTACCCCCTGTATATCACCCCCTATATTACCCCCTGTATATCACCCCTATATATTACCCCCTATATAATACCCCCTTATATTTTACCCCTGTATATTACCCCCTGTATATTACCCCCTGTATATCACCCCCTATATATTACCCCTTATATATTACCCCTTATATATTACCCCTTAAATATTACCCCCTTATATATTACCCCTTATATATTACCCCCTGTATATTACCCCTTATATATTACCCCTGCATATTACCCCCTATATATAACCCCTTATATATTACCCCCTGTATATTACCCCTTATATATTACCCCTATATATTACCCCCTGTATATTACCCCCTTATATATTACCCCTTATATTACCCCCTGTATATCACCCCCTTATATATTACCCTTATATATTACCCCTGTATATTACCCCTTATATATTACCCCTTATATATTACCCCCTGTATATTACCCCTTATATATTACCCCCTGTATATTACCCCTTATATATTACCCCCTGTATATTACCCCCTGTATATTACCCCTTATATATTACCCCTGTATATTACCCCTTATATATTACCCCTTATATATTACCCCTGTATATTACCCCTTATATATTACCCCCTGTATATTACCCCCTGTATATTACCCCCTGTATATTACCCCTGTATATTACCCCTTATATAAGGGGTAATATACAGGGGTAATATATAAGGGGTAATATACAGGGGTAATATACATTACCCCTTATATATTACCCCTTATATATTACCCCCTGTATATTACCCCCTGTATATTACCCCTTATATATTACCCCCTGTATATTACCCCCTGTATATTACCCCTTATATATTACCCCTGTATATTACCCCTGTATATTACCCCTTATATACTACCCCCTGTATACTACCCCCTGTATATTACCCCTTATATATTACCCCTTATATATTACCCCTGTATATTACCCCTTATATATTACCCCTGTATATTACCCCTTATATATTACCCCTTATATATTACCCCTTATATATTACCCCCTGTATATTACCCCTTATATATTACCCCTTATATATTACCCCTGTATATTACCCCTTATATATTACCCCTGTATATTACCCCTTATATATTACCCCTGTATATTACCCCTTATATATTACCCCTTATATATTACCCCCTGTATATCACCCCCTTATATATTACCCCTTATATATTACCCCCTGTATATCACCCCCTTATATATTACCCCTGTATATTACCCCCTGTATATTACCCCCTGTATATTACCCCTTATATATTACCCCCTGTATATTACCCCTTATATATTACCCCTGTATATTACCCCTTATATATTACCCCTTATATATTACCCCCTGTATATCACCCCCTTATATATTACCCCTTATATATTACCCCCTGTATATCACCCCCTTATATATTACCCCTGTATATTACCCCCTGTATATTACCCCCTTGTATATTACCCCCTGTATATTAACCCTTAACCCCCCTATTCTCACCACAGCCACTCGTGCCCCGGGGTTTCTCTGACCCGTGTGCAGGGTCCGGACCCCCAGGACCCCCGGTAGGAGCCGCCCCACTCTTAAACCGAGCACCGTGGGCAGCATAACGGCAAACAGCGGACGGAAACTGCGTAACGTGAGAATGAAGCAGCGCAGAGAGCGCGTAACCAGCTCTGTGAATAGCACGCAGCGTACACAATGTGCGTACAGTGACCTCCAATCGGGGTACAAGTAGCAAGGACATGTAAACAGCGTTACTTAGATAAGAAACCAGCGCAACCAATCAGTGAGAAGAGGCGTAGGCACTGAGGCCGCCATCTTGTATACTGGCAAACTGCCCTTATGCCCGCACGGGAAGAGCGCCGCGACGTCGCCGTGCGCGCGCCTCAATCCCGGCCCTTCCTGTGCTGGAGAGCTTCTATTTGCCGTGTGCGCGCTGTGCTATCACCCAGTGTATGCCCGGGGTCTCTCCTGTGCACTGCAGAATTGGGGGTGGTTAGGAGATCATAATGGGGGGAGACTGTTTGAGAGGTCTATATGTATAGGTGAGGGGGGTCACAGGTCACAGTGGGGAGACTGATGGACAGGTCTATATGTACAGGTGAGGGGGGTCACGGGTCACAGGTCACAGGGGGGAGACTGATGGACAGGTCTATATGTACAGGTGAGGGGGGTCACAGGTCACAGGGGGGAGACTGATGGACAGGTCTATATGTACAGGTGAGGGGGGGTCACAGGTGACAGTGGGGAGTCTGATGGACAGATGGGGGGGGGTCACAGGTGACAGTGGGGAGAATGATGGACAGGTGAGGGGGTCACCGGTGACAGTGGGGAGTCTGATGGACAGGTGAGGGGGTCACCGGTGACAGTGGGGAGACTGATGGACAGGTGAGGGGGGTCACAGGTGACAGTGGGGAGACTGATGGACAGGTGAGGGGGGTCACAGGTGACAGTGGGGAGACTGATGGACAGGTCTATATGTACAGGTGAGGGGGGTCACAGGTGACAGTGGGGAGACTGATGGACAGGTGAGGGGGGTCACAGTGGGGAGACTGATGGACAGGTGAGGGGGGTCACAGGTGACAGTGGGGAGACTGATGGACAGGTGAGGGGGGTCACAGTGGGGAGACTGATGGACAGGTGAGGGGGGTCACAGTGGGGAGACTGATGGACAGGTGAGGGGGGGTCACAGTGGGGAGACTGATGGACAGGTGAGGGGGGTCACAGGTGACAGTGGGGAGACTGATGGACAGGTGAGGGGGGTCACAGGTGACAGTGGGGAGACTGATGGACAGGTGAGGGGGGTCACAGTGGGGAGACTGATGGACAGGTGAGGGGGGTCACAGGTGACAGTGGGGAGACTGATGGACAGGTGAGGGGGGTCACAGTGGGGAGACTGATGGACAGGTGAGGGGGGTCACAGTGGGGAGACTGATGGACAGGTGAGGGGGGTCACAGTGGGGAGACTGATGGACAGGTGAGGGGGGTCACAGGTGACAGTGGGGAGACTGATGGACAGGTGAGGGGGTCACAGGTGACAGTGGGGAGACTGATGGACAGGTGAGGGGGGTCACAGGTGACAGTGGGGAGACTGATGGACAGGTGAGGGGGGTCACAGGTGACAGGGGGGAGACTGATGGACAGGTGAGGGGGGGTCACAGGTGACAGTGGGGAGTCTGATGGACAGGTGAGGGGGGTCACAGTGGGGAGACTGATGGAGAGGTCTATATGTACAGGTGAGGGGGGTCACAGGTGACAGTGGGGAGACTGATGGACAGGTGAGGGGGGTCACAGTGGGGAGACTGATGGAGAGGTCTATATGTACAGGTGAGGGGGGTCACAGGTGACAGTGGGGAGACTAATGGACAGGTGGGGGGGGTCACAGGTGACAGTGGGGAGAATGATGGACAGGTGAGGGGGTCACAGGTGACAGTGGGGAGTCTGATGGACAGGTGAGGGGGGTCACAGGTGACAGTGGGGAGACTGATGGACAGGTCTATATGTACAGGTGAGGGGGGTCACAGGTCACAGGGGGGAGACTGATGGACAGGTCTATATGTACAGTTGAGGGGGGTCACAGGTCACAGGGGGGAGACTGATGGACAGGTGAGGGGGTCACAGGTGAGAGGGGGTCACAGGTGACAGTGGGGAGACTGATGGACAGGTGAGGGGGGTCACAGTGGGGAGACTGATGGACAGGTGAGGGGGGGTCACAGTGGGGAGACTGATGGACAGGTCTATATGTACAGGTGATGGGGTCACAGATGAGAGTGGGGAGTCTGATGGACAGGTGAGGGGGGTCACAGTGGGAAGACTGATTGACAGGTCTATATGTACAGGTGAGGGGGGTCACAGGTGACAGTGGGGAGTCTGATGGACAGGTGAGGGGGGTCACAGGTGACAGTGGGGAGTCTGATGGACAGGTGAGGGGGTCACAGGTGACAGTGGGGAGTCTGATGGACAGGTGAGGGGGTCACAGGTGACAGTGGGGAGTCTGATGGACAGGTGAGGGGGTCACAGGTGACAGTGGGGAGTCTGATGGACAGGTGAGGGGGGTCACAGGTGACAGTGGGGAGTCTGATGGACAGGTGAGGGGGGTCACAGGTGACAGTGGGGAGTCTGATGGACAGGTGAGGGGGGTCACAGGTGACAGTGGGGAGTCTGATGGACAGGTGAGGGGGTCACAGGTGACAGTGGGGAGACTGATGGACAGGTGAGGGGGGTCACAGATCACAGTGGCGAAACTGATGGTCAGGTGAGGGGGTCACCGGTGATAGAGGGGAGACTGATGGACAGGTCTATATGTACAGGTGAGGGGGGTCACAGGTGACAGTGGGGAGACCGATGGACAGGTGAGGGGGTCACAGGTGAAAGTGGGGAGACCGATGGACAGGTGAGGGGGGTCACAGGTGACAGTGGGGAGACTGATGAACAGGTCTATATGTACAGGTGAGGGGGCCACAGGTGACAGTGGGGAGACTGATGGACAGGTCTATATGTACAGGTGAAGGGGGACACAGGTGACAGTGGGGAGACTGATGGACAGGTGAGGGGGGTCACAGGTGACAGTGGGGAGTCTGATGGACAGGTGAGGGAGGTCACAGGTGACAGTGGGGAGTCTGATGTACAGGTGAGGGGGGTCACAGGTGACAGTGGGGAGTCTGATGGACAGGTGAGGGGGGTCACAGATCACAGTGGCGAAACTGATGGTCAGGTGAGGGGGTCACCGGTGATAGAGGGGAGACTGATGGACAGGTCTATATGTACAGGTGAGGGGGGTCACAGTGGGGAGACCGATGGACAGGTGAGGGGGGTCAAAGGTGAAAGTGGGGAAAGTGATGGACAGGTGAGGAGGGGTCACAGGTGACAGTGGGGAATCTGACGGACAAGTCTATATGTACAGGTGAGAGGGGTCACAGTGGGGAGACTGATGGACAGGTCTATATGTACAGGTGAGAGGGGGCACAGGTGACAATGGGGAGACTGATGGACAGGTCTATATGTACAGGTGAGGGGGGTCACAGGTCACAGTGGGGAGACTGATGGACAGGTCTATATGCACAGGTGAGGGGGGACACAGGTGACAGTGGGGAGACTGATGGACAGGTGAGGGGGGTCACAGGTGACAGTGGGGAGACTGATGGACAAATCTATATGTACAGGTGGGGGGGGTCACAGTGGGGAGACTGATGGACAGGTCTATATGTACAGGTGGGGGGTCACAGGTGACAGTGGGGAGACTGATGGACAGGTCTATATGTACAGGTGAGGGGGGTCACAGGTGACAGTGGGGAGACTGATGGACAGGTCTATATGTACAGGTGAGGGGGGTCACAGGTGACAGTGGGGAGACTGATGGACAGGTCTATATGTACAGGTGAGTGGGGTCACAGGTGGTGGGGGGAGTCTGATGGACAGGTCCATATGTACAGGTTAGGGGGGGTCACAGGTGGTGGGGGAGATTGATGGACAGGTCTATATGTACAGGTGAGGGGGGTCACTGGTCACAGTGGGGAGACTGATGGACAGGTCTATATGTACAGGTGAGGGGGGACACAGGTGACAGTGGGGAGACTGATGGACAGGTGAGGGGGGGTCACAGGTGACAGTGGGGAGACTGATGGACAAATCTATATGTACAGGTAGGGGGGTCACAGTGGGGAGACTGATGGACAGGTCTATATGTACAGGTGGGGGAGTCACAGGTGACAGTGGGGAGACCGATGGACAGGTGAGGGGGGTCACAGGTGACAGTGGGGAGACTGATGGACAGGTCTATATGTACAGGTGGGGGAGTCACAGGTGACAGTGGGGAGACTGATGGACAGGTCTATATGTACAGGTGAGGGGGGGGTCACAGGTGGTGGGGGGAGCCTGATGGACAGGTCTATATGTACAGGTGAGGGTGGTCACAGGTGACAGTGGGGAGACTGATGGACAGGTGAGGGGGGTCACAGGTGACAGTGGGGAGACTGATGGACAGGTGAGGGGGGTCACAGGTGACAGTGGGGAGACTGATGGACAGGTCTATATGTACAGGTAAGGGGGGTCATAGATGATGGGGGAGTCTGATGGACAGGTGAGGGGGAGTCTGAGGAGCGGGGGGATGGGGGTATACAGACTGGCATCCTACACTTGGTAGAACTAATGCGAGTGGAGAACACAGACAGTGAAAAAATATAAACTTTATTCAGGATTCCACCCAGAAGAACAAGTGAATAATGTGACCCGATGGCACTGCCCAGTATAGGATGGATTGATCTAATTACGGATATATAGGACTCGCTATAGGCCAACTAGGGCACAACCGGGGAATTGCAGTAGTACACTGGTAGGACCCACAACGTCCCATATAATGTGTCTGTGATCGGTGGTAGGAGATCTTCATTGATTCTCTCCACAAAAGGTACCACCTGTATATTATGTGGACGGCTGAACATATGACCGATGTCTCTCCGATAGAATCACTCCATTACAGTGAGCAGGTGTACAGGACACTTCCACGCCTAATAGTAGCGGCGCTGTGACAACCTCAGGACACGCACATTTGTGGTGGAAGAAAGCCAAAACCAGCAGTAGGACATCCACCGGGGCAGATCTCCGCGTCATCGTATTGGGGCATCTCAGATCTTTGTAGATGCTCTGCAGCTCTCGCGCACAGAGGTCCAGCAGGGACGCACTCTCCATCACACATTCAGACGGCCCCTCCCCATACGTTCAGGCAATCTGGGCTCACAGTTGCATCTCGGCCTCTGCCAGGTCGTCGCTCACGGACTCCGTGTCCACCTCCTCAGTGTCCTCCAGTTCACGCTTCACTCCTCTTTGCTGCGACAGACAAACTGCAAACTTCATGTTGTATCGATTCCAATCACAGCTGAAAACAAAGAATGCTGGGTAAATAAAGCAAAAAATGCAAGCGCTATACACATGGGTAGCAGGACCGCTTCACGGAGGCATGCAGGATATGAGGGGACAGTGACACAGAGGTTAAGGGGTCTCACATGTTAAGGTATAAAATGGGGTAATGGGACACTGGGAACACAAGGGAGCATGGCGGGCGGACTGCGCAACACACCCAGGAAAGTGCGGGGTAGGGAAGGGCATGCTGCCAAATCATATTTACATAGTAATTTAGGTCAGCCCATCAAGTTCAACCTTTTTAGATCTCCTCTGATCTGCTGATTAGTTGTTAATTGATCCAGAGGAAGCAAAAAAAAAAAAAAAACGTGATACCGCCAATTGTCTCAAACGGGGGAAAATATATAAAATTCCTTCCTGACCCCAGATATTGGCGATCGGATTCTTCCCTGGATCAATACTCTCTCTAATTATCCAGGATAACCCTGAATACCCATTGCCACGACCTACTCTCTGGCTGGGGTCTGCTGACTTGATTTGGGTTACTCTGGACCTTGGAGTAGCTTTGAGTACAGGAACATCATGTCTCAGCCCTTGGGTTAGACTGAGCAATATTGACAGTAAGTCTGACGAATCTTACTGCAAGCATATGTCCCCGGGTAAATAATACATCTACACACCACGTCTTGATGAAAATTATGAACCACTTTTTATTTTGGAACCACATATTTAAAACATTTCACACACACACAGTGGAGGGAGTGGCTACTCTTAGTCAAACCCTCATTCCCCTCTCTCTGGCCAATAGGATAACCTCTAGCGTAACCTAATTACCTCTGTCCAATGTAGTAGAGGGAGGCTATGGGAACCACCAGACCCCTCCCCTGGGCCAACCCCAGGCGTGGCCACCAAGCTCATTCTGACCCAGGCGGTCCCAGGGGAAACTTCCTGTTTGCTCCTAGGCCCCCCCATTGTTATCTAGGTGCCTGGCTGTCTGGCAAATCTCTTTGTTTAGGTTCTGGCGACACCCTGTGAGGTTTATCTTGCTATCACTTCAAGTGTTTACGTTAAAGACCATATGGCCAACTCCTGACTGAGAGTTTATACAATGGGGGAGGGTTGACTAATTAAAACATAGCTATCACTCCACAATACAATATACAATATAATACTAACATATTATCACCACAACCCAAACCTTTTGTTCTTCCACATGGCAACAGCATGTGTAAGATAATCCAGCCCAAAATGGCCACTGCTGCCAGTCACAAAATGGCCCCAGCATAGTTCACACCAAATCCAATATGGCCCCTGGGTGATTCATGACACCCATTTTACTTAAAAATTGTATCCAGTCCTTTTTTAATGTGATTTATCGAATCCGCTGTCACCACCTCCTTTGGTAGCGAGTTCCACAGATTAACCACCCTTACTGTGAAGAACCCTTTTCTTTCTTTAAGGTGGAATATTTTTACTTCTAACCTCAGGATGTCCTCTTGTCAGTTGAAAACCTCTTGGCACAAAAAGCTCCCCCGACAAATCTTTATACTGACCCTGGATGTATTTATATAAGGTAATCATATCTCCTCTTAGGGGGCTTTTTTCTAGAGATAATAAGTGTAATTTGGTTAGTCTTTCTTCATAACTTAGCGCCTCCATTCCCCTTATTAGTTTTGTTGCCCTCCTCTGTACTTTTTCCAGCTCTAAAATGTCATTTTTATGAAGTGGTGCCCAAAATTGTCCTCCATATTCCAAATGAGGGCGTACTAGAGATTTGTATAGTGGCAGAATTATATTTGCTTCCCTGGCTTCTATACCCTTCTTAATACATGCTAATATTTTATTTGCCTTTGCAGCTGCTGCTTGGCTTTGAGCGCTGTTACCTAGGTGGTTGTCCACAAGCTCCCAAATCCCTTTCAATATCTGATACACCTAGATTTGCTCCATTAAGATTATAAATTGCATGGTTATTTTTCCTTCCCAGATGCATAATTTTACATTTATTCGTATTAAATCTCATCTGCCATTTAGATGCCCATTTATCTAATTTATGTAAATCCCTTTGGAGGGAAAGCACATCACTATCTGATTTAATTACCTTGCACAACTTCGTGTCATCAGCGAAAATGGAGACCCCACACTCTAATCCTACCTCTAAGTCATTAATAAATATGTTAAAAAGGAGAGGACCTAATACTGAACCCTGAGGAACCCCACTTACCACATTAGTCCAATTGGAGTATGTTCCATTTACAACAACCCTTTGCTTCCTGTCTTTTAGCCAGCTCTCAATCCATGAGCAGATATTTACTGCAACTCCTGTATCTCTTAGTTTGCCCAATAGTCTTCCATGTGGCACTGTATCAAAAGCCTTTGCAAAATCCAAAAAGACTACATCCACTGAGTTGCCTTGATCCAGGTTCCTACTAACCTCCTCATAGAAACTAATTCGATTTGTTTGACATGACCTATCCCTCATAAATCCATGTTGACTCCTACTTATATTCCTGTATGAATAGACATATTCTTGTATATTATCCCTTATTAACCCTCTAAAAGCTTTCCCACTACAGAAGTGAGGCTCACTGGTCTATAATTCCCCGGATTTGCTCTTGCTCCCTTGTTAAATACAGGTATCACCTCTGCTTTTCTCCAGTCATCTGGTAGAGACCCTGTGTTGAGTGAGTCCTGATAGGTTAGATATAATGGTTTGGCTATTACAGAACCCAGTTCCCTCAGTACTCTTGGATGTATTCCATCAGGACCCGGGGCTTTATTAACATTTATTTTCTCCAACCTCTTTTGGATTACTTCCTGTGTTAACCAATTATTTGCTGGAGGTAGTGTAGCCCCATTATGTTGCTGTGTCCCAACCACTGGTCCCTCCCCTGTGTATACCGAAGAAAAGAACCTACTTAGCTCATCTGCCTTTTACTGGTCACTAATTATCAGACTGTGTCACATTGTAATGTTCCTATAGCTTCCTTCCTCGCCTTCTTCCCAGTAATATATTTATTCACATGTTTAGGGTTAGTCTTACTCTCCTTACATATAACTTGCCATTTTCTATGTTAGCCAGTCTAATAGCCCTTTCCTTGGTGATTTCCTTGTCCTCCTGTAAAGCAGTCTCTGTCCCCTCTTGTGTGTATAATATAAATGTCTGTTTCTTACTCCGTATCTTGATCTTTAAATCATTGTTAAGCCACATTGGATGGGATTTACTCCTTTACTTTTATTCCCACACGGTATATGCCGATGTGTATGTATATTTAGTAAGGATTTAAACGTTGTCCATTTATGGTCAGTATTATTACCCATCATGCCTCTGTCCCAGTCTATACTTTGTATTGCTGCCCTTAGACCGGTAAAATTGAGAGTTTTAGTTGCCTCTTTCAGTTTTTTTTTTTTTAATTCAATCTCAAATGAGACGGTGTTGTGGTCAGTGTTTCCCAGAGGTCGCCCTATTCCAACATTTGCTGGTCTTATTCATCCAAATCATATTGTAAAGGGTCAAGGAACACCCTGGAGAAGGCGTTGGGTATGGTGGGAAGGTATAAAGATCAGGAGTAGGTGACAGTCCTGGCAAAAGTGTGGAGTCAGGATGTGAATTGTATTCTGAGAAGACCAAGGGCACGATGGACACTTTGAGGAGGAGTGTAGATGGGAGGCCAGTCAGTTGGGGGTTGGCAAACTGGCCTGGGAAGCAGCAGATAAGAGGACACCAAGAAAAGAATGAGTAATCAAGGGCATGGTGGTAAAGTATGAGCACGCAGGGCAGATGCAGGTTACAGGGTCCGGCATGATGCAAGACATTAGACGAAAGACCCTGGGCATATGCTGTCTAAGCATGACCTGTCTTTACTTCTTATCTTCCCATTGATAGACAGGATGAAGTGGTTGCAAGGATTATGATGTGATGGCATGAAAACGTAGAACACTGGGAAGGCCTAGTGTGAGAGGAAATGCATAGCATACAACTGTGAGGCATTCTGGGAAAGAGGGATGTCTTTGTGGAGGAAATTGTGAACAGGTTGAGTTAAAAGGCAAAAGGGCATGACAAACACAGTGAGCCTCACTTCTGTAGTGGGGAAGCTTTTAGAGGGTTAATAAGGGATAATATACAAGAATATGTCTATTTGAACAGGATTATAAGTAGGAGTCAACATGGATTTATGAGGGATAGGTCATGTCAAACAAATCGAATTAGTTTCTATGAGGAGGTTAGTAGGAACCTGGATCAAGGCAACTCAGTGGGTGTAGGCTTTTTGGATTTTGCAAAGGCTTTTGATACAGTGCCACATGGGAGACTATTGTGCAAACTAAGAGATACAGGAGTTGCAGTAAATATCTGCTCATGGATTGAGAGCTGGCTAAATGACAGGAAGCAAAGGGTTGTTGTAAATGGAACATACTCCGATTGGACTAATGTGGTAAGTGGGGTTCCTCAGGGTTCAGTATTAGGTCCTCTCCTTTTTAACATATTTATTAATGACTTAGAGGTAGGATTGGAGTGTGGGGGTCTCCATTATCGCTGATGACACGAAGTTGTGCAAGGTAATTAAATCAGATAGTGATGTGCTTTCCCTCCAAAGGGATTTACATAAATTAGATAAATGGGCATCTAAATGGCAGATGAGATTTAATACGAATAAATGTAAGGTTATGCATCTGGGAAGGAAAAATAGCCATGCAATTTATAATCTTAATGGAGCAAATCTAGGTGTATCAGATATTGAAAGGGGTTTGGGAGCTTGTGGACAACCACCTAGGTAACAGCGCTCAATGCCAAGCAGCAGCTGCAAAGGCAAATAAAATATTAGCATGTATTAGGAAGGGTATAGAAGCCAGGGAAGCAAATATAATTCTGCCACTATACAAATCTCTAGTACGCCCTCATTTGGAATATGGAGGACAATTGGGCACCACTTCATAAAAAGGACATTTTAGAGCTGGAAAAGGTACAGAGGAGGGCAACAAAACTAATAAGGGGAATGGAGGTGTTAAGTTATGAAGAAATACTAACCAAATTACACTTATTTTCTCTAGAAAAAAGCCCCTAAGTGGAGATATGATTACCTTATATAAATACATCCAGGGTCAGTATAAAGATTTGTCGGGGGAGCTTTTTATGCCAAGAGGTTTTCAACTGACAAGAGGACATCCTGAGGTTAGAAGGAAAAAGATTCCACCTTAAAGAAAGAAAAGGGTTCTTCACAGTAAGGGTGGTTAATTTGTGGAACTCGCTACCAAGGGAGGTGGTGACAGCAGATTTGATAGATAACTTTAAAAGGGGACTAGATTTATTTCTAATTAAAAAGGCAATTCAGGGTTATCATGGATAATTAGAGAGGCAGTATTGATCCAGGGAAGAATCCGATTGCCAGTATCTGGGGTCAGGAAGGAATTAATTTTGTTTTCCACTTAAAGATGATTGGCTAAGTCTCACTTGGGTTTTTCAATCACTTATTAAGAAGTGAAAAAAATTGTGGGATCTCTTGATGCCAAGCCAAGGTCAGGTGGACCAAGAAAGATTTCAGCCACAACTGCCAGAAGAATTGCTAGGAACACAAAGAAAGAGCCACGCACGGGTAACCTCAGGAGAAATACGGGTAACCTCAGGAGAAATAAAGGCTGCTCTGGAAAAAGATTGTGTGGACGTTTCAAGGAGCACAATACGACGATACTTGAACAAGCATGAGCTGCATGGTCAAGATGCCAGAAAGACGCCTTTACTGCGCCAATGCCACAAAAAAGCCCGGTTATAATATGCCCGACAACACCTTGACACGTCTCACAGCTTCTGGCATAATGTAATTTGGAGTGACCCCAAGAGCTATGTTTGGAGAGGGGTCATCAAGGCCTATAGTGAAAAGATTACCATCCCCCCTGTGATGCATGGTGGTGGCGCACTGATGTTTTGGGGGTGAGCTATAAAGACACGGGGAATCTTGTGACAACTGACGGCAAGATGAATGTGGCATGTTATCAGAAAATACTGTCAGACAATTTACATTCCTCTGCACAAAGGCTGAGCATGGGACGCTCTTGGATTTTCCAGCATGACAATGACCATAAGCACAAGGCCAAGTTGACCCTCCAGTGGTTACAGCAGAAAAAGGTAAGGGTTGTGCAGTGGTCATCACAGTCTCCTGACCTTAATATCACCGAGCCACTTTGGGGAGATCTCAATGCAAGACGACCAAAGACTTTGCATGACCTGGAGGCATTTTGCCAAGACGATTGGGCAGCTATACGACCTGCAAGAATTAGGGGCCTCATAGACAACTATTACAGAAGATGGCGCGCTGCCATTGGTGCTAAAGGGGGCAATACACAGTATTAAGAACTAAGGGGATGGAAACTTTTGAGCAGGGTCATTGAATTTCTTTGTTGCCATGTTGTGTTTTAGGATTGGGCCGTTCTGTTATACCCTACAGCTCAATATGAATCCCATAAGAAATAAAAGAAATGTGTTTTGCTGCTCACTCTTTAAAAATGGTCCATATATTACCAACTCACCTAGGGAAGGCCAACGTTTGAGCACATGGACTCAATAAATCTGTACGTGCAAACATGGATCTCTACACTGAAGGCAAGCAATACAATGGAAAACTGCTTCATTATACTGAGAAAAGACACACTCTTCACTCTATGGAGAAGAGAAAACAATTTCTTCCCAGGGGTTCTGCTCACAGCTGCATTTCAACATTTTTTTAGAAACACCCTTTGATAACTGCATAAAAAAAAAAAAAAGATATTCAGCAACAGAAGCAGCCATGAAGGGAGCCGATCCCAACAAGACCCCCATGGTACCTAGCTGGGCGCATGGGTATGATTGGTGACTGAAGATGGGAGGATGTTCAGAGGTTATTATATATAATGCAAGAATCGGGAGGAGCTAAATTATCAACACATTTTTTAATTAAGCCGTTATTTTTGTTGGGGGTGTGGGGTCCTTCTCAGGTATGTTGGATATGTGGGGGGAGGGGATGATGGGAAAACGTCATATGTACTGGTGAGGGCATACTATGAAGGAGTGCGGCAAGAGCGACGGGAATGTAAGTATTAGGTAGGATATTCTGGGAATGATTATAGGCATGGTTTAAAATGTGGGGGCATCGGGTATGCTAGGAATAAGTGGGGTACGCTGAGGCTTGAAGTGGGGACTGAGGAGCAAACTGGAAAGGGGTGTGCGGTAGAAATGAGAAATGTGCTGTGAAGGCGTGGGGTAGGTAAGAGGATGTTGGGACACGATGTCCTGTCATGGGTTGTGGATACTCACAGTTTGGAGACTTGTGTGAAGTGACCCTGAAGACTCTTCTGCAGAGAGTGAATAGCTGGGAGCAGAGAGACGGACCTGAAGGAAAACATTAAATGTTCGAGCGTCAGGAGTCCTAAACCTCAAATCTCGTCAGCAAACACCGCCATGCCTAGCCAGTCCAGGTTCAAGACAGCCCAAACATGTGTCAGACCGGGGACTAGGCGATCCCCACCCTGCTAATCACTCTCACCTCGTTTTCATGCTCTGTCCGTGTTGCATTAGTAGCTGATGAGCCCAAGTCAGGTAGAACTGCAGGTGACGAGATTTCTCCAACTGGGTAGCCACAAACACCAGAAGTCGCTCCACGTACAGCTCTGGGAGCGATGAGCAAAGAATGGCAACTAGAGATAGAAACAAACCAATGTCACACACCCCGTTCAAGAGACAAACCAATGTCACACCCCCCCAACCAAGAGACAAACTAATGTCACACACCCCCCCACCTCCGAGAGACAAAGCAATGTCACACCCCCTCCCACCTCCGAGAGACAAACCAATGTCACACTCCCCCCACCAAGAGACAAACCAATGTCACACACCCCCCCACCAAGAGACAAACCAATGTCACACCCCCCCCACCAAGAGACAAACCAATGTCACACACACCCCCCCAACCAAGAGACAAACCAATGTCACACACCCCCCCACCGAGAGACAAACCAATGTCACACCCCCTCCCACCTCCGAGTGACAAACCAATGTCACACACCCCGTCCAAGAGACAAACTAATGTCACCCCCCCCAAGAGACAAACCAATGTCACACCCCCCCCAACCAAGAGACAAACCAATGTCACACACCCCCCCCACCAAGAGACAAACCAATGTCACACCCCCTCCCACCTCCGAGAGACAAACCAATGTCACACCCCCTCCCACCTCCGAGAGACAAACCAATGTCACAGCCCCCCCCCCACCAAGAGACAAACCAAATGTCCCACCCCCCCTCCAAGAGACAAACCAATGTCACCCCCCCCCCCACTAAGAGACAAACCAATGTCACCCCCCCCCCACTAAGAGACAAACCAATGTCGCACACACACACACACACAGTTATGACTGTGTAGTTGTGTCATTGTGTACAGTCGAGTGACTCACTGTCAGTGCACGGCACAGTCTCTAGTGCCTCTTGTAGCAGTCTCTCTTCATTCAGTCTCATGCCCATGACAATGCCACGTGTCCAGTCCCCTCGACGTAGGGCTTGTCGGACACTCCCTGCAGTCACTTCCTCATCCAACTGGAAAGGATCAAACACTGAACTGGAGTCCAAGGAGTAGATCAGAAGGCCCTCGGTGGACGTGGCAGCAAAACTGCGTCCTGCAGGGAAAGCAAAGGCTGAGGAGGCTGGAGAAGAGTAGCCATATTGGACTGCAAGGATACTGCACTCTGGTACTACATTCAGACTCCTCAACTCGCACTCTTGGGATCCCCCCAATACTCACCAGTCGGGGAGTAGCACAAAGAGGTCACACGGATTTCCGGCTTAAAATGTCGAGAGCTCATGTCCCCTAGAGGAGACAAATGTCCTCATCACACAGAGGTTCATGAATACATGGACAAAAACTTACCCCGCACTTCTGAGTACTTACCTCTACGTACCCCAGGTAGGCTCACGTTAACTCCTTCCTCCTCACAAACTCCGTCGTCAACCAGTGCAAGACTCCCAAACTCGGTCATCTTTCGCCGGTCCAGAAACTCCTGTGAAAAGCAAATGGGTGAAGATGGAGTGAAAAAGGAGAACAGATAAGAGCCACCATGAGGTGCACTGTCCAAGACAACAGCCCAGAGAAAGGAGCGAGGTACGGGGCGCGGGGAACGGAGCGAGATACGGGGCGCGGCGAACGGAACGGGATATGGGGTGCGGCGCAGGGAAAAGGAGCGAGATACGGGGCGCGGGGAAAGGAGCGAGATACGGGGCGAAGCGCAGGGAAAGGAGCGAGATACGAGGCGCGGGGAACGGAGCGAGATACGGGGCGCGGCGAAAGGAGCGAGATACGGCCCTCTATGAAAAGCAGGATATGGGGCACTGAAAGGAGAAATCAGAGTGATAAGCTGCCCCACCTCATCAGTATCCATCTCACCTCCATGGCGTCCAGTGAGTGATTACATGACATCTCAAACTTCTTGGCCAGAATTTGCTCTCGGACGTGATAAATACAAACAAAGCGCGAGGCTCCTCCGGCCAGCAGAGCTTGACCATCCGCAGAGTAACACAGGGCAGTGAACGATCTGGGAAATACAAGAGTGCAGCCAGTGAGGGACACCCAGAGGGACGAGAGAAAGAGGACAAGAGGGGAGGGTAAAACTGGAAAATCACACAATCTAGAGCGCAAGCCTTGGGGAGGGGGCTTACTTAGCGCTCACTATACATAGTATGGAGGTCAGTCGCACATAATTTAAAATACCTGACCTTAGAACGAACCCTTAGCAGTCACTATATGCATTATGGAGGCCAGTCACTTACTTGCCCTTCGAGGAGTGCTTAGCGGTCACTTTGTCCAGATCCTTGCGGCCCAACTGGAGGTCATGCCTCCCCTCAATAGATCCCGTCTGAGACCCCTTCTCAGGATCCCAAAAGGTGATCTGACCGTCCAGCGAGGCCACGGCCAGCTCCTTCCCGTCTGGCCTGAAGGTGACCACAAGTGCTGAGAGAGGACATTAAGAGTGTGTGTTAGACCCAAAACATGAGGGTGTGTGCAGTGAGATCCCCATTACACAGCATACAGAGACCGTCGCCAGCAGTAATATGAGGGCGGCCTCCACTCTCAGCTTCTCTCACCATCCGAGTTCAAGCTCAGGGTCTCAGTGGTCCTCCAGCTGTCTGCCATGTCCCACAGTCTGACCGTCTTATCCCAAGATGCTGTGGCCAGCACGGACCGCCAAGGGTTAAAGGCCACACTGCTGATCGGCCCCTCGTGTCCAGCCAAGACCTGCTCACACAGAGAGTGGACACATGTAAGAGGGGCAGCGAGAGAGATGAGAAAGGGGAAGGGGGGATGGAAAGTGGAGAGAAAGGGCAGGGGGGGGGGGGGGCAGAATAGCTGAGAGGAAGAACATAAATACTGCACGGAAGAGGGGTGCAAGAAATGAGGGGGGGGGGGCACAGTACGAGAGCAGTTCCCTCACATCCAGCAGTCTCCCGGTTTGTACGCTCCAAACGTAAACCTCAAAGGAATCCTGAGCTCCGGCGCACACAATGTCCCCGCTGCGATCTACTCCGAGGCACGAGAACTGCGCGGGGCGAGGAGAGGTGAAGGTGCGGAAGTTACGGTATCTGCAGGGCGAGAGGGGGCAAGAGGGATATACCCATCAAATGTAAGAGGATCCCTGCTCACAGTCATCCCCCACCCCCCAGTCACCGCCCAGCGCTCCTTGTCACCTCCCCTGCACAGCTCTTCCATACAGTGCCCGCACACACCCCACTCTGCTCCCACACCAACTGCCCAAACAGGGCCATTTTATCAGTTGGATACCTCTGGTGTCGGTCATGACTGACTTTTGGGGCTAGAGTGGAACTCCCCTGAACCCCACAAGCAACCCTGTTATTTGAGACGAACACATTGGGTTGCTAAAATCAAAGTCACAGCACAACTTGGAGCACACAAAGTTCTCCTAAAAACTTTTTTTTTTTAAATAGGTGCCTTTTCACAGAAAAAAAAAATCATAAATGAAGCAACTGCTCTGTGCAGAGAGCATAAGCAGAAAGAGAGTTAACCCTTCACAAATTCATCTGTGCAGAGAAAGGACTGCTGGAATCAACAAGAAATGACAGTTGGTGGTTAACATCTCCTCCTGCATTCCTCAGAGCGGCCAGGGCCTCCCCTCTCTCTAGCCTCAGATAGTCATAAAGTGTGAAGTCATTTTATTGCCCCTCTGCATTGTAAAATAGATCAGGTCTGGATACCAGGGAGAGGGGGTTGATAGCCTAGGGTGAGGAGGTCACATTAAGAACGCAGACCCCTCATACAGGGAGGGGAATTATAAGGGGGTGTGGGTGGATTTTTTTTGTGCCGTTTTAAATATTGAAGAAGATTAAAGTCTGAGTCTGTCTGCTTCACTAACAAAAGGTGCAGTGTATTTCTTGTAGGATTGTGTTGCTCCTCCGATTTTCCTGCTTCTCCATGAATGATGTGCATGACCTGGCATGGTGGGTACAGAGAGACTGATCACAAAGTCACAACCTGGAGATTGCTCCTGTAAGCTAAAGCAGGAGAGTCTTGGGGTGCATGAGGCTTACCTGTGCAGACTGAACGCTCTCACGGTTCCGTCTAGAGAGGCGCTGAGTATGACCTGGCCACTGCTGGTAAACATGACGGCTGTCACACTGCTGGTGTGATCTGTGAATGTCACGAAGCAAAAACCACTAGTGGTGTCCCAGACCTTCACCTGTAGAGAGACAGACGCAAGAGAGTGTGAACATACAGACATAATAGGGACAAAGACAGTTCACATTACAGACAGAGAGAAAATACACAGCAACATTGCAGACACAGTAACTTATTCTATGAACTAGGAGACAATATGAGACGCACGTCATGAACCCCAAAACCCTTTGGCTTCAGCTAGAGGAACACACCCCTGGATTTGCATTTTCTAGGTGACCAGCATGCAAAGTACGACCACCATCAGAGAATCAGCATACCAAGGGTTACAAGCTTATTAAAAATAGCAAAACCCTTCCTCTAGTCCCTTTCTTAGGATAGACCATCATTAAACAAGGAAAACACACTGTGCGTATGTGTAACAAACAAAGCCACACTTTATTCTTCACACATATTTAAACATTACATTAACCAATCAATATCAGCCCTCCCTTGGGCAAGCAAACTCTTAGCCAATTCATAATAGCCGTGTGGATCTTACCCCACATGACTTTGATTGACAGTCTTGTGTTTATGGATTTTTCCAGATACCCAAGGAACTGTTGCATTTATCTGTTCGGTCAAGCTGAGGGCCAGAGACAGTGTGTGTCACGACTGGTTGTGGGACTCTCCTGTACCCCACAAGTACCCCACAAGTAACCCTGTTATCAGGGACTCTTACACATCTGATTGCTAATATCAAAATGGACATTCAAGGGTATTCTAAAAGCGACTAATGTGAATACCTTGTTGCTTGTTTAATTTGTGCATTTATTTTCTATAATTGTGTGAAATATGTTGGATGGTTCCCTTCCCCAATAGCACATAAAAAAATAATAATATTGTAAATCCAACGAGAGCAATTTGTCAGACATCCGGCCTCTGACCTGGATGTTGGAATGCCCTCTGCCCCACCTTGGAGGCCTCTGACCTGGATGTTGGAATGCCCTCTGCCCCACCTTGGAGGCCTCTGACCTGGAGGTTGAAATGCCCTCTGCCCCACTTGCAGGCCTCATGTGTGAACAAGGATAGTCATAAAATCTAAGCTGGCCTGAAAGGATAAGCCAGGCCCTTGTCTGGAGCAGGAAGGGCGTTGGTAACCCTAGTAATGGGGTGGTGAGGTCACAGCAGCAAACCAGACCACTGATACAGGACGGTGTGGGAGTAAAATCTTTTGGTGTTTAAAAATATCTGTGTAAGAAGAATAAAACTGTCAGTCTATCTGCAGTAAGGAAAGGTACATGTGTATTTCTTGTATCCTAATTAAAGGTATTTAACTTTGTTTCTCCACGAGTGATGTCCTGATCTGAATTGCTGGGGCTAAGATGAATATAAAGTCACAACCTGCAGATTGCTCCTATAAGCTACAGTAGGAGATTTAGGTGGACAACCACCTAGGTAACAGCGCTCAGTGCCAAGCAGCAGCTGCAAAGGCAAATAAAATATTAGCATGTATTAAGAAGGTTATAGAAGCCAGGGAAGCAAATATAATTCTGTCACTATACAAATCTCTAGTACGCCCTCGTTTGGAATATGGAGGACAATTTTGGGCACCACTTAATAAAAAGGACATTTTAGAGCTGGAAAAGGTACAGAGGAGGGCAACAAAACTAATAAGGGGAATTCCCACCCTGGCACGGTCAGCCGACTACCACCATAATCTCCATCTTGCCCCCCCATAAAGACCCAGTACACAACCAGCCCCCCCAGTGCCCTCTCACCTTTCCATCATCCCCACCTGTGACCAGATGCTGGCCATCAGGGGAATAGCTGAGGGCCACCATGTTGTTGAAGTGCCCCTGCTGCTTCAGTACGTAGGATTCGCTCTGCCACTCCCACACCAGCAACTGGCCAAGGCCTAGGACAAACACAGGGCATCAGGGCAAAGAAGGGCAGTGAGGGCGATACGTGTTCATGTGTCTGTGTGTGGTTGTCACCAGTAGGACGGACGGTACTCACCACTGCAGCCAAAAGCGATCCAGTCCCCAGTGCTGTTAATACTGATAGAAGAGACTCTCTGATCTGAAATACTAATGGAAAGCAGAGTGAGGGAAGGTCAGTAGTCCAGCTTCTGATTCCCCAACACCTCAGTGAGTGGACAAGCCTGTGCAGCCCCCCAAGAACCACTGTGATGCCCCCAATACCTCAGTCCATTAGTCTGTCTCCCCATATTACATCCCCCCAGTAAATAGATCAGGCGTGTCCCCCTCACATTATCGCTCCAGTACTACGCAGTACATCAATGAGTCAGACGATCCCCCCCCCCCCCCCCATGCTATCCTCAGGGAGTGGATCGGCCAGTGCCCCCCATTGCCCCTCCAGTACCTCAGTGAGTGGATCAGCCAGTGCCCCCCATTGCCCCTCCAGTACCTCAGTGAGTGGATCAGCCAGTGCCCCCCATTGCCCCTCCAGTACCTCAGTGAGTGGATCAGCCAGTGCCCCCCATTGCCCCTCCAGT
>CM050164.1:4356830-4415592 GCA_027410445.1 Discoglossus pictus | reverse complement strand
GTGTGCAGAATGTGTGTCCAGTGTGTGTGCGGAATGTGTGTCCAGTGTGTGTGCGGAATGTGTGTCCAGTGTCTGTGCTGAATGTGTGTCCAGTGTGTGTGCGGAATGTGTGTCCAGTGTGTGTGCGGAATGTGTGTCCAGTGTGTGTGCGGAATGTGTGTCCAGTGTCTGTGCTGAATGTGTGTCCAGTGTGTGTGCGGAATGTGTGTCCAGTGTGTGTGCGGAATGTGTGTCCAGTGTCTGTGCTGAATGTGTCTCCAGTGTGTGTGCGGAATGTGTGTCCAGTGTGTGTGCGGAATGTGTCTCCAGTGTGTGTGCGGAATGTGTGTCCAGTGTGTGTGCGGAATGTGTGTCCAGTGTGTGTGCGGAATGTGTGTCCAGTGTGTGTGCGGAATGTGTGTCCAGTGTCTGTGCTGAATGTGTGTCCAGTGTGTGTGCGGAATGTGTGTCCAGTGTGTGTGTGCTGAATGTGTGTCCAGTGTGTGTGCGGAATGTGTGTCCAGTGTGTGTGCGGAATGTGTGTCCAGTGTGTGTGCGGAATGTGTGTCCAGTGTCTGTGCTGAATGTGTGTCCAGTGTGTGTGCGGAATGTGTGTCCAGTGTGTGTGTGCGGAATGTGTCTCCAGTGTGTGTGTGGAATGTGTGTCCAGTGTGTGTGCGGAATGTGTGTCCAGTGTGTGTGCGGAATGTGTGTCCAGTGTGTGTGCGGAATGTGTGTCCAGTGTGTGTGCGGAATGTGTGTCCAGTGTGTGTGCGGAATGTGTGTCCAGTGTGTGTGCGGAATGTGTGTCCAGTGTGTGTGCGGAATGTGTGTCCAGTGTGTGTGCGGAATGTGTGTCCAGTGTGTGTGCGGAATGTGTGTCCAGTGTGTGTGCGGAATGTGTGTCCAGTGTGTGTGCGGAATGTGTGTCCAGTGTGTGTGCGGAATGTGTGTCCAGTGTCTGTGCTGAATGTGTGTCCAGTGTGTGTGTGGAATGTGTGTCCAGTGTGTGTGTCCAGTGTGTGTGTGCAGAATGTGTGTCCAGTGTGTGTGTCCAGTGTGTGTGCCCAGTGTGTGTGTCCAGTGTGTGTGCCCAGTGTGTGTGCCCAGTGTGTGTGCGGAATGTGTGTCCAGTGTGTGTGCGGAATGTGTGTCCAGTGTGTGTGCAGAATGTGTGTCCAGTGTGTGCCCAGTGTGTGTGTCCAGTGTGTGTGTCCAGTGTGTGTGTCCAGTGTGTGTGCGGAATGTGTGTCCAGTGTGTGTGCGGAATGTGTGTCCAGTGTGTGTGCGGAATGTGTGTCCAGTGTGTGTGCGGAATGTGTGTCCAGTGTGTGTGCGGAATGTGTGTCCAGTGTGTGTGTCCAGTGTGTGTGTGCAGAATGTGTGTCCAGTGTGTGCCCAGTGTGTGTGTCCAGTGTGTGTGCCCAGTGTGTGTGCCCAGTGTGTGTGCGGAATGTGTGCCCAGTGTGTGTGCGGAATGTGTGTCCAGTGTGTGTGCGGAATGTGTGTCCAGTGTGTGTGCAGAATGTGTGTCCAGTGTGTGCCCAGTGTGTGTGTCCAGTGTGTGTGCCCAGTGTGTGTGCGGAATGTGTGCCCAGTGTGTGTGCGGAATGTGTGTCCAGTGTGTGTGCGGAATGTGTGTCCAGTGTGTGTGTGTCCAGTGTGTGTGCGGAATGTGTGTCCAGTGTGTGTGTGGAATGTGTGCCCAGTGTGTGTGGAATGTGTGTCCAGTGTGTGTGTCCAGTGTGTGTGTCCAGTGTGTGTGCGGAATGTGTGTCCAGTGTGTGTGCGGAATGTGTGTCCAGTGTGTGTCCAGTGTGTGTGTGGAATGTGTGTCCAGTGTGTGTGCGGAATGTGTGTCCAGTGTGTGTGTGGAATGTGTGTCCAGTGTGTGTGCGGAATGTGTGTCCAGTGTGTGTGCGGAATGTGTGTCCAGTGTGTGTGCGGAATGTGTGTCCAGTGTGTGTGTGGAATGTGTGCCCAGTGTGTGTGGAATGTGTGTCCAGTGTGTGTGTGCCCAGTGTGTGTGTGGAATGTGTGCCCAGTGTGTGTGTGCCCAGTGTGTGTGTGGAATGTGTGCCCAGTGTGTGTGTCCAGTGTGTGTGCGGAATGTGTGTCCAGTGTGTGTGTGGAATGTGTGTCCAGTGTGTGTGCCCAGTGTGTGTCCAGTGTGTGTGCGGAATGTGTGCCCAGTGTGTGTCCAGTGTGTGTGTGCGGAATGTGTGTCCAGTGTGTGTGCCCAGTGTGTGTGCGGAATGTGTGCCCAGTGTGTGTGCCCAGTGTGTGTGCGGAATGTGTGCCCAGTGTGTGTGCCCAGTGTGTGTGCCCAGTGTGTGTGTCCAGTGTGTGTGTCCAGTGTGTGTGCGGAATGTGTGCCCAGTGTGTGTGCGTAATGTGTGTCCAGTGTGTGTGCGGAATGTGTGTCCAGTGTGTGTGCGGAATGTGTGTCCAGTGTGTGTGCTGAATGTGTGCCCAGTGTGTGTGCCCAGTGTGTGTGCCCAGTGTGTGTGTCCAGTGTGTGTGTCCAGTGTGTGTGCGTAATGTGTGTCCAGTGTGTGTGCGGAATGTGTGTCCAGTGTCTGTGCTGAATGTGTGCCCAGTGTGTGTGCGGAATGTGTGTCCAGTGTGTGTGCGGAATGTGTGTCCAGTGTGTGCCCAGTGTGTGTGCGGAATGTGTGCCCAGTGTGTGTGCGGAATGTGTGTCCAGTGTGTGTGCGGAATGTGTGTCCAGTGTCTGTGCGGAATGTGTGTCCAGTGTGTGTGCGGAATGTGTGTCCAGTGTGTGTGTGGAATGTGTCTCCAGTGTGTGTGTGGAATGTGTGTCCAGTGTCTGTGCGGAATGTGTGTCCAGTGTGTGTGTGGAATGTGTGCCCAGTGTGTGTGCGGAATGTGTGTCCAGTGTGTGTGCGGAATGTGTGCCCAGTGTGTGTGCGGAATGTGTGCCCAGTGTGTGTGCGGAATGTGTCTCCAGTGTGTGTGTGGAATGTGTGCCCAGTGTGTGTGTGGAATGTGTCTCCAGTGTGTGTGCGGAATGTGTGTCCAGTGTGTGTGCCCAGTGTGTGTGTGGAATGTGTGTCCAGTGTCTGTGCTGAATGTGTGTCCAGTGTGTGTGTCCAGTGTGTGTGTCCAGTGTGTGTGTCCAGTGTGTGTGCGGAATGTGTCTCCAGTGTGTGTGCGGAATGTGTGTCCAGTGTGTGTGTCCAGTGTGTGTGTCCAGTGTGTGTGTCCAGTGTGTGTGTCCAGTGTGTGTGTCCAGTGTGTGTGTCCAGTGTCTGTGCTGAATGTGTGTCCAGTGTGTGTGTCCAGTGTGTGTGTCCAGTGTGTGTGTCCAGTGTGTGTGTCCAGTGTGTGTGTCCAGTGTGTGTGTCCAGTGTCTGTGCTGAATGTGTGTCCAGTGTGTGTGCGGAATGTGTGTCCAGTGTGTGTGCGGAATGTGTGTCCAGTGTGTGTGCGGAATGTGTGTCCAGTGTGTGTGCAGTGTGTGTGTGTCCAGTGTGTGTGCGGAATGTGTGTCCAGTGTGTGTGCGGAATGTGTGTCCAGTGTGTGTGCTGAATGTGTGTCCAGTGTGTGTGCGGAATGTGTGTCCAGTGTGTGTGTGCGGAATGTGTCTCCAGTGTGTGTGTGCTGAATGTGTGTCCAGTGTGTGTGCGGAATGTGTGTCCAGTGTGTGTGCCCAGTGTGTGTGTCCAGTGTGTGTGTGGAATGTGTGTCCAGTGTGTGTGTGGAATGTGTGTCCAGTGTGTGTGTGCGGAATGTGTCTCCAGTGTGTGTGTGCTGAATGTGTGTCCAGTGTGTGTGTGGAATGTGTGTCCAGTGTGTGTCTCCAGTGTGTGTGTGGAATGTGTGTCCAGTGTGTGTGCGGAATGTGTGTCCAGTGTGTGTGCGGAATGTGTGTCCAGTGTGTGTGCGGAATGTGTGTCCAGTGTGTGTGCGGAATGTGTGTCCAGTGTGTGTGCGGAATGTGTGTCCAGTGTCTGTGCTGAATGTGTGTCCAGTGTGTGTGTGGAATGTGTGTCCAGTGTGTGTGTGGAATGTGTGTCCAGTGTGTGTCTCCAGTGTGTGTGTGGAATGTGTGTCCAGTGTGTGTGCGGAATGTGTGTCCAGTGTGTGTGTGGAATGTGTGTCCAGTGTGTGTGTGGAATGTGTGTCCAGTGTGTGTGCGGAATGTGTGTCCAGTGTGTGTGTGGAATGTGTGTCCAGTGTGTGTGCGGAATGTGTGTCCAGTGTGTGTGCGGAATGTGTGTCCAGTGTGTGTGTGGAATGTGTGTCCAGTGTGTGTGCGGAATGTGTGTCCAGTGTCTGTGCTGAATGTGTGTCCAGTGTGTGTGCGGAATGTGTGTCCAGTGTGTGTGCGGAATGTGTGTCCAGTGTGTGTGTGGAATGTGTGTCCAGTGTGTGTGTGGAATGTGTCTCCAGTGTGTGTGTGCTGAATGTGTGTCCAGTGTGTGTGTGGAATGTGTCTCCAGTGTCTGTGTGGAATGTGTGTCCAGTGTGTGTGTCCAGTGTGTGTGCGGAATGTGTGTCCAGTGTGTGTGCGGAATGTGTGTCCAGTGTGTGTGCGGAATGTGTGTCCAGTGTGTGTGCCCAGTGTGTGTGTCCAGTGTGTGTGTGGAATGTGTGCCCAGTGTGTGTGTGGAATGTGTGTCCAGTGTCTGTGCTGAATGTGTGTCCAGTGTGTGTGCCCAGTGTGTGTGTCCAGTGTGTGTGTGGAATGTGTGCCCAGTGTGTGTGTGGAATGTGTCTCCAGTGTGTGTGCGGAATGTGTGTCCAGTGTGTGTGTCCAGTGTGTGTGTGGAATGTGTGTCCAGTGTGTGTGCGGAATGTGTGTCCAGTGTCTGTGCTGAATGTGTGTCCAGTGTGTGTGTGGAATGTGTCTCCAGTGTGTGTGCGGAATGTGTGTCCAGTGTGTGTGCTGAATGTGTGTCCAGTGTGTGTGCTGAATGTGTGTCCAGTGTGTGTGTGTGGAATGTGTGTCCAGTGTGTGTGTCCAGTGTCTGTGCTGAATGTGTGTCCAGTGTGTGTGTCCAGTGTGTGTGTCCAGTGTGTGTGTCCAGTGTGTGTGCGGAATGTGTCTCCAGTGTGTGTGCGGAATGTGTGTCCAGTGTGTGCCCAGTGTGTGTGTCCAGTGTGTGTGTCCAGTGTGTGTGTCCAGTGTCTGTGCTGAATGTGTGTCCAGTGTGTGTGTCCAGTGTGTGTGTCCAGTGTGTGTGTCCAGTGTGTGTGTCCAGTGTGTGTGTCCAGTGTCTGTGCTGAATGTGTGTCCAGTGTGTGTGCGGAATGTGTGTCCAGTGTGTGTGCGGAATGTGTGTCCAGTGTGTGTGTGGAATGTGTGTCCAGTGTGTGTGCGGAATGTGTGTCCAGTGTGTGTGCGGAATGTGTGTCCAGTGTGTGTGCCCAGTGTGTGTGTCCAGTGTGTGTGCCCAGTGTGTGTGGAATGTGTGTCCAGTGTGTGTGTGGAATGTGTGTCCAGTGTGTGTGTGGAATGTGTGTCCAGTGTGTGTGTGCCCAGTGTGTGTGCTGAATGTGTGTCCAGTGTGTGTGTGCCCAGTGTGTGTGTGGAATGTGTGCCCAGTGTGTGTGGAATGTGTGTCCAGTGTGTGTGTGCCCAGTGTGTGTGTGGAATGTGTGCCCAGTGTGTGTGGAATGTGTGTCCAGTGTGTGTGTGCCCAGTGTGTGTGTGGAATGTGTGTCCAGTGTGTGTGTGCCCAGTGTGTGTGGAATGTGTGCCCAGTGTGTGTGTGGAATGTGTGTCCAGTGTGTGTGGAATGTGTGTCCAGTGTGTGTGTGGAATGTGTGTCCAGTGTGTGTGCGGAATGTGTGTCCAGTGTGTGTGCGGAATGTGTGTCCAGTGTGTGTGTCCAGTGTGTGTGCGGAATGTGTGCCCAGTGTGTGTGTCCAGTGTGTGTGTGTCCAGTGTGTGTGTGTCCAGTGTGTGTGCTGAATGTGTGTCCAGTGTGTGTGCCCAGTGTGTGTGTGTCCAGTGTGTGTGTGTCCAGTGTGTGTGCAGAATGTGTGTCCAGTGTGTGTGCTGAATGTGTGTCCAGTGTGTGTGCCCAGTGTGTGTGTGTCCAGTGTGTGTGTGTCCAGTGTGTGTGTGTCCAGTGTGTGTGCAGAATGTGTGTCCAGTGTGTGTGCAGAATGTGTGTCCAGTGTGTGTGTGTCCAGTGTGTGTGTGCAGAATGTGTGTCCAGTGTGTGTGTGTCCAGTGTGTGTGCAGAATGTGTGTCCAGTGTGTGTGCAGAATGTGTGTCCAGTGTGTGTGTGTCCAGTGTGTGTGTGCAGAATGTGTGCCCAGTGTGTGTGCTGTATGTGTGTCCAGTGTGTGTGTGTGTCCAGTGTGTGTGTGCAGAATGTGTGCCCAGTGTGTGTGCTGTATGTGTGTCCAGTGTGTGTGTGTGTCCAGTGTGTGTGCGGAATGTGTGTCCAGTGTGAGTGCGGAGTGTGTGTGCTGTATGTGTGTCCAGTGTGTGTGTGTGTCCAGTGTGTGTGCTGTATGTGTGTGCAGTGTGTGACCTTGTCCATGCAGTGTGTATTGGTCACTTACTGTCCTGGGAGGTGATGTTGTGGTGTTTGTTCTCCACACTGCAGGACACATTGGAGGAGGAGGTCACCTTGATGCTGACCCTGCTGATGACGGTCACAATGTCCCCAGACCTCTCATACTCTACATGACCTTCGTCCAGTATAAATCCACTGGTGGAATTCTGCCACATGACCCTGGGCTGGTGTAAGCCCCCATGTGACCTACAGGTCAGGGTCACCTCTTGTCCAGGTTCGATCTTCCCAGACACAGAGCTGGTCACTGATGGAGTGGAGAAATCAGCTGCAAGGAAATAGAATAAGTGGTGAGGAGGATGTGGTGTGGTGTCAAGGAGAATCTGTATAGTCAGGAGGTCTCGTTATATTCACTACACTGTATAATTATATTCACCATAAATTAGCAATATCCGCATAATTAAATAACATTCATATTGTATTTAATTACCTTTTGGTGGGTGAACCTGGAGAGAAAGCAGGTAATGATTTATAGTCCTTTAAGGACCTGCAGGGACGGGAGAGCGTTAACTCAGGGTAGTGGTCATGTGATGCAGGATACTTCCTATATGTCAGTGTGCGGGGCAGTGATCCAAGAGCCCCCAATATCTCAGGTTGATTTGCTTTAGTGCAGACTCACACACATTGTACACCATATACAGCACTGTATATCTCTTCCTGGCACTAGGCGGCAAATCGCCTCTGTCTGAGCTGGTCCCAGGCGCACATTGTACACCATATACAGCACTGTATGTCTCTTCCTGGCACTAGGCGGCAAATCGCCTCAGTCTGAGCTGGTCCCAGGCGCACATTGTACACCATATACAGCACTGTATGTTTCTTCCTGGCACTAGGCGGCAAATCGCCTCAGTCTGAGCTGGTCCCAGGCGCACATTGTACACCATATACAGCACTGTATGTTTCTTCCTGGCACTAGGCGGCAAATCGCCTCTGTCTGAGCTGGTCCCAGGCGCACATTGTACACCATATACAGCACTGTATGTCTCTTCCTGGCACTAGGCGGCAAATCGCCTCTGTCTGAGCTGGTCCCAGGCGCACATTGTACACCATATACAGCACTGTATGTCTCTTCCTGGCACTAGGCGGCAAATCGCCTCAGTCTGAGCTGGCCCCAGGCGCACATTGTATACCATATACAGCACTGTATGTCTCTTCCTGGCACTAGGCGGCAAATCGCCTCAGTCTGAGCTGGTCCCAGGCGCACATTGTACACCATATACAGCACTGTATGTCTCTTCCTGGCACTAGGCTGCAAAGTTCTATTTTTATGTGTAGTGTGGGCCACAATAATTAATGTTGGGGTTGGTATATGGCGTTATGTGCACTGTAGTAGTGTCATGTTACCTGTAACTAACAGATACACTTTTTCACCATATTTGTTAGTGTGACAACTAAGAGTTAGCTCTGCAGGAATTTGAATGTGTATATGGCCCCAAGATGTAACGTTACACCCTAGCACCCCCAGCATCCCCGGTGTGATCGAAGATAGTCATCACGTTTGAAGTTAGTTTATTGCTCTCACCTGAGGCCAGCAGAAAATACCAGATCAGATATATCTCAGAGGAAGGAATGAAGGAGGAGGTTGGTAGCCGTAGTAACCGGGTCATGTGATTTTTATTTATTTTGTTTTTTTAATGTGTTTGAAGCAAGAATAAACTTGAGTCTGTGTTTGACATTCTAACTTAAGGAATGTCTGCATGTGTCTTTCTTGTAATGTCCAAATCATAAGCAAAGGGATGGAAATAAGTCGGTAACCTTAGAGCTGAGCTGCAACCTTAAAGATGTTTTGCTGAGTGCTGAGATTGAACACAAAAAGGCACGACTTAGAGGGGGGAAATTGCACATGGTCCCTTAAATCTGGGTCGTCACAACAGGGACTTGCTATTTATAAAGCTTTCATGTTCAACCCCCTACAGATAAACACAAGACTCAAGCATTGGGCCCATGATGACTTGTCAAGGAAAGATAGAAGGAAATAAGTGCCCCCCACACCTCGTCTTATTTACCCTCTCAAAGGCAGGCTGTAGCTCCTCTGCAGAGTGGAGGGTACTGTGGAAAAGTAATGGATGGAGAGAAATATCCATTGAAGCCCCAGGGACCAAAGTAAGCTAGACCCCGAAACAAATGGGCCATATCGGTAGACCCAGTCAGTGTGTATGATGCTTGGGAAATCATAAGGCTGGTACCAACGGTCAAGCAACGGGTATAAAAGTCCTCACACAACTCAAATATACTTATCAAATCAATAATTTGATGGGGAGTTATCATAACACTGGGGGGACTTACATTAATAAGGAGCTTCCTGTAATTAGTGCCTGACCCATGAAATCCCTAATCTATGGTGTGAAAGAAACCCATCTAAGGACAATTACACTTAAAGGTCATTGCCGGACCATCTCATGGGAAGGGATTTCAAGCTGGTACAGATATGCAGATCTCCTTCATACAGAAGCCACCGAGCACAACTGGGGATGTGGCCATTAGTGTAGACAACAAGCCAGTCACTGGTGTGATGGGTAATTGGTTGTGTCAGTGGAATAGAGAAGTGCTTTATGGGTTTGGTCGGTCATTTGGTGGGATGGGTACATTATTTTGGTTTGATAGATAGTCTGTTGGTGGGGGGGGGGGGGTTATTGGTGGGATTGGATGGTTTGAATATTTAGCTAGTTAGTTATTTGGGGCTTTTTTTAGCTGTTCGTGACATCATTGTGTGGTTTATGTTTACCTGTGACCTCCAACGCCACGTCTTGCTGCCACTTTTCTGTCACTGCCCTCGGAGCTTTTAATACAATGCAGTTATAGGTCCCCTGGTCAGTCAGGGTCAGGTTGGACAGGTGCAAGGTGAAGTTCCAGTTTCTGAGCCCCTCAGGACTAAGATATGTTCGTCCACGATATCTCAGGTCTTGGTGCTTATCTTCCACCTGACCTTTTATTATGGCCAGGACGGTTATGGGCTTATTCTGATATGGAAGCTGCCAATACACAAGGAGTTGCTCAATGGGATCCCGGCCAGAGTATAAACAGGGCATGACCACTGAATGCCCAGCTCTGCCAACCAGTGCAGCTCTGACCCCCCACACTAAAGGAAGAAAGGAGGGAAATTATGAATAATAAGAATAACCACCAAAAGGCAGCGATAGGCATGACCACCAAGGATCAGTGACAGGCATGACCACCAAGGATCAGTGATAGGCATGACCATTAAGGATCAGTGATGGGCATGACCCTCAAGCATCAGTGACAGGAATGACCACTAAGGATCAGTGACAGGCTTGACCACCAAGGATCAGTAACGGGCATGACCACTAAGGATCAGTGACGGGCATGACCACCAAGGATCAGTACCGGGCATGACCACCAAGGATCAGTGACGGGCATGACCACCAAGGATTAGTGACGGGCATGACCACCAAGGATTAGTGATGGGCATGATCACCATGGATTAGTGAAGGGCATGATCACCAAGGATCAGTGACGGGCATGTCCACCAAGGATCAGTGACGGGCATGACCACCATGGATTAGTGATCGGCATGACCACCAAGGATTAGTGATGGGCATGACCACCAAGGAGTAGTGATGGGCATGACCACCAAGGATTAGTGATGGGCATGATCACACAACTTAAAGAACCTGAGCAGCACTCATTCCCAAACCTCACCCACAAACTCTAAAGAAACAAGGAGAGCCAGGGACACACACACAGACCTGACACACACACACACAAACACAGACCTGACACACAGACCTGACACACACACACAGACCTGACACACACACACAGACCTGACACACACACAGACCTGACACACACACACACACACACAGACCTGACACACACACACACCTGACACACACACACACACAGACCTGACACACAGACCTGACACACACACAGACCTGACACACACACACAGACCTGACACACACACACACACACACAGACCTGACACACACACACACAGACCTGACACACACACACAGACCTGACACACACACACACACAGACCTGACACACAGACCTGACACACACACAGACCTGACACACACACACAGACCTGACACACACACACAGACCTGACACACACACAGACCTGACACACACACAGACCTGACACACACACACACACAGACCTGACACACACACCTGACACACACACACAGACACACACAGACCTGACACACACACAGACCTGACACACACACAGACCTGACACACACACACACACAGACCTGACACACACATACACACAGTCCTGCTTGGCTACAGTCACTGGACTATGCATAAACACACCCATTGTATTGTAATCTGTTTTGTCCCATTGTTTGCCAGATGAAGTTAATGTACTCTGAGGTCTGGACCACTAGACACGGAGACAGAATTATGCGTATTTGGAGGTTGGCCTATTGTTCACAGGTGCCAGACAGGATGCCAGACTAATAGATCCCATGTGGAGTCAATCTCCTTTGTTTGTCTGCCACTCCCTGTCATTGTTGTGTTGTATACACCCACCCCTGTATCTAACCCCTATAAATAGTGTTGACTTTCCAAAAATAAGACCGTTCACTGCTAAGACAAATAGAAATGGTATGTTCTCTTATTCCCTTCTGGTGGTTGTGATACTGATCCTATCTCAAACCTACAAGGAACTTGTCCTGGTCACTACCACAGAAAGGTTACTCCTGGAAGTGCTGATTCCTGATGGAGAGGCCCATTACGGATTCAAAAGCCAGACCACTTCAGCCCTGGAGTTAAAGGATATGGGCAAGCGGTCCACAGTACCAGAGGACCTGACACAGCGTACCCTAGCTGCAGAGGTGATCCCAACCTTACCAGCTCTTGAGGATACTCACCCTAAGGAGCTACCAACCCCAGCAAAGTCTGCTACCTCGGCTGAGCATCAGCCAGGAAAGGGTCTCCATCCAAGACCCTTATCCTTAGTCCTGCTCTGTTTTTTCCCAACCCTGCCTTGACAATTGACCCTAGTTCCTGAGACCTTGGATGTCTCCCCACGAATGATGCCTGCAATTTTGGGTGGGTTATTGAAGGAAAGGGAGGTGGGGTTGGGCTGTGTTGCTACCTTGGACCCTGAGGATTGGTATCGCAGAAGAAAAAGGTACAGGGTGGCTAAGAAGTGGCTGCTAGCCCAGATAGTCTTGATGCATGTAATGGTGCTCTGGGGTATGTTCAAGGTCTGGGGTATTTGTATAGCTCCTTTGTCTTCATGATGGGACTTTTCAGACCTATTTATCCTGAGATCGCGTGACGCTTACCTGCCACGTACCGACTCTATTCTTTTGTAGGCAACTGACTGCACAGGAGATTATTTGGGGGCTTCACATCCAGTCAAGACCGTCCCATGTCTTTATCTGTTCATTTTGTCACATCAACATTGGGGTTTATTTAGTGTCAATTATTAACATAAAGTTCCAGTTATATCAACTTTAATTGTAGGATGTAACAAAACCCAATGTGGAAAAGTCCTATTTATACCAGGTGCCATTGGATCTCTCCGATACCTGTACCCCAGATCTGGGATCTAAAGTTAGGGACCACATCTACTCCAAGGTCTTACATTATTTGTATGCTATTGATTTGTATCATTAAAGGGCCAAGGTACGCGCTATTCAAGGTAAATCTATTTTTAGTTTACTATTATTTAATATTAAAAATACCCTCTATACCATCACAGGGGTCTAGTGTGATGTCATCAGTCATATGATGGTTGATGTCATATTTCAGATTATATGTAATTTAGTAACTAAGGTAGAAAAAAATATTTTACTCCAACAAGCTCAACTTTTATAGATCTCTTCTGATTTGTGTAATTAGGAAACTGTTAATTAAACCAGAGGAAGGGGTTGAAACATTGCTAATTGAATGATTCCTTCCTGACCCCAGATACTGGCAAGCGGATTCCTCCCTGGATCAATACTCCCTCTCTAATTATCCAGGATAAGCCTGAATGCCCTTTTTATTTAAAAATATATCAAATGCCTTTAAAGTTATCTATGGAATCCGCTATCACCACCTCCTTTGGTAGAGAGTTCCATGTTCATTTCTTATAGCTTCCTTGTACTCTGTCGCCTCTTGTTTGTATAATATAAATTCCAGCTTTTTTTACTCCGTATCTTGATCTTTAAATCATTGTTAAGCCACGTGGGTTGTGATTTACTCCTTTTACTTTTATTCCCACACGGTATATGCCGATGTGTATGTATATTTAGTAAGGATTTGAATGATGTCCATTTATGTTCAGTGTTTTTACCCATCATGCCTCTGTCCCAGTCTATACTTTGTATTGCTGCCCTTAGACCGTTAAAATCTGCCCTTTTAAAATTAAGAGTTTTTGTTGGCCCCTTAAAATTTAGTTTTATTAATTCAATTTCAAATGAGACTGTGTTGTGATGTTTCCCAAAGGTTGCACTATTCCAACATTAGATACTATATCAATATTATTTGTGATGAGTAAATCCAAGATGGCCCCATTTCTAGTAGGCTCCTGTATAACCTGGGCCAGATAATGTACCCAAGACCCTGCTCCCTTTCGCTGAGCTGCTGGTCTCATTTATCCAGTTTATTTCAGGATAATTATAATCTCCCATTATTAGAACTTGCCCGTGCTTAGCTGCATTTCCAATCTGTAACAATAATTGTATTTCCTCACTTTCAGCTATATTTGGGGGTTTATAGTATACTCCTACTAATATTATTTTGGAATTTGCTGCTCCGCTATTTAACTCTACCCACAAGGATTCAGCTTTATCACTAGGTCCACCCTAAATATCTTCTCTGACTATAGGCTTAAATTCAGGCTTAACATACAGACAAATCCCTCCTCCTCGTACCATAAGAGCTCGGTCTGTGGTCCAGATCAACTAAGTGGCTGTTATCATAGTTTGCCTTTATCTTCACCTCTTTGCTGTTCAGGGATTTGGTTGAAATGACGTTAAATTTATCCCCGAATATAAACAGATATTCTAGTTGTGGCGGATTATAAATAAACTTATTACACGTAAAAAATAAGATTCAATTAAACAACTCACACACAACACACACATACACAACCAACACACCACACACACACACACACACACACCATATACACACTCACACCACACACACACACACACACGTAAACAATAAGATGCAATTAAACAACTCACACACACACACACACACACAACCAACACACCACACACACCACACACCCACACACACCACACACACACCATATACACACACACACACCACATACACACACACACACACACACACCATATACACACACACCATATACACACACACACACGTAAACAATAAGATTAAATTAAACAACTCACACACACACACACCACACACACCCACACACGTAAACAATAAGATGCAATTAAACAACTCACACACAACACACACATACACAACCAACACACCACACACCCACACACAGGATGCGATGCTCTGCAGATCTATACATTACCAGTGATCAGAGCCCCGAGAAGCCACCTGTGGGAAAGAAAGAGGGTCAGCTCCTCTAGGACACCATGGTGGGCAGAACTGCTAGGACATTATACACCATCCACCCTCTGCCTGCCCTCAGATCACATCCAAACTGTCCCCTCATAGGTCATCACCCCTTACACATCACCCACTCTCCCCCTGCACCCCCTCATAGATCATCACCCCTTACAGATCACCCACCCTCTCCCTGCACCCCCTCATAGATCATCACCCCATACATATCACCCACCCTCTCCCTGTACCCCCTCATAGATCATCACCCCATACATATCACCCACCCCCTCCCTGCACCCCCTCATAGATCATCACCCCTTACATATCACCCACCCCCTCTCCCTGCACCCCCTTATAGATCATCACCCCATACATATCACCCACCCTATCTCCCTGCACCCCCTTATAGATCATCACCCCTTACACATTACCCGCCCTCTCCCTGCACCCCCTCATAGATGATCGCCCCTTACACATCACCCACCCTCTCCCTGCACCCCCTCATAGATCATCACCCCTTACAGATCACCCACCCTCTCCCTGCACCCGCTCATAGTTCATCACCCCTTACAGATCACCCACCCTCTCCCTGCACTTCTCATAGTTCATCACCCCTTACATATCACCCACCCCATCCCCCTGCACCCCCTTATAGATCATCACCCCTTAAAGATCAACCACCCTCCCCCTGCACCCCCTCATAGATCATCACCCTCTCCCTGCACCCCCTCATAGATCATCACCCCTTACACATCACCCACCCCCTGCCTGCACCCCCTTATAGATCATTACCCCTTACATATCACCCACCCCCTCTCCCTGCACCCCCTTATAGATCATCACCCCTTACACATTACCCGCCCTCTCCCTGCACCCCCTCATAGATCATCACCCCTTACACATCACCCACCCTCTCCCTGCACCCCCTCATTGATCATGACCCCTTACACATCACCCACCCTCCCCCGGCACCCCCTCATAGATCATCACCCCTTACATATCACCCACCCTCCCCCTGAGTCACAGTGTCAGTGTAGTTGTCACATGTATGTGTGTGTGTTATACGGTGTGTATGTGTTGTATTGTATGTATGTTTGTGTCAGTGTTTGTTACATAGTGTCTGTGTTAGTTTGTATTTGTGTCTGTGTTGCATTGTATGTATGTATGTATGTATGTATGTTACAATACATGTGATGCATGGTACATGTGTGTCTCTCACCTCGCACAGCCGTACATGCCACCCTCCTCACCCTCTACGCTCTCTGATTCTCACTTCCCCATTCCTGTCTCTCCTCTCCTCCCCCCCCCCCCCGCCTCCTCTTTCAGTTTCATGTTTTTTTTTTTTATTGCAGACACAGAAAAGGCAGAAATCAGAGAGAGATAAATGTCCATCCTCCCCAGACCTGTGATTGAGGCTGGTCATAAGGTCCCTGGGGGTCACCTGGGGGTCCAGCACTTTCTGTGCCCGATATATATGTGTGTTTACGTCTTTAACAATTTTTTTCCCTCCGTACCCAACAACAGGCCAGGATTTGAGGAGATCCCTGCCTACTTACAGGTGTCCAACCAGTCTTGCTTGGTTAAGGATATCTTCAAAGCTTGGCCTGTTGGTGGTCCCTTAGGTTTTGAAGCCACTGGGCTAGAGCAATACAGTGGATATAAAAAGTCTACACACCCCTGTTAAAATGTCAGGTTTCTGTGCTGTAAAAAAATGAGACAAAGATAAATCATTTCAGAACTTTTTCCACCTTTAATGTGACCTATAAACTGTACAACTCAATTGAAAAACATACTGAAATCTTTTAGGTGAAGGGAAGAATAAGAAAAATAATGTGGTTGCATAAGTCTGCACACCCTCTTATAACTGGGGATGTAGCTGTGTTCAGAATTAAGCATAGGAGTCAGCATACATCTGCCATAATTTAAAGTGCCTCTGATTAACCCCAAATAAAGTTCAGCTGCTCTAGTTGGTCTTTCTTGAAATTTTCTTAGTCACATCCCACAGCAAAAGCCATGGTCCACAGAGAGCTTCCAAAGCATCAGAGGGATCTCATTGTTAAAAGGTATCAGTCAGGAGAAGGGTACAAAAGCATTTCCAAGGCATTAGATATACCATGCAACACAGTGAAGACAGTCATCATCAAGTGGAGAAAATATGGCACAACAGTGACATTACCAAGAACTGGAGCTCCCTCCAAACTTGATGAAGAAAACTGGTCTGGGAGGCTACCAAGAGGCCTACAGCAACATTAAAGGAGCTGCAGGAATATCTGGCAAGTACTGGCTGTGTGGTACATGTGACAACAATCTCCCGTATTTTTCATATGTCTGGGCTATGGGGTAGAGTGGCAAGACGAAAGCCTTTTCTTACAAAGAAAAACATCCAAGCCAGGCAACATTTTGCAAAAACACATCTGAAGTCTCCCAAAAGCATGTGGAAAAAGGTGTTATGGTCGGATGAAACCAAGGTGGAACTTTTTGGCCATAATTCCAAAAGATATGTTTGGGGCAAAAACAACACTGCATATCACCAAAAGAACACCATACCCACAGTGAAGCAGTGGCAGCATCATGCTTTGGGGCTGGAACTGGGGCCTTAGTTAAGATAGAGGGCATTATGAACAGTTCCAAATACCAGTCAATATTGGCACAAAACCTTCAGGCTTCTGCTAGAAAGCTGAACATGAAGAGGAACTTCATCTGTCAGCATGACAACAACCCAAAGCATACATCCAAATCACCAAAGGAATGGCTTCACCAGAAGAAGATTAAAGTTTTGGAATGGCCCAGCCAGAGCCCAGACCTGAATCCGATTGAAAATCTGTGGGGTGATCTGAAGAGGGCCGTGCCCAGGAGATGCCCTCGCAATCTGACAGAGCAAAGAAGAGTGGGCAAATCTTGCCAAGTCAAAATGTGCCATGCTGATAGACTCATACCCAAAAAGACTGATCACAAGGGGCTTCAACAAAGTATTAGTTTCAGGGTGTGCAGACTTATGCAACCATATTATTTTATGTATATATTTTTTCTTCCCTCTACCTAAAAGATTTCAGTTTGTTTTTCAGTTAAGTTGGACAGTTTATAGGTCACATTAAAGGTGGAAAAAGTTCTGAAATTTTTTATTTTTGTCTCCTTTTTTTACAGCACATAAACCTGACATTTTTCCAGGGGTGTGTAGACTTTTTATATCCACTGTATATTGACACCCCTCTCACCTTCTGTTCCAGGTGTTGCATCTTGCCCCACATCAACCACACCCTTTGTGCCGAGGTAATAGCCAAAATGAGGTTGGGGGACAGGCTGACCTGAACCCCAAAATTACATTCAGGACGGAGGTGACCTGTTATTGGGATGGTTTTTGGAGAAGGTTTGTCAGATAAATAGCAGGAGATGAAAGCTGCAGCAGAGGTCATAGGTCCAGGAACAGGAAGGACAGGTCAAGGAGGATCTAATGATGGACATAACAGGTCAAGGAAAGTTTGGGGGCATCCAGAGACACAGAGATAGACAGAAAAGGAGAATCCAGGGACAGACTGAACAGGTCAAGGAGGATCTAATGATGGACACAACATGTCAAGTCTAAGGGCAAATGGACAGAGAGACATAGAAAGAATGCAGGGACAGACAGACAGAGAGGGTCAAGCAAGGATCTAATGATGGACACAGCATGTTTCATGTTCTTGTGTCACAACTCATCATTCTTTAACACTTTCTCCATTATCATCCATCCATCCTCTGTCCATCTTTTCTCTCATCTATCCTTTCTCCATCCATTGATCCCATCCATCACTCCTCTTGCCATCCCTCCTCTCATCCCTCACTATTCTCTGATCCATCCTTCCTCTCATCCATCTCTCCTCTCTCTATTCCTACTCTCTCATCCCTCCTCTCATCCATCAATTCTCATCCACTCTTCCTTTTATCCACCCCTCCTCTCGTCTATCTCTCCTCCCTCCATCCCGTGTCCTCTGTCCATTCTCATCCATCCTTCCTCTCGCCATCCTTTCTTTGTCCATCCCTCCTATATTCTCAGTTGTTTTGTCCCTCCATTCCTCCATCTCTCCATTCTTCTTTGCGCCCCATCTCTGCGATTTGCCGCCGCTGTGACCTTGCGACACAAACTAAACGTAAACACCAGAAATAATGGGAATTCCTCTGGCAGGGCGCCCGGGCGAGGTGATGACCCCCAGATGGATATCATCCTCTCCTTTATTACCAGCTGTTTACTTTCTGTATAATGAGATTTGCGGCATTACAAGCGCGGCACGATCCGGGCCCCAGGACAGATGTTATAGGACGTGCTTCACTACAATTGTCATATGTGGCGCCGGTACTGCTCAGTATCACTATACAAGCCCGCATTATCATACATTTAGATTGTATTGGAAGTAGTGAGAGCAGAAGTGTGCATTGTCTCTGTTAATGACTTTTAGCCCCATTCAATTGGCCGAATTTGCGATCCGGAGGCCAGTAAGTAAGCGCGCAGGCAAGTTTGCTATTCAATTTGCGTCTTTTTTCATGTTCGGATCAGGTTACATATTACAGGCTTGCATTTTGGGGTTAAATCGATCTCAGGTATCAATGAGTTAATGCATATCAGGCCACTTACATGGACTAGAACAGTACTGGTATTCTTTTACATTATTCTGGATTTTCTATGTTTTGCAAGTCTGATCGCATATCAGACCCACGAACCTAATTGAATGACATGTTTCTGCCATAATTCGGACAGTCTCATTTCCTATTGGCTGTTTCGAAATGGGAGGTCACGGGCTTGCTTAATTGATCATGTTCCTGCCCCCATCTGCATCTGGTTTACGAGTTTGGCTTCAAGCTGGAGCAATTGAATAGCCTGGCAAACGGTGAGGCACCAAAGTCCGCAACTCAATTGCAGACATCCGGCCATCTTGCGATCGAGTTACGGGCCTGGAAATGAATGGGGCTCATTGTCTGCATATGTTGGCACTCACCTGTTACCAAATAAAGGCTGCACGCCTGGCAGGGTAGCTTGGCACACTTGCCTGGACAGGTAGCTTGGCACATTTGCCTGGACAGGTAGCTTGGCACATTTGCCTGGGCAGGTAGGTTGGCACATTTGCCTATATAGCTATCATGATATTACAGCGTCCCTTGGACCTGTCCAAGTCAGTTGGGTTTAATCTCAGATTTGTAATGTAGGGCTGGAATAACCTTTAACTGACCGGCTCCCCTAAGCTGGCTCCTCAAAGGAAAATACCCCTTTAATGACCCGGGGTGTATCTGAATATTGAGATGGGAAGAACTTTGTTAGCTCCATGGAATCTCTGGACATACGGAGGTCATATGCAATAAAGTTTAAAGTGACCCATACTATGTTGACCATTGCCAATTCCTTAGGAGTAGGTGTCACAGACCCCATTGTATTGTAATCTGCTTTATCCCATTGCTTGCCAGATAAGATAAGTACATCTCGGATGTGTATGTGCCACGTCTTCTCATTGTGACATTGTGTACACCCCTCTGACCTGAGATAAATATTGCTGACTTTTCAAAAATAAAACAGTTCACTTCTGAGACATATACAAAATGTAGACTGGGTGATTTATATCTTTATTTTCTTGTTAGATTCTTAGACAGCGGCGAAGCTTAAAAACAATATAGCAAATTCTTCTTTGGTAACTATAGCAATTCATTATTCCACCATATTAAGCTGTTTAATCGTCATGTATGCAGAAATAATATAACAATGGAGTTTGTATGAATAAATTGTTGTAAATGATTACATAAAGCTTTGTAACACGCATCTTATATGTAAACTCCTGGTAAAGCACATAGAAATTGAATCCAGGGGAAGGCAAACCGTAAACCGGGAAAAAATGAATTCCTTCCTGACCCCATTAACTGGGGAACGGATTATTCCCTGGATCAATACTCTGCATTTAATTATACATTTCGTTTTTGCATCAAATGAAATTGTCGAACTAAGAGACCTCATCACGCTTTGCGTGGGGCGTACGACTTAGGCGATGAGCGCGGAAGGCGCTCATCTCCCGCCAGCCTTGCATAGTGAGGCGAGCCGTTAACTTGCAGCACTTAGGCGATCAGCGCTGAAGACACTAATTGCCTGCTCGCCTCACGAAGCGAGGCAAGAAGTGGAGGCATTGAAACACGTGGGACTTAGCCTCCAAACACTTAGGAAACGCGGGATCGCCTTAGGCTGCAAGCTATTGCGTGAGACTTCGGAAAAAAAAATACGAGATAGAAAAAAATATGAAGTTATCGGCTGAACTGCGGAAAGCAGAAAAACAAGAAAATTACAAAAATACAACAAAAACATCACACACAGCACGGGGGAACAGCCAGGACATCTGGGAGTCAGGTGGAACGCAAATTTAAGTCGATTTGGCCGAGTTTCAGCACACGAAAATCGCCTATGCTAGAAAAAAAATGGCGTCAAAAAAGGGAAACTGAGCTACAAGACCCTGGACTGCGCAAATCACCGCCAACCACGTACCACTTTCCCCCAGGAACGTACGAGGTACAAAATACACTATTACAAAGGACGCCAAATGCTTGCAACTGCGTAGCACGTAGAAAAACAACGCAATTTTACAACACTAACTGGCCACTAACAACATTGCGCATCAACAGTACCGCTTTACACACATAATCCATCGGTTTGCCCACTCGCGCGCAGCCTACTTCTAATGCGCAGCTGGGACATTCATGACACGATCTCCTCAGGTCAGCAGCAGTCCCACTGGACATTATATGCTGCAGGACAATAACAAAAGATTGTTAGCTCTTCAGGCTTTTGGTTGTTATATATATTAACTAGCGACTTGCCCGTCAAAAAATGACGGCAATGAGATGTGTATGTTTGTAAACTTGTTTAGTTCGTAATATACGTATTTGACACTTGTAAGATTTTAGTTATGTGAAAGTCTAATTGTTATATTAAACATGTTAATTTTTAGAAAATGTTCTTATTACTAACTGTTAATGAGTTTTGTAGTAACAGTGGTAACATTTGAATGTAAGAACAGTTGAACTGTAGATTAATCCGTATTGTAAACTTGAGGTAATGGTTTTTTAACATGCAAGTTCTATCTCAAGAATTGTTAACTGAAATATACATTGAATGAAGAGGAAGGCAAACAGGAAAAAGCCTTTTAGAAACGTTAACAATTGTATGAAAGCGGAAAACAAATGAATTCCTTACTGAGGCCATTAAGTGGCGATCGGATTACTCCATTGATTAATGTTTAATCTGAAATCGAAAATTTAAATTGTGTCTGAAAACGTGCTTGTGCTGTTAAGATGAACTTTGTAATATGTCTAAGTAAGGAACTTGAAAGTATATTTTGGTAAACTTGAACTTTGTTATCTATGTAAGTAATTAACTTTAAAGGATTGTTTTAGAAACTTGTAACATTATAAACAGTAACATAAGTAATTAACATTTTAAGAGAATTGATTGAAATAATGGAAGGCAAGTGTTTTGTGGGGCTAATCATGCATAAACCGAAGTTCCATGAATTATGACTGAAATCTTTATTGGTAGTTTTTAATGGTTGACCTTTGTTTCTTGGTGTAGTAATTGTTTGAAATGGCACATAGAGTTTTCTTTGTGTAAAAGTTGTTCTCTAAAAAGAGAAGGCGAGACCTTAAAGTTAGTCCACGATGTGTAAGCATGTGTTTTACAATCGTATGTAGTTTAGTATTGAAATTTAGTTGTTGTAAACTTAATTTCTGTGGCGTAATAATGATTATTTTAAAGAAACGGGACGGTTGGCTGTAATTGTCGGGATTTTGTTGTGGTTATAGTGTGGTTTGATAGATTTTTGATTTAGTTTTCACATTGGTTTGTGATGGCTTTTGTTTTTTTTATGGAAATTTACAGTACTTCATAGTAGACAATGTTTTTAGTAAAAATGCATCCATCCTCTAATAAATCACCTTGACTTTCATTGTTTTCAATGTAAACTAAATATAGACGAAGATGAAATAACTTCTCTGAAAAACATTTGGGAAATTGATTGGGAGTTAAATAAAATCAATTACTTGGGAATAGAATTCTCTGAAAAAATTGGAAAATCTAACTAAAATGTATTTGTCGAAATTAAAAACCAACTAATAAATTGGAAATCAAATAGATTATCCTGGTTCGGTAGAATAGCAGCCGTAAAGATGTCTATATTATCGCAAATAAATTATTTATTTAGATGTTTGCCTTTATCCGTTCCTGAAGCTATAATTAAAAAATACCAAACCTTGATTGATTCATTTATATAGAATGGGAGAAAATCTAGAATTAATTCAAGGATTGTTAGAAAGAGCTTTATAAAAGGAGGCATTGCGTCCCCTTGTGTTGAAGAATATTATATGGCTGCAATGCTCTCTCCTTTTATACCCTGGTCCACTAAAACAAAACAAAATAAGTGGATAACTATAGAACAATGTTTAGCTAAGGGCTTATCATTAAGAGATTGGCTTTGGTATGATAAATTTCCCAATAATAATTTTACGTCAATAATAATTAAATCAGGGTTTAAATTTTGGTTTAAATGGAAGAAAAAACTAAACCTTTCAACAATTCCGTGTTCGGAAATGTCATTGTTAGGTGTAAGTAATGTTCTTAACTTGGCCTGTCTTCGTAATTGGAGTAATTGGAATATACAGACAGTGGGAGATCTATTCGATAAAGGTGAAATTAAGTATTTTTCCAAATTATGTGCTGATTTTAGTTTTCCATGGTTGGAATATGAGAGAGTTAAAAAAGTTATTTTAAATTCAAAATATTTAATTACCTCAAACAGATCCTTAACAAAAAAAAAATGTAAACTTTAATAGCCTGTGGATTTTTGCACCGTGTTATAAGGCAATATACAATTGGCCATGTGCAAATACTGGTTGTTCTAAGAATATACCCACAGATTTGAAAGTTTGTCCTTGTGATTTATTAATGGTCATGGCAAATGCCATAATGATGGGAAATTGTCTTCTTTGAAGTATAAAATGGAAGCTACTTTCACTTGGTGCTAAATCTATCCTTGGAATGAAAACTCTCCTTTATGGGTACCAGTTAAAATTTCAGCATCAATGAAATGGTCCTTTGATTGTTGAACAATTAATCTTGTCCCATTGCATAGGCCTTTTTTTGGGTTCATATTTCGCATTAACATGACAATTGCACCTTTCTTTAGCTGCAAAATATGTTGTGGCATTCCAGAAGGAGTTAGTGAGTTTATGAATTCAGTAGAAAAGTTAGCCTGACAGAATCAGCACTGTGATAATTTCTTTGCGGGGCATACATTTTTTTAAAGATTTCATTATTAAGAATTAATGCATCCTTATTTTTGCATGTGAGTATGACTTGGTTGGCGAGTTCTGAATATTCCTGGTTATTTATTGTACTTCTGAATATAGCAGATATAAGATCTTGGTGACAAATCATATGAGGTGGGATATGCACAGTGTCGTCAGGTAAATTTTGGATTTGTTCTGTTTTTCCTTCTCCAATTGTAATAGGCCAATTTTTAAAATCATTTTCTCCTTCTGATCTCATATTTTGTTGTACATGGAAATCGAACCCACATTTTACCCATCTTCGATTACAACGACAGGTAATGTTTGTCTAAAATCGCCACCTAACAACATTACCTTTCCACCAACCGTTTGCTTCACGAAGCAAACGGTCAATACATTGTAGGGCATGGCAGGACATTATTGTAGCCTCATCTATTATAATTAATTTACTTTTTTTTAAGTTTTTTGGCTTGTAATGATGTCATCTGAATATCCGACACTGATGTTTCTAAAATAGGCACTGGCAGTTTAAATCCTTCCACCTTCTAACAAAAGTGCGGCAATTCCAGTGGTTGCAAATACGAGTGCTATTTGACCTTGTGCTCGTACAAAACTCATCAATAAATTATATAGATAAGTTTTTCCTGATCCGCCAGGTCCATCGAGATAGATGATAACATGGTCAAAGAGTTTTATTTCTAGGGTATTTTCGATCGAATTAAATGCTTGCAATTGTAATGTATATAAAGTTGCAAGTCTTTCTTCTGTTCTTTCTTTTTGTAGTTGAATGTCATAGCCTTCAAAGTTGATGTCGTCTATAAGAACTGGATCTGGCAGATTAAACTTGCACAACTTAAGTTAACTTAAGTTAAAAATACTTCTTGGATTTCCATTAATGCTTTTAATTGTGCAATAGGCTCATTGTATCGTTGCATAAAGTCTTCAGCCATATTACTTTTAAATTTGTCCCACAAAGCTAATGCATTTGGAGCATTTGAGAAGATACAAATAAATGCAAATTGTTCCCTCATCTGCCGTGGCATTTGACATAGTGGTGCTTCTTCTAGACATCTTTCCCATTCTGTATCATCAGCTAGGAAGTTTCTGTCGCGCAGCTAAATGAAATAATTCATATACTATGTCATTAACAGTTCTTAAGTGTTTACTACTTTTAAATGTTCCTGGTGCACAAAGTTTTGGTCGTAAGCAGAAACATTCAAGGTCTCTTGGACCTACAGTGTAAATTCTTGTTTTTTTCTTTGTCGCCATAATGCATTAACGAAAACATAATGATATGGAATGTCAATATATAACAATTCCCTTGCCTGTGAATCTGTTGAATTTAATTGAAACCATGCAGTTAGTGTAGTGTGACGATGCTCACTTTGTGCCAATGCATTTGGTTCATTTCCAGCATGGAAATACTCTAAATGTCTTTATGGCAAATGTACAGCTAATCTATATACTGCATGTGATCAATCGTGCATTTAAAATTTAAAAAGACGCCACATAGCTTCTGGCGCACTCACATAGCGAGCATCTACATTAGATGCAAGTTCATCATGTACTAACTCACTACTTTCAGGGTTGTCTGTACTTTTGACGACTACAGTAGCTGCATCATAGCCTTTGTAAATATATTTATAGACATATTTAATGGATTTGATGGATGTGCAGGCTTCTACATTAATGTGTGCATTATACTTCATGAGTAAATGTGGATTGTATGGTACCACATATCTATTGCCGTTTTTCGTTTTTGCCACGAATAATGGCAGTTTGTCCCTCTCTTCTTCTATATAATGGAGAGCCATCACAATTGGCATAAGTTTTTTGGAAATTCTTTTGTACCTTTCTTATTTTCCATACATGGTGATTGTGGATTAATATCTCCACAAGGTCCGTGAATCATACGATGAGTTACAATCTCATATAGTCTACCATATAGTTCTGGATCTGGTAGTTCAGCAATAATGACTGAATCCACTTTGTCACCTGTATCTAACTTATCTTTTTCTTGAAGGATTATAAGAATATGTGCATGTGGAAGTCCTCTTTTTTTAAATTCAATTTTATAAACATAAGCCAGACATTTGCCAAATAACTGAGTTATGGTTATGTCACATATTAATTCAGTTAATTTTATTTTGAAAACTCTGGCCACTAGATCTGGTCTGTCAGAAGCAGTTTGGCCAATGAGTACATTTTGTGTAATCGCTGGCCATTGGAGATTACATGTAAATGTAATAAATAAATCTGGTTTCCCAAATTTGGTCACAATAGCCATGGCATCTTTGTATCTTTCTTGCATATTGTGAGGAGATCCCTGGAAAGAAGATGGTAAAATGATGGCTTTGCCAGCTGTCATGTCTCTGCTTGTAGCCACCTCAGCAACATAGTCCATTAGTCCCGAATATTGTTCTACACGTAGTTTATCTTGTTGATATTTTATGAAGTTTAAATTATTGGCCTCAACTTGCAAATAGGAATCAATAATCCATTGTTGTGATAGTTTTCCACCACATAAAATTGGATTGAATGTATTTCGAATGGCAATTTGAGCTACTTTAAATTCAAGCATGGAAATATTATTTTGCACTCGTACTTTGGGTAACTGGGAAGGGTGAATTTTTGTTGCCAACCTGCTTCTCCGTGTGGAAAAAATATTGGATATGTAATTGGATTTAAATTTGGACTTAAGATACTGATATTAATAAAGGGTTGCTCCTCATTTCTGGGATATATTCTGATGGCTCTCTGAAATGGTGGTTCTCCATCATTTTGAAACACCATTGCAACCTCATTTGATGTTGGCAAGTTATAACGACGTTTATCAGTATGTCTGTCTCTTTTAAGCACCATACTGACCTTTCGGATTGGCAATTGATGTATTTGTGCATGAAGTTGTTGTTCCTTTTCTACTTCTGCCAATTTTTTATAAGCTTGAGTGTAGGGGTTATTGGCCATAATTTTTTCAAGCTCTATAAACACACTGTAACGAAATCCCCTATTTTACAGACTTCACGAACCAACCTGTTCGGTTATTGGAGGAGTTACAATGGGCTTTCGTGGAAATAACTAAAAAGACAAACTTCAGTCGATGATTCTGAGAACTGCGTCCGTTGGATCCGAGCGCTATTCACCTAGAATATGCACTCAGATCTCAGCTATCTGGGGATATGTGGAACTTCAAGTTTACATTGTGTCAAAACCACGTTATACATTTTTATTCTGTTTTATTAAAACAAAGAAGCCATGTTTCTTTCTTCCTGGAGATAATTAAGGCTCTCTGTGCTACCTTAATTTAATTATCTCCAGGATAGAAAATAGGGAGTGATTTATGTGTAAGGGGAGTGCTTATGCTATAGCCACTGTGATTGGCTACTGTTTTACCTTTGTGGGAGACCTGCATAAAGACCAGGCGTGTAGCCCACAGTAGAAGAGATCATGTTTACCCCTTCATGAAGTTTTGACTCATGTTTGGGGGATTGGGAGCTATAATCACTTTGTTTCAGCTGGAGTTCGGAAGAAAACGCAAGGATCCTTTACACACACTGGGTAAGCATATTTTATCTACAATGTTTTTGGTGCAACACTGTTGTGATTATCGATTTCCGTTGGTTGTATGGGATTATAGGTCATTGTAGATGAAGTTGCTTTATAGTGTTAAATTAGTATGTGTTATTTTTTTGGTGTTTTTTGGTGGATGCTCCTTTTTATCTTGTAGGTTTGTAGTTTTGGCTTAGCATAGCAGAGGCAAAGGAATCGTGGAGTGGATGTTGTCAATGGTAGTAATATTTGGATATTTTTAATTTCTACTGTAGGTGATGTAATAGTAGGATTATTTTTTACTTTTAGGCTCAGAAAAGAGGCTTTATAGTGTTATTTGGTTGGTGTTTATATAGTAATATTTGTTGTAGTATCCTATTTTCTGTGTCTGGGCTTAATGTTGTAGGTAGGAGCCCAGAAAAGAGAATGTATTGTTGAATTTTTTATGTGTTAGCAGTATTTGTTGTACTATCCTGTTTTATGTTGGGCACATTTGGGCTGATAGATTGAAGTTATGGTTTAGTGTTAAAGGTTGGTGTAGGTAAAACAGAATTGCTTTTTACATTTTAAATGTGTCAACAATATTTCTTGAAGAATAGTGCTTTGTGTGCCTCATTGTTGTTGGTTGCTTCTTCTTTTATTTTATTTTTGATGTTGACATTGCTGCACAGCAAACATGCTTTGTTTTTTTTCTCTTTTTTTACTTGTTGTACTATACCTTGTTAGAAGTCTTATTTGAGGATGAATATCACTGGGTCCGGTGCTGCAAATCCTTCTGCGACAGTCTTCAGGCAGTGTCTGTTGTAAAAGAGAAAGATAAATCTTATTTTATTGTAATTTATTTTTGAGCAACAGCATGTTTTATTTCTTTCAAAAGCAATGTCTTAGCATTTTGGGTTTGTTTGTTGTGTGTAAAATCCTATTGATTTGAGAGTGTGTGAGAAACCGTGCAGCGCAGGCTAGAATTTAGTATCGTGTTTTGTGTACACCACTGGTGTAATTGGATTATTGTTTTACTGTAGTAGTTTGTGGGCCATAAAACAGTATTTTTTATTTTTGAATTGTGTATGTCTTATCAGGATTTCTTATACTATCCTGTTTTTTGTGCGCCACTTTTAAATTGATAGATTTTTGTTCTGGGTTACGGTTAGAGTTTGTTGCAGACTAAACAGTAATATTTGTTCCATTTTCTATATGTTAGCAATGTTTGTTGGACTATCCTGTTTTGTGCCCACCACTTTTGGGATGCTCCATTTGGCTTCTGGGTGAGGGTTAGAGGTTGTTGTAGACTAAACAGGAATGGTGAGTTAATTTTCTATATGTTGCTAATATTTGCTGTAATATCCTGTTTTGTGTCTGCAACTTCTATTTTTGTTATGGGTTGTGGTGAGAGTTTTTTTTCCTATGCAAGTGTGTTTATTTGAGAATTTTCTATGTGTTAGCATTATTTATTGAAGTGTGGTGTTTTATGTTTGCTGTAATTTGTATTGAGGCTTATTAGTTTTTGTTTTACTTTAGATATTGTCGGGCAGGAAAGAGGGTATTTATGTTTTTTTTTGTACTTGTTATACTATACCTTGATTGAAGTGAAGTCTTTTTGTTGTATGAATGACAGAGGGTCCCCTCCTGCCAATATTGATTCGCCAGTCTTCTTGTAGTGTCTGTTTTAAAGAGAAAGTTAAATGGTTAATTGTATATTCCTTCTTTTGGATTTTGCAAAGCATGGTCTTTTTCTGCATGTAATGTATTTTTGCATCTTACCTCTTCTTCTTTCTTTCAGTTCTTTATAAGTAATCCTCTTTCACAGTCCAAGCTGCAAATTCTTGAGTGACGCTGTTGATGCAGAGTCTGTTGGAATTGTGCAAAAAACAGGAAATATTGAGCTGCAGGTTAGATATGTATTGGGGTCATTTATTTTTGTGGCATTATTCCCTGTGAATTAATGTCACTTGAATATATTTCTTTGATTTGTTTGAGTTAAGATTAGTGTGTTGTAGGGCCCACACACATATGTGTGCATGTCACATGTCACTATACATGAATGACGTCTTGGTTGGGAATGTTTCAAATGTTTTTTTTTTGTCTTTCTATTTTTTGGAGTCTTTCTTAATAAATGTAATATATTATAGCTTACCTCTCATTTGGAATTCTTTCCTGAAGTAACGGCAGCAGCGCCATGTCCAGTCACACCGCGCATCACCTGAGGAGAAATGGAGAATTTTCTGGAAAGTAGGCAGTATTTATAAACTTTGAGGTGGTTGAAACCGTTAGAACGCATTACGCATGCGCTATTTGTTTTCCAGCCTTCTATTTGCGTTCCAGCTGCCATTTTGCGGCTAATAGTTGTGTGTTTCATGTGAAATGGTGGGTAATAGCAGTGTGGTGCGTGCCGTATAGTGTGTGGTACGTGCCACGTGAACTGGTCTGGAGTGTTCTTTCCGTTTTGCAAGTAAATGTAGTAATTTTGCGTCCTTAACCTAGTTTTCTTCGGTGGCCATTTTTTCTCTCGCTTAGGGGATTTTCCGGTGCCTAAACGCTTGTATTTCTACTTAAATGGAGGTGTAACTTCACTTGCAGAGGTCATGGGTGCCCCACCCCCCCTTGCTGTAGGTAAGGTTTCCCCTTGCTGTAGGTAAGGTTTTTATGTGTTTCTTGTGTGTATTTATTGTGTTTTTAATGTTTTCATGTGCGCAGGTTTTGGGCGCTAAGGTCGTATTTTTGCAAGGTCATAATGTTTTTCTTTCTAAGTCCTGCGGCTAGTATTTTTGGATGTTAAGTCCGGAAATTTTGCGGTCGACGTGGGAGCCTCCATCTTTGCAAATGCAGCCCCTCTCTTTGCGAGGGTCCTCATTTGCGGGCCTAAAGTCTGCAGTTGCTGGCAAGGAGCGCTACGCGAGCCCACAGCGTTGGCAACAATCCGCATGCTCACAACTATATATGTGATGCTCAGTATTATAGAGATGGGTCAAGATGTGATGACAGCCCAGATTTGGGTTTAAACTCTTTATATGAAACACTGGGAAATTAGATAATTAAATAAATGACCAAGGAAATGCTTCGAGGTTTAGGATAAATAAATTGTCCAAGTGAAACTGATTGGACCAGACTTTATGGCACTGGGGCCCTTCTTTCACTAGCTCTGCTCCTGCTTTGAGTTCAGGGAGTTTTTATAATTCTTTAAATATTTAGAGATTGTCACAACTGCCCTTCACTTAGGAATCTCTCCAATCAAAATGGTGATGTTGCGGATTGCCATGGCAACAGTGAATAGCGCAATACTCCTAACGTCACCAAATGTACCACCCCACAAATAGCGCAGTACTACTAACGTCACCAAATGTACCACCCCACAAGGTGCGCAGTACTAAAAACTTCACCAAATGTACCACCCAAAGAGTTGCGCAGTACTACACACGTCACCAAATACACCATTCCACAAGGTGCATGGTACTCCAAACTCCAACAAATGTACCACACCACAAGGCACACAGGACTACAAACGTCAATAAATGTACCACCTCACAAGGTGCACAGTATTAGAAATGTCACCAAATGCACCACCCCACAAGACGTGCGGTACTACAAATGTCACCACATGTACCACCCCACGAGGTGGCAGTACTACACTCGTCACCAAATGTACCACCCCACGAGTAGTGCAGTACTTCACCCATCACCAAATGTACCACCCCACAAACGTCAAACACACCACCCCATAAGGTGTATGGTACTACAAACGTCACCAAATGTACTACCGAACAAGGCCACGCAGTACTACAAGACACCAGATGTACTACCCCACAATCATCACCAAATGTACCACCGCACAGACGTCTAAATGTACCAGCCCACAAGGAGCACAGTACTACACCCATCACCAAATGTACCACCTCAAAAGGTGCACGGTACAAACGTCACCAAACGCACCACACCACAAGACGCACAGTACTACAAACGTCACCAAATGTACAACCCCACAAATGTCACCAAGTATACCACTGTACAAGGCCACGCAGTACTACAATCGTCACCAAATATACCACCCCACAAGGTGCGCAGTACTTCACCCATCACCTAATGTACCATTCAACAAGGAGCACGGTACTACAAACGTCACCAAATGTACCACCTTACAAGGGGCATTGTACTACACGTGTCACCAAATGTACCACCCCACGCGGTACTACACCCATCACCAAATGTACCACCTCACAAGGCGCACGCTACAAACGTCACCAAAAGCACCACCCCACAAAGCGCACAGTACTACAAACGTGACTAAATGTACCACCCCACAAGGTACGCAGTACTACACAAGTCACCAAAATGTACCACCTCACAAGACGCAAGGTACAAACGTTTTCAAATGCACCACACCACAAGAAGGACAGTACTACAAACGTCAGCAAATGTACCACCACACAAGACACGCAGTCCTACACCGGTCACGAAATATACCACCCCAAAAGGCGAGAAGTACTACAAAAATCACAAAATGTACCACCCCACAAGGTGCGAAGTACTACACCCGTCACCAAATGTAACACCCTATAAAGGTCATCAAATGTACCACCCCACAAGGTGCGCAGTACTACAAACGTCACCAAATGTACCACCCCACAAGGTACAAGGTACGCAGCACTACAAACATCACCAAATGTACCCGCAGAAAGGGCACAAGATTCTACACTCGTCACCCCACAAGACAGAAAGCCCTACACCGATCACCAAATATACCACCCCAAAAGGTGAAAAGTACTACAAAAAAAATCACAAAATGTACCACCCCACAATCTTTACCAAATGTACCACCACACAGACGTCTCTAAATGTACCACCCCACAAGACGCACAGTACTACAAACGTCACCAAATGCACCACCCCACAAGACGCACAGTACTACAAACGTCACCAAATGCACCACCCCACAAGACGCACAGTACTACAAACGTCACCAAATGCACCACCCCACAAGACGCACAGTACTACAAACGTCACCAAATGTAGAACCCCACAAATTTCACCAAGTATACCACTGTACAAGGACACGCAGTACTACAATCGTCACCAAATATACCACCCCACAAGGTGCGCAGTACTTCACCCATCACCTAATGTACCATTCCGCAAGGAGCACGATACTACAAACGTCACCAAATGTACCACCCCACACGGCGTGCAGTACTACACCCATCACCAAATGCACCACCCATAAACATCACCAAATGTACCACCCTACAAGGTGTGCGGTACTACAAACGGCACCAAATGTACCACCTCACAAGGCGCACGGTACAAACGTCACCAAAAGCACCACACCACAAGGCCACGCAGTACTACAATCGTCACCAAATATACCACCCCACAAGGTGCGCAGTACTTCACCCATCACCTAATGTACCATTCCACAAGGAGCACGGTAGTACACACGTCACCAAATGTACCACCTCACAAGGGGCATTGTACTACACCCGTCACCAAATGTACCACCCCACACGCGGTACTACACCCGTCACCAAATGTACCACCTCACAAGACGCACGGTACAAACGTCACCAAATGCACCACACCACACCACAAGAAGCACAGTACTACAAACGTCAGCAAATGTACCACCCACAAGGCGCGCGGTACTACAAACGTCACCAAATTTACCACCCCACAAACGTCACCAAATGTACCACCCCACAAGAAGGACAGTACTACAAACTTCACTGAATGTACCACCCCACAAGGTACACCGTACTACAAACGTCAGCAAATGTACCACCCACAAGGCATGCGGTTCTACACTCGTTACCAAATGTACCACCCTATAAAGGTCACCAAATGTACCACCCCACAAGGTGCGCAGTACTACAAAAGTCTTCAAATGTACCACCCCACAAGGAGCAGGGTACTACAAAAGTCACCAAAATGTACCACCTCACAAGGAGCAGGGTACTACAAACGTCACCAAAATGTACCATCCCACAAGGCACGCAGTACTACAAACGTCTACAAACGTACCACCCTACAAGGTGCGCAGAACTACATCCGTCACCAAATGTACCACCCCACACGGCGAGTAGTACTACAAATATCACTATATGCACCACCATATAGCAGATCAGAGGAGATCTAAGAAGGTTGAACTTGCTGGTCTTAAAGTATTTTTTCAACCTCAATTACTATGTAACTATGTAAGTTGTCTTCAATTAGATAACAAGTAGATGGGTTATGGCATCTCATGTTCATAAACTAAATTCTACACGTTTCATAATTCAGGAAAACAAATAGATGCATTAAGCATAAAACTGGAATTTCCGAATTGCTTATGTTTTCCGACCTTTTGCACTAATTGGGAATTTGTCACAAAAAAATCAAATAAGATAAAGCAACAGCCTTTAGGATTATCCATATTGGCCAAGTAGGGCATCATTTTCAGAAATCAAGCGAATGTCCATCTCAGATCCAAGGACTAGTTCTTCATCCACAACGACAAAAATCCAACAACATCAGTACATTAACCAATTTGGGTTCTTGTAGTTACGCTTTGAGGTTGAAGGTGACCATGTCCCATGATGCTGAGAAAATATTTGACAGGGTCGGCTAGGGCTTCTTGTAGTTTTGTTACATTTTGGAAACAATGGACTCTCTCAAACCAATAGTTTCTCTCGATAGTTGCCCATTGGCTTGTGTAAGAGATTCATGATATTGTAATGTTTAATGGATGTTGGGGCTGACCTCTACCATTCTGTAAATACCATAAGTACAGAAATTGTACCATTATATAGTTGTGTGTCCCTTTATATGGGAACAAATCAATATAAGCATTTTGTTTGGTTTATTCAAACTATTTAAGTTACTTGGGAATGATCACCAATCAGCTAAATTAGTTTGAGTTCAGACTGCCATCAAACTAATGTCCAAGCTTATTATGTCCGTATCTTAACATATAAATTCGGCAAGCTAAACAGGATAAAATTGAGAAGATATTGGAAACCAATTGGATTGCACTCCTAGAAGTAGATTTTCTTTTTGTTTGGACCCCTTTTCCTCAGCCTGGATGTTGGGCCATTGAGCCACCAGACTGCTGGACTCCAGCAATAGATTATCTGCACCTCTATTGTAGTTGTAAATCTGCTTTGTTCTATTGTGTGCCAGATTAATTAATCCCATCTGATATGTGCTAGAGACGGCAGGTTGTGTATAAGAAATTAAGCCTTTTACACCCAGGAAACCACTGTTAGACCCATGTGGAGTTTATCTCTTGTGCTTGTCGGCCACCCACTCTCATTTGTTACATTGTGAACACCCCTCTGTATCTATCCCCTATAAATACTGCTGTCATTTAAAAAAATAAATCAGTTCACTGCGACACATATAAAAATTGTATGGTTTTGTTATTTGGTTCCTGGTGGCTGTGATACTGAACCTATCTCCACCCTACAAGTAACCTGTCCTGGCCACTACCACAGGACGGTTACTGGAACTCCTGGAAACGCTGATTCCTGATGGAGAGGCTCTGAATGATACAGAAGCCAGATATCAGGTTGCTGGTGCCGAGATTTCAAAGAACCCAACGGTCCTTGTGGGTAGATTACCTGTAGTCCATAGCAGGTGGCTCTGGGCTTGTATAGCCCCCTACTCACGGATCGTCACAAATACCAACCTAATTTTAGGTATGTATAGATTGGTCAAGCATAAAAAGACATGGAATAAACTGGTATTGAGTCATATCGTCCCATTTAATAAAAATAGGAAAGGACTGGATATTTTATGCCTCACTCTCCAGGACGGTCCTTTTGGAGATTCCCCACTCTCTCGTTCCGATATCCTACAACTTGTCCTGTTTTTCTTCTTGAGGACTAGTTGTGTGAACCATCGTCTCTACAGATGCCGCTCTGACATCATCACCTCGTTCTTAAAACACAGTTGTCAAGTCTCTACTGAATGGTGATTTCCTTGTGGTCCTAGACAATGCCATAACAAATGGGAAAGAATATCTTACTACAATTGTCACCATCTCAGCTTGTACCTTAAGTGGTGACAGATTCTATTAAAAAAAAATTTTAGTCAAGGAAAAACTTCTTATGTTTGTGAAGTATGTAACATAGTTGTGCAAGTCATAAGTCTAAAGAATCTGAGATTTAGCCGACTGTGTGATGGAGCCCAGCATGTTTGCTATCTCATATTAACTATGAGAATACCAGAGATCTAATAATGTGGACCATGATTGATAATTTAATATCTTTGCTTTTTAACGGCTTGCCATAGCTTTCCTCCCGAGAAGTAAATATATTTTAATTTCATGGCTACAGTCACCATCTGCAGATTTCTTGCAACTCCGGAAAATAAGATCTGTCTTCTTCTTTGCCATGATCTTTATCTTTTTAACGTTGAGCATCTGGACAGCTTTTGCATTCTCTTTTACCCTCATCAATAGGTCGTTTAGTTCCTCCTCACTTCTGCCATCAGAGTCGTATCATCGGAGGTCGTTGGTATTCCTTCCAGCAATATTGATTTCGGCTTTGGACTTATCCAGCCCGGCCGTACGCATGATGTACTCTGGGGGGCAGAAACAGGTACAGATTTGAAGTGTGAATGCTGGCTCTGAACATGTTGGGGTGCAAGGAAAAGAAGTTCAAAAATAAAAGCCAGCCACCAATGAGGCCATGAATTCCCCATCTCCCACTACGGAACGGATAAAATGGTGGAGCACAGGAGAGAGACCGTAAGATGCTTAGAAACAAGCAGCCTGTGAATATTTGCTAATTTTGGCATCTTCCAAAGCTGTTAGTTTGTTCCATAACTGACAAACATGACGTTTCTCCTAAACTGGCCCTTGGGCTGGCGATCCTGGGGTCTGCCAGGGGCCACCATAAGATACAGGGAGCCGGATGTCTTGGTGCCACCGATTCAGGTTTAAAAGTTGTCTTCAAAATATTTTAACTTTTCAGAATTGATCATCGTTTCTCTTTATGTGAAAGATTCGCATTGAGATATTAAGTGATGGGACAGAGTAGTAGTAGCAGGGTCCATGTGCACGACCTAAAGGCTAGCAAGCGGAACCAGAAACCACATCCTGTACACAACAGAACAAACTGTGCACACCATTAATAGTCATGTACACATTCTGTGCACACACTATAACCACCCACACAATAGATGTTTGCACTGGCAAGCACACACCACACACGGGCTATGGCCATGCGCGCACACACACCACACACGGGCTATGGCCATGCGCGCGCGCACACACCACAGACGGGCTATGGCCATGCGCGCGCACACACACCACAGACGGGCTATGGCCATGCGCGCGCACACACACCACAGACGGGCTATGGCCATGCGCGCGCACACACACCACAGACGGGCTATGGCCATGCGCGCGCACACACACCACAGACGGGCTATGGCCATGCGCGCGCACACACACCACAGACGGGCTATGGCCATGCGCGCGCACACACACCACAGACGGGCTATGGCCATGCGCGCGCACACACACCACAGACGGGCTAAGGCCATGCGCGCGCACACACACCACAGACGGGCTATGGCCATGCGCGCGCACACACACCACAGACGGGCTATGGCCATGCGCGCGCACACACACCACAGACGGGCTATGGCCATGCGCGCGCACACACACCACAGACGGGCTATGGCCATGCGCGCACACACACACACACCACAGACGGGCTATGGCCATGCGCGCGCGCACACACACCACAGACGGGCTATGGCCATGCGCGCACACACACACACCACAGACGGGCTATGGCCATGCGCGCGCACACACACCACAGACGGGCTATGGCCATGCGCGCGCACACACACACCACAGACGGGCTATGGCCATGCGCGCGCACACACACACCACAGACGGGCTATGGCCATGCGCGCGCACACACACACCACAGACGGGCTATGGCCATGCGCGCGCACACACACCATAGATGGGCTATGGCCATGCGCGCGCACACACACACCACAGACGGGCTATGGCCATGCGCGCGCGCACACACACACCAGACGGGCTATGGCCATGCGCGCGCACACACACACACCACAGACGGGCTATGGCCATGCGCGCACACACACACACCACAGACGGGCTATGGCCATGCGCGCACACACACACCACAGACGGGCTATGGCCATGCGCGCACACACACACCACAGACGGGCTATGGCCATGCGCGCACACACACACACACGGGCTATGGCCATGCGCGCACACACACACACCACACACGGGCTATGGCCATGCGCACACACCACACACGGGCTATGGCCATGCGCACACACCACACACGGGCTATGGCCATGCGCGCACACACACACACACCACACACGGGCTATGGCCATGCGCGCACACACACACACCACAGACGGGCTATGGCCATGCACGCACACACACACACCACAGACGGGCTATGGCCATGCGCGCACACACACACACACCACACACGGGCTATGGCCATGCGCGCACACACACACACCACACACGGGCTATGGCCATGCGCACACACCACACACGGGCTATGGCCATGCGCACACACCACACACGGGCTATGGCCATGCGCGCACACACACACACACCACACACGGGCTATGGCCATGCGCGCACACACACACACCACACACGGGCTATGGCCATGCGCACACACCACACACGGACTATGGCCATGCGCACAGATATTGGGGTCACACGTACATCATTTATTTAATTTCTTTATTATTTGTTACTCCTAGTTTACTTTTTACAGGAGAAGATCAACAGAAGAGCAATGTATGAACTGAAAGCAGAGTATACAGCCCTGACCCTGCGTGTGTACACATCATACATGGCCCTGACCCTGCGCGTGTACACATACTGGAGAGAGACATGACCCTGGGTGTTTATACACACAGTATACAGCTAATCATTGCATGTGTAGACACATTATATGGCTAACTCCAGTATGTACATATCATAGGACCTCACCGTGTTGTATGAAGCATTCCAGATGCACACGTCAAGCGTGCTTCCTCACACAGTAAAACACAAGAGCACACACCAATTCTCACACAGTGCATAGTAGAAGGACACACGTGTACACACGCAGGACTAACCCTTACATGCAGCTCTCCTCAAGGGACGATATGTCTGCAAATTAACACTCGTACATGATACTTTGATTAACAAAGCCTCCATGTTGCGTGTTACACGCTATCTAAGGCAGGATTCTGGTTAGAGCTACACCACTAATCATCACCCTAACTCCTTCACGGTGACACGGGACAGGTTTGGGGGAGCCAGACATTAACCCTTTCACTGCCAGAGAGACCAGCCCCCTGAGAGACACGAGAGGAGGTGGGGTGGGGCCCTCGTACATGCCACGCTTACCCCGTGTGTACCAGTATGCGCTCCAGGTCCTGCGATTCGGATCTATGGAGACTGCACTAGGGTCGGAAAAAGGGTGTGGTACATACAAAAGTAAGTTTGTATCTATGTGTAAGCGTGTGCTTGTACACGCGGTGAATGTAAACATTGTATGTATATTCATGTGTCACTCCACATATGTACAAATCTACAGATATGTATATACAGTACATCATGAATGAGATCAGAGCAGTGTGTGATGGGATGCCCTGCGCAACGTACTGGTCTTATATAATAGTGTGCGTATAAAATGCTCTGCGCAGAGCAGCGTCCGTATGGGAGACCCTGTGCAGAGCAGCGTGTGCGTGAGATGATCTACACAGGACCGTGTACAAAAGATGCAACATGGTGTACATGAAACGCCCTGCGCAGAGCATTGTACTTGTCAGATAAAGTAGTGTGCGTATAAAATGCTCTGCGCAGAGCAGTGCGCGTATGAAATATCCTCCGCAGATCAACACGTGTGTTTGGGCAACGTACACAACCTGCTCTCTGCAAATTACTACTCACCGATGAGGTGAACCATTGCTCAGTTTCAGGGGGTACAGCAGTGTAAGGGTTAACTCGGCTTGGGGTTGGGGGGGACGGCGGACGCAAGTACTTCTCGGGATATTAACCCCACCCTGATGGGCTTCAGGACAGAGAGACAGCCAGAGTAGGGTAAAGAGACCGGCAGAGCGCAGGTTGTCTGGCGCCCATGGAATGGCGAGATCCTATTGGCTCTGTGTCGCTCTGCAAGTGGGGGCCCAGCAGAAGACCGTGCCCCTCCAGTTCATGTTTAGTAGGAAATATAAACCAAGTTAATAGTCCAGGCTTCCCCAGAATCCTTTGCAGCTAATTCATCTTCTTCATCTCGTTGTTACCGTAACTGGAACCTCTCTCGATCTCCGTTACCCCGATGAGACGCCGCACTGCGAATGAGGCTACGGGAGAAAAGAGAGAGACTGTGAGAGCAGAGTCAACCTGCTACGGGATATGTGGGTACAGCATTACAGAATATGGGGTCATTATTACTGTGCCCCCAAAAAGGTGCCATCAGTAGACTTAGCCCCCATTGCCTTAGTAAACTGAAACCCTTATTGGTCCCCGAGCCCCCACATTGGTCCCCGAGCCCCCACATTGGTCCCCGAGCCCCCACATTGGTCCCCGAGCCCCCACATTGGTCCCCGAGCCCCCACATTGGTCCCCGAGCCCCCACATTGGTCCCCGAGCCCCCACATTGGTCCCCGAGCCCTCACCTGTCCACATGAAGCCCATGAAGCAGAGCATGAGGAGGAGGGAGCCGCTGGCAAAGATGCCAATCGCAAAAGAGATGAGCGGGGAGAGGAGCAAGCTGGCCCAGAACACAAAGTTGAGGAGAGTCCAGGGGCGCCGGGAGGGCACGATCTGAGGACCTGGGAAGGTGCCCTCTTGGAGATATTGTTCTTGCAATGCATCCTGGGAGCAGAGAAGATAGCAGGAAATGTGAGTTTGAGCAATTAGAATAATTACCATTGGTTGTTAAAAGTGCAAAAAGAAAGTGCACGCGGGACACACACACGCGCGCGCGCACACACACACACGAGACAGACAGGCAGGCACGAGACAGACGCGCACACACACACGCGCGCGCGCACACACACACACACGAGACAGACGCGCACAGACACACACACGAGACAGACGCGCACACACACACACACACACACACGAGACAGACGCGCGCACACACACACGAGACAGACGCGCGCACACACACACGAGACAGACGCGCGCACACACACACGAGACAGACGCGCGCACACACGAGACAGACGCGCGCACACACGAGACAGACGCGCGCACACACGAGACAGACGCGCGCACACACGAGACAGACGCGCGCACACACGAGACAGACGCGCGCACACACGAGACAGACGTGCACACACACACACGAGACAGACGTGCACACACACACACGAGACAGACGTGCACACACACGAGACAGACGTGCACACACACGAGACAGACGTGCACACACACGAGACAGACGTGCACACACACACACACACGAGACAGACGTGCACACACACACACACACGAGACAGACGTGCACACACACACACGAGACAGACGCGCGCACACACACACACACACACGAGACAGACGCGCGCACACACACACACACGAGACAGACGTGCGCACACACACACACACACACGAGACAGACGTGCGCACACACACGAGACAGACGTGCACACACACACGAGACAGACGTGCACACACACACGAGACAGACGTGCACACACACACGAGACAGACGTGCACACACACACACACACACACACACAAGACAGACGTGCACACACACACGAGACAGACGTGCACACACACACGAGACAGACGTGCACACACACACGAGACAGACGTGCACACACACACGAGACAGACGTGCACACACACACGAGACAGACGTGCACACACACACGAGACAGACGTGCACACACACACACACACAAGACAGACGTGCACACACACACGAGACAGACGTGCACACACACACGAGACAGACGTGCACACACACACGAGACAGACGTGCACACACACACGAGACAGACACACACACACACACACAAGACAGACGTGCACACACACACACACACGAGACAGACGTGCACACACACACACACACACGAGACAGACGTGCACACACACGAGACAGACGCGCGCACACACACACGAGACAGACGCGCGCACACACACACACGAGACAGACGTGCACACACACACACACGAGACAGACGTGCACACACACGAGACAGACGTGCACACACACGAGAGACGTGCACACACACACACACACACACACACACACACGAGACAGACGCGCACACACACACACAACGCGCACACACACACACACGAGACAGACGTGCACACACATGGGGACTCGCTTTACCTTCTCCTGGTACAGTTTGTGCAGCCATTTTGCAGCTTCTTTTTCATCAACAGGAATATCTTCGACAGGAAATCGTCTAGGAGAGCGAGAGAAAGCGAGCAGCGAGGGGACATAGAGAATGGTTATTAGTAATACTTCAAAAAGGGACCAAGTCATTGCTCAGAAATAATTATGGAGTAAAGTTATGTGACCTGCTCCTGATGAACATGGAAGAGGGTTCATGATTTCCCTTCTATGTGATGGTATTACTAAGGTGGGCAGTTAGGAAGTCACCAGTTCTTTTGATGACCAGCGCTCCAGATCCAATTGTCTACCAACTGTCGTCTTGTAAAACTTATCAGGTGTTGCTACGGCCCAAGAAGCAGTCATAGCCCTGAAAGAGTTAACAAGCAACCCTACACCCACAAGCAGATAGGCCTTGAATGCCTGGATTTGGCGCTCTTACTGGCTTTATTGTCCTTTTTGGGCAGGGTATAGATGGACAATAGGTCTTGAAAGTCTCCAAGGTGCAGGCATCTCTAAGTAAATGGCATGCATCTCCTGAGGTGCAACATCAGAAAAGCCTGTCAGGTTGTGTAGGATTAAGATTAAGATGATAAGGAGAATAACCTCATGTTCAGGTGGGATTCTGAAGTTGCTGAATCAAGGAAGATCTTGGCTTTTCAAGACCTAAAAGTATGAACTGTTAAGGGGTCTGAGATGAAGTGATGTCTCCTGTACCATCAGGATGGATGGTTCTTTTCAGATGTGACTGATTCCAATTCACCAGCCATCCCAGCATTTTTAGTGTCTACGGTTAGATGGTCTCCAAGCCATTCCTCAGAGCTTCACGTCACCCATCCAGCTACGGGACCAGGAAGATGGCTTGTTCCATCAATGCTGCTATCAGCACTTTCTTGAATCGGTCTGGAATGAAGGGCTCAGAACTGGAAGTGAGACCGCTGATGTCCATGAGGATCTGCTGGTGACCGGGCACGTGTTGGTATGCACCCTAGAGATCCACGGTCAATGTAACTTATACTGGTCATTTCCCTTCCTCTGCATACACCCTCAAGTCCGTAATCCCATGTGGTTTTGGGGACCAAAAATAAATATGCGTTTGCCTCACGCCTCCATTGCTTTTTCGGGCATTAGGGACAACACAAATATTTCCGATAGCCTGTGCCAGGCGTAGCCTCATTCGGAGAGGTGGGAAGAATCATGGCAACCTCATCTCATAGCCACAAGTCAGAGGGATCGGCTTCAGTCTGGGGTAGAGAGCCGTTTACACAATCCCATATGGGGGGGCTTTTTTGATTCAGTTTTAGCCTTCTCTAAAGGGCAACTAAAATGGAGCATGATCTAAAAGATAAAGCTGATAAGAACAGGCCTAAAGATATGAATATGTATAGCTTAGAGGAGATAAGATCAAAACCTTCAAATGTAGGCTTGTCAGGCCCTACCATTGAACAATAAAAGGATCATTACAGACTAAAGAGATACCAGTTAGTCACCTGGTAGGTTCAGGCCCAAATGGTTGATCCAATGGGCTGAATACAACCCCACATCCAGGAGATAAGCAGAGCTCTAGGAATATACCAGAGGCCTGCCAGAGACTCCTTTTGAATCGTGTGTACTTCTTGGCCTACCTTGAAGGGGGAGCTACTATTTACCATGACTGGTGCCAACTTGGTCTAAACAGTGAGGGGACAATGTGAGTGTAAATAGGGGGCTTGCAAACAAAAGGAGAGCTTCATGTGTGAATGAGGGGCAGTGTGCGCTATGCTGGCACTCACCTGACACACATATCCGCTTCATATTTCTTTCCGTATAGAATGCCCAACAAGGATGGATTCTTGTTCCCACGGAAATTCAGGGTCACATCATAAACCGCAGAAACTGAAAGAGAAAAGAACGGTAATGGAGGAGAGCAAGAGGAGAAGGAAACGAAGAAAAGAAGAAAGAGCGAGAAAGAAGAGATTAAAAAAACAGAACAGTGAGACAGAAGGGAAGAGAATAAGGGGAGTATGAAATATACAAAGCTCCCTACATGAGAGAGAACAGGAAGAAACGGGGAGGGTGAAGACGTTGAGAATCTGTTTCCTGGAGGCTCCTTGGAAGAAAGTGTAGATTTTACATGACAAATACACTGAAGAGGATGATGTTAATTAACTCATCTAAAGATTCCATGAAAGGGTGAGCTCACAGCATCTTATACCGGACCTTCTCCACAAATAAACAATGACTACGACATAATGATTCCCAGAATACAACAGTGGTCTGTTGGGAAAAGCCATTTGCAAAAAACAGCTTTATTAAAGCACAAGAGGCCCAAGTCTTTATACATATTACAAAAGGCCCAGCTTTATACATACTACAGAAGCCAAGTGCAGGACCAGCCCACGAGGACCTCTCCTAGAGACACGTTCTCCAGGCATACAGTCTCATTAGATTCTTCTTGTATAATGATGAGGAAGATGAGCAGGACTGTGGATGTCAAATTGAACAATACAGTATTGGAATATTTGGTGTGCTCTGGTTACCTGTGCCTCTCAAACACTGCAGGGCGGTGGTAAAGCCTCGGGTCCGGGGCAGGAGATGGTGCTTCAGACGGGCCAGACCCTTTTTATCAGCCACTTCCATACTGATCCTGTGCTTCGTCTCTGTAAATCGGGTGCCCTCACAGTACAGCAGGAACTAGATGGAAGGACAGAGTGTGAGTGGAGAGAAACAGGATCAAAAGAGAGGGGGCAGAGCGTCAAACGTGAGGTAAAAAAGAAAAAAAAGAAAATGAGAGCGTGCGTTAAAAAAAGTGGGGGGAGGAGGAGGCAGAGGTGGAGGAGGAGGAGGCAGGAGGTGGTTGTGGTGGAGGAGGAGGAGGCAGGAGGTGGTTGTGGTGGAGGAGGAGGAGGCAGAGGGCGAGGTGGTGGAGGAGGAGGCAGAGGGCGTGGTGGTGTAATGGAGGAGGAGGCAGAGGGCGAGGTGGTGGTGGTGGTGGTGGTGGAGGAGGAGGAGGCAGGTGGTGGTGGTGGTGGTGGAGGAGGAGGAGGCAGAGGGCGAGGTGGTGGAGGAGGAGGAGGAGGCAGAGGGCGAGGTGGTGGAGGAGGAGGAGGAGGCAGAGGGCGAGGTGGTGGAGGAGGCGGCAGAGGGCGAGGTGGTGGAGGAGGCGGCAGAGGGCGAGGTGGTGGAGGAGGAGGCAGAGGGCGAGGTGGTGGAAGAGGAGGCAGAGGGCGAGGTGGTGGAGGAGGAGGCAGAGGGCGAGGTGGTGGAGGAGGAGGCAGAGGGCGAGGTGGTGGAGGAGGAGGCAGAGGGCGAGGTGGTGGAGGAGGAGGCAGAGGGCGAGGTGGTGGAGGAGGAGGCAGAGGGCGAGGTGGTGGAGGAGGAGGCAGAGGGCGAGGTGGTGGAGGAGGAGGCAGAGGGCGAGGTGGTGGAGGAGGAGGCAGAGGGCGAGGTGGTGGAGGAGGAGGCAGAGGGCGAGGTGGTGGAGGAGGAGGCAGAGGGCGAGGTGGTGGAGGAGGAGGCAGAGGGCGAGGTGGTGGAGGAGGAGGCAGAGGGCGAGGTGGTGGAGGAGGAGGCAGAGGGCGAGGTGGTGGAGGAGGAGGCAGAGGGCGAGGTGGTGGAGGAGGAGGCAGAGGGCGAGGTGGTGGAGGAGGAGGCAGAGGGCGAGGTGGTGGAGGAGGAGGCAGAGGGCGAGGTGGTGGAGGAGGAGGCAGAGGGAGAGGTGGAGGAGGAGGCAGAGGGAGAGGTGGTGGAGGAGGAGGCAGAGGGAGAGGTGGTGGAGGAGGAGGCAGAGGGAGAGGTGGTGGAGGAGGAGGCAGAGGGAGAGGTGGTGGAGGAGGAGGCAGAGGGAGAGGTGGTGGAGGAGGAGGCCGAGGGAGAGGTGGTGGAGGAGGCGGCAGAGGGCGAGGTGGTGGAGGAGGCGGCAGAGGGCGAGGTGGTGGAGGAGGAGGCAGAGGGCGAGGTGGTGGAGGAGGAGGCAGAGGGCGAGGTGGTGGTGGAGGAGGCAGAGGGCGAGGTGGTGGAGGAGGAGGCAGAGGGCGAGGTGGTGGAGGAGGAGGCAGAGGGCGAGGTGGTGGAGGAGGAGGCAGAGGGCGTGGTGGTGGAGGAGGAGGCAGAGGGCGTGGTGGTGTAATGGAGGAGGAGGCAGAGGGCGAGGTGGTGGAGGAGGAGGCAGAGGGGGAGGTGGTGGAGGCAGAGGGCGTGGTGGTGTAATGGAGGAGGAGGCAGAGGGCGTGGTGGTGTAATGGAGGAGGAGGCAGAGGGCGAGGTGGTGGTGGAGGCAGAGGGCGAGGTGGTGGTGGAGGAGGCAGAGGGCGAGGTGGTGGTGGAGGAGGCAGAGGGCGAGGTGGTGGTGGAGGAGGCAGAGGGCGAGGTGGTGGTGGAGGAGGCAGAGGGCGAGGTGGTGGTGGAGGAGGCAGAGGGCGAGGTGGTGGTGGAGGAGGCAGAGGGCGAGGTGGTGGTGGAGGAGGCAGAGGGCGAGGTGGTGGTGGAGGAGGCAGAGGGCGAGGTGGTGGTGGAGGAGGCAGAGGGCGAGGTGGTGGTGGAGGAGGAGGAGGAGGAGGCAGAGGGCGAGGTGGTGGAGGCAGAGGGCGAGGTGGTGGAGGAGGAGGCAGAGGGCGAGGTGGTGGAGGAGGAGGCAGAGGGCGAGGTGGTGGAGGAGGAGGCAGAGGGCGAGGTGGTGGAGGAGGAGGCAGAGGGCGAGGTGGTGGTGGAGGAGGAGGCAGAGGGCGAGGTGGTGGTGGAGGAGGAGGCAGAGGGCAAGGTGGTGGTGGAGGAGGAGGAGGCAGAGCGCCGAACAGGGGGTAGGGGGAGGCAGGGCACCAAAATATGGGGGGGGGGGTTTGTTCCATGTACATGGTCTGACCATAATCTGGTAAAGGTTTCCATTAGTCTGGGCCCTAGTACTGAGCCCCCGTATGTGTGGAGGTTGAATGTCTGACCGTGCCACCTGTGAGGGAGCAAATCTCTCAAGAAGTAAAAAAAGATTTTTGATGTAAATTAAACGACCAAAGGAAAGATAAGATGGGTCTGGGAAAATTCAAAATTAATGGAAGAATTGCAGGTATCGGAAAAAACAAAACAAAATCCCACCTGCAAAATTAGACAGAAAATAGAAAGGGTCAGAGTGGCGCTAGATACTATTTTAGCGGAACGCATGGAGAAGAACACAACACCTTTCTTTCTTGAAGGCAAATCAGCCTGACTATGCTAGCAAAGAAACTTAAAAATAAATACATGCAGATTAAAATCCATAGCATAAAAACTGATGCAGGCATAATTATGGCAAACCCAACGAATATCCAGAAAGCATTTATAGAATTCTAACAAAAACTTCCTACAGCCTCCACCACGGGGACGGAACATCGCATTAGAGCCTTGCGGGCTCCCTTTATTAACGGAAATAGGAATAGAGGCGCTGAATGCGAAGATAACACAGGAGGAAGTTAGGAAGGGATTCTAGCTTTAACAGTTGTTAAAGCCCCAGGGCCAGATGGGTTTACATATTTATACTTTCAAAAGTTTCAGGCCCACTTGATTCCCCATTTGACCGCCCTGTTTAACTCCATTATAGAGGGCCGGCAAATCCCCCAGGAGATTAACTTACCTTCTTTAGGGAACAGAAATGAGGTGAAAACTATAAGCCAATCTTTCTCCTTAATGGGGATATCAAATTGTTAGCTAAAATTATGGCCGATAGAGTTTTGAAGTTTTTGCCAAGGATTATTCATAAGGACCAAGTGGGGTTCATACCTCACAGGCAGGCTAGGGATAACCTTAGAAAGGTCATTAATATAATCCATCAAGCCAAAAGTGCAATAATACCAATATGTCTTCTGGCTCTCGATGTTGAGAAGGCTTTCGATTCGTTAGAATGGCCTTTTCTTTGAGCAGTCCTGAATAGATTTGGCTTTAGGGGACAGTTTATGAACCTAACTGAAATATATTACAAAAACCCTGAGGCATACTTAAAGCTGCCGTAACAAGCCGACTATCAGTATAGGCAGGGGAACGAGGCAGGGTTGTCCTCTTTCTCCTCTGCTGTTTGCAATGGCAAGCGAGCCGTTGGCTCAGGTAATTAGAGCAGACCCAGAGATAAAAGGACGAGTCACAGGCCATCATCGCTTTAAAATTAGTTTATTTGCGAATGATTTATTATGCACTCTAGCAGAGCCTGATCGCTCCTTTCCAAAGTTATGACTCCCTTTGCGAAATTTGGAAAGGATTTCAACGTTGGTTATAAATGTTGAAAAAAAACAGAGGCGACTGCAATGGACTTGATTATAGCGAAGGAATTTTTGTGAGATAAATTCCATTGGGCAAAGTCATTTATTCCATATTTGGGTCACCTTACATGTAGAGAGTTTATATAAAACAAATTACTCCCCCCTGTTCAGGTCCTCAGTGGGGATTTACTAAAGTGGTCTAGGTATCCAATTTCATGGTTAGGCAGGATCAATTCTTTTAAAGTGAATACCCTCCCGAAACTGCTATATCTACTCCCGAACCCTCGCAATACCCATAAGCCAGATAGCGTTGAGGGGATTTCAAAGGAAAAAGTGTTCAGGTTCATTTGGAGGGATAAGCCCCCTAAAACTAACAAAGCTACTATGTTTAAACTAAAAAACTAGAGGGGGATTGTCGTGTCTGAACTTGATAAAATATTACAGAGCAGCGCAGTTATCTTTTATTCCAATTATACATTCACCAAGGCACCAACCCACCTGGACGTTCATAGAAGATCAGATCCTGTCTCTCTACTCTTGGGATACGCTGATCTGGCCAAGTTGGGTACCAGAACAGGTGGGACGGGTTAAGCATCCAGTGATTGCACACAGTGCTGGAAATGGGCCCTGACTTAGATAATCTGTCATCCGGAGGCTTCATAAGAGCGGAGCAGAGACTCAATATGGTGGTGGAAGTCAAAAGGGGTGGATAGGCTGGGAGCCCATTAACTTTTTAATTACTAAGGGATCAATATAATATCCCATTAAACCAACACTATGATTATTGTAAATCAATGCATTTTGTGACCGCACTAACCAGGACCCAGTGGTCACCAAAGAAATCCTGGCTGTCTGTTATAAGAGAGAAATCTCCATTGTCCAAGGGATTCATTGGGGGCATTTATGACGTATATAATTCTCAAGCAACCGATCCCAAAGACAAATATATAAGGGATGGGGAGATCTGAATAAGCAATGGGGGGGGGGGGGCATTTATAAAGTATCCCTTAACCAAAGTTTATTAGAGACTGCAATTAAGGTGCTGCACCGCACATATTTAAACTCAGAGAGATTAGCAACTTGAAAAAAAAAAAAAAAAAAAACGGAGAGCGCAAATTGTACCAGAGGATGTCAAGCGCAGGGGTAATTTATTCACACGTAGTGGGGGTGCCTCAGGGTACAAAATATCTGGGGGGCAATCACACTTATTGCCTCAGAGGTATTTCACACCCCAGTTAGTGGGGAAATGGAAACGTGCTTATCAGGAATTCCAGAAAAAAACTCTTACTCCCTCACAAAATAAGCTTTTGCAGTTTTTATATTGGACCACTATTATTATTATTATCGTTTATTTGTAACGCGCCAACATATTCCGTAGCGCTATCATAAGTTAAAGGCAATGACAAGTTCAAGATTCACACATTGCAATTAATGGATGGCCCTGTCTTTGAGCTTGGAGTGCGGTGTCCATAGCGCTTTCCCTAAAGCATCGCGCAGGATGAAACTCGCAGACTTACAATCTAAAGGGTGAAGTGTGCATGTGGTACAGTAGGGAGAGAGTAGCGCTGAGCGTGATAGGGAGGAAGGTTATAGGCAAACAATTGGAAGACAGAAACATTAGAGATATCAGTAATTAAAAATACAATTAACTATAAAGCTAGGAAATAAAAAAAATAAAAAAATGACCCATACCCTTGAGGATTCAAAAGACCTAGTTGTGTTCATTTATGTGACCTGATGTTGTTTAATTCATTTTGGGGGAATGATGCTGGTTTTATTAGGCCCTGCAAGAAGGAAAGAGGGTAAAAGGGTGATAGTACCTTCATATTATAGGCACAAAATAATATAATGGGTAGATACAGACAGATTATACAGCAACGTGTGCAGAAGGGGTATAGTAGGGACATACAAGTTTGTCAAAACAATGTTTTGTATTGTTCCATTTGGAGGAGATACAGCAGGAAAGAGACACGGACAGTCTCAGAATAGGAACAAGCGTCACCCATTCATATAAAGCAGACTGTATGTAGTCCTGATAGAGCGTCAGTACTACTCGCAGTCACAAAGATCGCCTAATACTGGTATGTTGTTGGACTAGCACAACCCAGAGAGGTTTTGTGAGGAGAAAATAACCTAACCCACATAATGACAACCTTATTATATACAAAATTATGAATTCCTATTCTCTCCATCGCTCACTCCCATGTGTGAGGTGAGTGGATAGAGAAGCTACCCAATTGTCAACACTTTCATGTTGTGCTGGTTCCTACACTACAGGTCCAATGGCTGCCATGTTTGCAATGGAACACCCCAGGGGGATGGGTAGAGGGAGAGAGGCCAACATGGCAGCCCCTAGAGGCAGGCTAGGGAAAGTAAACCGTAATCATTCATAACATTATATTACGGAGCTGAAATGAAAAGATGGGTCTCTAGCTTAATGCGGGTAGCCCCCTACCCCAAATGCAGGATGTTACAGGGGATCCTACTTCTTAGGGCGCGTGTTATGATATCTTTGTCCCACTAACCACCAGTGAAATCTCATCATAGCCTCCTGCATTTGGGGTGTGGGGGCTACCCACATTGGTGTACAGTTACAGGAAAATGTCCCTGCGCTTCAGCGAACTGACCCACTTCCTTTCTTTTGCCCTTTGACTTCCTGATGGATAGGGTAAACTGGATTGGTTCCGGCAGACACCATGTGGAGGGAAGACGCAAGGCAGCTCGCTCAAGCACACTTTCCAACACCAATGCAGGTACCTCCCACCCCAAATACAGGAGGCTTTAGAGGAACCTACCTCTTCAGGTGAATGTTGTGATAACTTTGTCCCACTAAAAATCAATTAAATCTCACCAACCCATACAAGAAAAGCCGGGTATTGGAGAGGCTTGAGAGGGTCTTTAAACTGATCACCATCATGTGTAATCAGACATTTTTCACATATTTTACTTTCACTTACTGCCCTCCGCCAAGTTGTATTTGCTACATGCTTGGCACAGGAGGACCACCGATAGCAGATACGAGCAGTACAAGGGTTAAAAGGGCCACAGCCGATTCCCTGTGAAAATGGACTTCCAGCACCTGTATGAGCTCCAGGGAAACATCTCCACATCTCTATCCAGTCACAAAATCTGTAATACACTACTTTATAATGGTAAAGTCGGTACCGCAAGGATTCAAATCTACAGCCTATGGAGGACCTCCTCAGCCCTCGACAATCTAGTCGCATGGAAGAGTAGGCAAGGATTCAGAAGCTTGGAAAGGTGTACTTGGCAATCACGGTGTTGGAAACTACAATGACAACGGGCGCCATCTGCTAGAGTTTTGCATGGAGCCGAATTCCCCCTCACCAACACAGTTTTCCAGCAGAAAGACAGACTATAGACAACCTGGATGCATCCTCTGTCCAAGCACTGGCATCTTATAGACTATATTCTGGTGTGCCAGCGAGAACAAGTGATGCCCAGAGCAGAATGCAATATGGACCACCGTCTGGTGCGCTGCAAATTTCGATTCTACTTCAACCCTAAACCAAAGAGGAAAGGAGCCCCAAAGAATACGTTACAGATCGGTAACCTCCAGTCAGCTCAAGTGAAGGCAAACTTCCAGGCGAATCTCCAGTCAAGACTAGAAGATTGCAGATGCTTCATGGATCCCTCCTCAGATGCTCTATCAGAACATCTCAAAACAACTCTGACGAGGTCCTAGGTTTCTCCACAAAGAAAAACAAAGACTGGTTTGACGAAAACAGAACGGAGATCCATCAATTACTGTTGGAAAAGAGATCCGCCCATCAAGAGCATCTCGCTCAGCCGTTTTGCCCTAACAAGAAAGCAGCCATCCGTCTTGTGTGTAGCAACTTCCAACAAAAGCTTTGAGAAATTCAGAACCAGTGGTGGACCAACCTCTCTGAAGAGACTCAGCGTTGCTCAGATGTCGGTGACTACAGAGGGTTTTATGAAGTCCTGGAGGCCAGGTATGGCCCTTCACACCTGGTTCAAAGCCCATTGTGCAGTGCAGACGGTCAAACACTCCTTAGAGACAAGGCATTGATCCTGAAACGGTGGTCAGACTGCGCCAATTACCGGGGGATAACTCTGCTCGCCGCTGCCGCAGGGGAAAATCCCAATAAGCAACGGCGTGAAGCAGGGCTGTGTTCTTGCATCCACTCTACTCACGCTATTCTTCAGTATGATGCTGCAAAGGGCCACAAGAGACCTTGATGTTGAAGATGGACTCTACATCCGATTCCGCACAGATGGCAGTCTGTTCAACCTGACTAAAGGTCCACACCAAGACAGTGTAATGACTCGTTTGAAGTTATCCACCAGCCCGCACCTCGGCAAGATTACTGTCCTCCTCACATCACTACTGGCGAATCTAAGCCGAAAACAGTCCAACAGTTTACCTACCTGAGTTGCATCATCTCCTCGAATGTAAAGATTGACAAGGAAATTGACAACAGACTGGCAAAGGCAAATGGTGCATTCAGCAAGTTCTATAAAAGAGTTTGGAAAAACAAGCATCTGAACAAGTGCACAAAGGTCAATGTGTACGGAGCTAATGTGCTGACCACTCTTTTGTACGGTTCCGAGTCTTGGGTTACCTACCGCCACCACCTACGACTACTTGAGCTATTTCATCAACGCTGGCTCTGCACCATCCTCAACATTCAATGGAATGACCACATATATTCAAAACTTCCCCGAAAATCTAGTCGCATGGTATACTAATCTCACTGGTTAGCCTCCAGCCAAGATAGAAAAAAAATGGTCAATGAGTGTCCAGAAAGCACTCTTGCAATGTTGGAGATTTGTTGCAACTTAAAAATAATATTTATTAATAACTAGTGACTTGCCCGTCAAATGACAAGGCAATAACATTTGAAACCATGGGAATGCTGTTTGCTACACAATGTAGGGCTTTTGCTCCTCTGATGAACTTTGGCGCTCATTGCAAGCCTCTCCCCTCGTGTACTTCAAGTTTCCTGCTTTGTAGCGATCACCTTCAGCGCTCATCGCGAAGACAGATATAAGTACAGTGTAAAATATAACTTGCCCCTCCATTCCCCTTATTAGTTTTGTTGCCCTTCTCTGTACCTTTTCCAGCTCTAAAATGTCCTTTTTATGAAGTGGTGCCCAAAATTGTCCTCCATATTCCAAATGAGGGCGTACTAGAGATTTGTATAGTGGCAGAATTATATTTGCTTCCCTGGCTTCTATACACTTCCTAATACATGCTAATATTTTATTTGCCTTTGCAGCTGCTGCTTGGCATTGAGCGCTGTTACCTAGGTGGTTGTCTACAAGCTCCCAAATCCCTTTCAATATCTGATACCCCGAGATTTGCTCCATTAAGATTATAATTTGCATGGCTGTTTTTCCTTCCCAGATGCATAACTTTACATTTATTCGTATTAAATCTCATCTGTCATTTAGATGCCCATTCCTCAGTTTTATGTAAATCTCTTTGGAGGGAAAGCACATCACTATCTGATTTAATTACCTTGCACAACTTCATGTCATCGGCGAAAATGGAGACCCCACACTCCAATCCTACCTCTAAGTCCTTAATAAATATGTTAAAAAGGAGAGGACCTAATACTGAGCCCTGAGGAACCCCACTTACCACATTTGTCCAATCGGAGTATGTTCCATTTACAACAACCCTTTGCTTCCTGTCTTTTAGCCAGCTCTCGATCCATGAGCAGATATTTACTGCAATTCCTGTATCTCTTAGTTTGCCCAATAGTCTCCCATGTGGCACTGTATCAAATGCCTTTGAAAAATCTAAAAAGACTACATCCACCGAGTTGCCTTGATCCAGGTTCCTACTAACCTCCTCATAGAAACAAATTAGATTTGTTTGACATGACCTATCCCTCATAAATACATGTTGGCTCCTACTTATAATCCTGTTCAAATAGACATATTCCTGTAAAGCCGTCTCTGCCCCCTCTTGTTTGTATAATATAAAACGTCTGTTTTTTACTCCGTATCTTGATCTTTAAATCATTGTTAAGCCACATGGGTTGTGATTTACTCCTTTACTTTTATTCCCACTTGGTATATGCCGATGTGTATGTATATTTAGTAAGGATTTGAATGTTGTCCATTTATGTTCAGTATTATTACCCATCATGCCTCTGTCCCAGTCTATATGTTGTATTGCTGCCCTTAGACCGGTAAAATCTGCCCTTTTAAAATTAAGAGTTTTTGTTGGCCCCTTAAAATGTTTTTTTTTTTATTCAATCTCAAATGAGACTGTGTTGTGATCACTGTTTCCCAAAGGTTGCCCTATTCCAACATCTGATACTATATCCCACTCTACTTTACTGGCCTCGCGATGAGCGCCTTTGGCGCTCATCACAGGCCTCACAATGAGTGCCTTTGGCACTCATTGCAAGCCTCTCCCCCCCTCTTCTTTACTGGCCTCGCAATGAGCGCCTTTGGCGCTCATTGCGAATCTCTCCCTCTGTCTACTTCACTGAGTCTCCTTTCCACCCTCCTCTCCCTTCTCTTGGGTCTCCTTCCCCCCCTGTGTTTTTACCCCCTCTCCCTCCCCTGTGTCTCCCCCCCGTGTCTCTTCCCCCCTCCCTCATTTCTCTTCCCCTCCTCTCCCACCCGCGTGTCTCCCCATCCCCGGTGTCTCTTCCCCCCCCTCCGTGTCTCTAGTGGGCTAGCACGTGGCACTGGTAGTATCTCAGAAAATACTACCTTGGAGGTCCTTGCCTTCAGCTTATTACCTAGTTCTTTAAAATCATACTTTAGGACACTCCATCTTCCACTAACTTTGTCATTGGTACCAATATGTATCAAAACTGCCGGTTCATTACCAGCCCCTAATTTATCCACCCGATCCACAACATGCCGAACCCGAGCACCCGGGAGACAGCAAACTGTTCGATTGCTGGGATCTGGGTGACAAATTACCCTGTCTACCTTCCTAATAATAGAGTCCCCTACAACCAAAACCTGTCTGTTCTGCCTATTCTGCTCTCCACTCCTCCAGTAGAGCTGTGAGAGGGAACAGCTCTATCCGGCATAGCCATTCCTGAATGGGCATCCCCAACAGTTTCACTCAATATGGCAAATCTGTTGGCGTTTGCCAACTCAGAACTGGCCTGCCTCCTCCTGTTCCCCCTGATTCCCCTTCTAACTGTAACCCAGCTACCTCCCTGGACATCCTCACGAGCCCCAGCCCCACCCTCCATGCTAGGCCCAGCTAAACTGTGCTCCGTGAGCACCAACTCCCTTCCAATGGAGCAATATCACTAAGTGCTGCAATTATCCTCTCCAGATGTCCAATTTGAGCTTCCAGAGAGGCAACATACTCACACCTGTCACTTGGACCCTGGATCATCTGTTCCAGTATTGCATACATATGACATGATGTACACTGAGTGAGGTCGCCACTGGACTGACTCATAATTATTATTATTATTGTCTACAAAAATCCAGTGGGAAAAATTATTAAACAGCTTCCATTCTCATTACCGATGCGGGCGTTTGTGGGCAGGATTCAAGGGCTATATAACCAAAATGTAAAATGCCTGATGTCCACTCCCCAGCACCTAAACTCATGGATCCTGAGAGTTTGCACTCCCTTTGCTCAGGAAAGTGCCCACAAGCAGGAAGCCCTAGATCATTGCGTCCATAAACAGATGCTAACTCACCCACATGTACTCAGGATAGTCACTAAGGCTCTTCAGGCCATCTAGAACAGTGTCCCTGTCCTCCTCCCATTTGCGTTTGCAGAACACGATCTCCAGGAAATACCAGGTCCAACCGATCAGGGGGACCATGAGCAGCTCCTTCTTAGCAAGGACTTTGGAGCTCTGCAGAGACACAGAAGAGTGAGAAAGAATAGAGTCTGAAGAACAAAAGTGGATGGGAAGGGCGATGGGAAGGGCGATGGGAAGGGCGATGGGAAGGGCGATGGGAAGGGCGATGGGAAGGGCGATGGGAAGGGCGATGGGAAGGGCGATGGGAAGGGCGATGGGAAGGGCGATGGGAAGGGCGATGGGAAGGGCGATGGGAAGGGCGATGGGAAGGGCGATGGGAAGGGCGATGGGAAGGGCGATGGGAAGGGCGATGGGAAGGGCGATGGGAAGGGCGATGGGAAGGGCGATGGGAAGGGCGATGGGAAGGGCGATGGGAAGGGCGATGGGAAGGGCGATGGGAAGGGCGATGGGAAGGGCGATGGGAAGGGCGATGGGAAGGGCGATGGGAAGGGCGATGGGAAGGGCGATGGGAAGGGCGATGGGAAGGGCGATGGGAAGGGCGATGGGAAGGGCGATGGGAAGGGCGATGGGTAAATAGCAGTATGATTTGGCGGAAAAGGAGGGAGACAGCACAGAAGTGGGATCAAAGGAACTCACCCCCAGTACTCCAAAGCGTTCACACATGGTCCAGCCACAAAGGAAGTCGATTTCAAAGTTGTGATTAAGGATGATGATAACATGCTCCTTCCCAAAGTGATCCACGGTCTCCTGATCCGTAAACAGTGTGCACTGTGTACCAGACCACCACTCCAGCAACATCACCAGCTCTGTGGGAGATGGAGAGAAATAAATAAGGAGCAAGCCTTTTGGGGGGGGAAGCAGTGTGGAAAACGGGTTTAAAATGATACTTTAAGGTGGGGGTTGCTGGTTGGAGTTTGTTAATCGACGATTGTAGGGTTCAGTCTGTCTTTTGGTAATGGGCCTCAAAGAGAGAAACTGGAACTTATTTCTGGGAGGGGGGGGGGGGGGGGGGGTCGTGGCTGAAGGTTACGCAGAGGCAGCACCCAAAATCTCAACAACACTTCCCTTCCCTACAACATGGAAACACTTCTTTCAAAGAAAATGTTCAGGCCAACTTATTACTAGTTAGATGCTCCAGGCACATACCCCACCAGGCCGTCAAGATGTTCCCTTGCTAGTACCGGTTGTGCACTACTAGAGTACTTCGGGTGTCTATACTCACGGCTCCAGAGTGAGTAGGCCAGTCGGCAGTTGATCCTGCGATACAGCTGCTTGTTGTAGCTCCAGAGTGGCAAAGTGCAGAGCTGCAGAAAGTTGATGACGAGGCCGCTCAACACGAAGACAAAGCCAATTAACAGGTGAACAACAAATTGGGTCTTCAGGAACGCCCAGACTCCCATCCTGCCACCCGCTCAGTGCCGCTTGCACGGACCTTCACTCAATGCCACCGTCCTACAAGGGAAAAAAAAGAACAGTGACAAACTGATTTGCAGTTTCGGTGGCAACAGTACCAGCTAAAGCAAAGTAGGTATAACAAGAAGACGTGGCAAGGACACAGAGGTAAACTGAAAGGAAAGCTAGGGAAGAAGGAAGGTGGAGGGTCACAGGGAGCTAACAGAGGGATTATGAAGAAAACTGGAGCGGTCTACATCACGATCACTAACCATCACAGGTCCAACAACCCCTTCCACATAGCTCCATCCCGAAATCAGTTGAGTTCATTCAGTTACCAATAAGACAACTCCTTAACCACCAATTGCAATGGAGCCTCATTATACAAAGTCTAACAAAAAAATAGTTCAACTAAATCAAAATGGTTCTCCATTCCCAACCTTCATTAGTCCTCCACCCTTACTAAAGATGGACCAGAGCGATCAACAGCCCCAATAACAAACCATTTCAAGTCATTGTGATATCATTTTCCCCAAATCATTCTATTAAGAGCAAAATTAGAGCCAATTGCACCTTCATTTGGACACAAACTCCCTCACGTCTCAACACTCACCAGTACAGATAGTACATCAGAGCCAGGGCAAACAACGTGGCACAGACCCCAGAAAAGAGACAAACGGCAGACTGATTAGCCAACATTCTGCAAGAGAGAAGGAAGTGCTCAGAGGAGGGGTCTCCGAGAAGGAAGTGCTCAGAGGAGGGGTCTCCGAGAAGGAAGTGCTCAGAGGAGGGGTCTCCGAGAAGGAAGTGCTCAGAGGAGGGGTCTCCGAGAAGGAAGTGCTCAGAGGAGGGGTCTCCGAGAAGGAAGTGCTCAGAGGAGGGGTCTCCGAGAAGGAAGTGCTCAGAGGAGGGGTCTCCGAGAAGGAAGTGCTCAGAGGAGGGGGTCTCCGAGAAGGAAGTGCTCAGAGGAGGGGTCTCCGAGAAGGAAGTGCTCAGAGGAGGGGTCCCCGAGAAGGAAGTGCTCAGAGGAGGGGTCTCCGAGAAGGAAGTGCTCAGAGGAGGGGTCTCCGAGAATTCCCAATGTCAATCAGTCATGTGTAATCCTTTAATAAACCAAATTCAAGACCTGTAAGCCCTCCTTAGATCCTCAGACATCCGGTAAAGTAGAAAAACCGTGAGAAGTACCCAACATGGAACAGAGGGTCTTCTGTTCTAGTGAGGAATTGTCAAACCTTATGCCAAGAATAGCGGGTCTTGCCGTACTGTTCTCCTGAGGTGGGACCCCTCACAGTTTCATCTTACTTGTGGTCCTTTGATGGAGGTTTTTTTCTAAGCTCTGTCTATTCCGGATTGTGCGACAGATCTTGACCTCTCCTAATGGTGGCAGTGACGTGCCTTTTCTTCTGCACCAGTTACAGAGATGGGGGGTCTTTCCTTTTTCTGGTGGAGCAGTGGGGGGTCTCTCCCTGTACTTTTTCTCCTACCGGAGTGAGGGTCTCTCCATGCCGTTTCTCCTCTGATGCACAGTGTATACACACGGACGTGACAGGTGAGACTCTCACTAAGCCCAGAAAATCCCTGAGGATTAAGATTGTGCTCAGAAAGAAATCTGCATGTTCAGCAGAACCTGCCAGAAGAGGGCGAGGGGGGGGGGGAAAGAGGGGGGGGGGGGGGGACTAACGTACCCACCCTCCCCGCAACGGGCCCAAGAAATAAAGCAGCCTTGGAAATATATATATATATGCATTGCAGTAGCTGTGGATAGCGCGAAAGAGCACAAAAGAGAGCAATCGTGCGAAAGGGCCAAAAAAAAAAAAGAGTCTACGCGACCAATAAACGCGCAAAAACCCGCAACACACAACACTGTACGGGGAATAAAACTAACTATTAGGAGTACACGACATGCTACACAACCGCCTATCAGACAATCGCCGTCACTTTACAACACTAACATTACCAATCCAAAATACAGAATCACACACCTACACAAGCGCTTTGCGCTCGCAGCCAACTTATCCTACACGACCAATACATACGCCAAAAAATGCCAGACACAAAAGACTTTTAGACAAGCCCGTACGGGGGGTGGGGGGGGGGGGGATGGAGAGAAGGGAGAGAGAGAGACGGGGGGGGGGGGGGGGGGGGGGGGGGGGGGGGGGGGGGGCGTATGGAGAGAGAGAGAGGGACGGGGGGGGGGGGGGG
>CM050164.1:3644414-3747648 GCA_027410445.1 Discoglossus pictus | reverse complement strand
CTCTCCTCTCTCACCTCTCTCTCTCCTCACTCACCCTCTCTCTCTCAACCTCCTCTCCTCTCCCTCTCTCTCTCTCTCACCTCTCTCTCTCTCTCACCTCTCTCTCTCTCTCACCTCTCTCTCACTCTCCACCTCTCTCTCACCACTCTCTCTCTATCTCTCTACTCTCACCTCTCTCCCCACTCTCTCCCTCTCACCTCTCTCCCCACTCTCCTCACCTCTCTCACCTCTCTCTCTCTCTCTCTCACCTCTCTCTCTCTCTCACCTCCTCTCATCTCCTCCATCACCTCTCTCCTCTCTCTCACCTCTCTCTCTCTCTCTCACCTCTCTCCTCTCTCTCTCACCTCTCTCTCTCTCTCACCTCACTCTCTCTCACCCTCTCTCACCTCTCTCTCACCTCTCTCTCTCTCTCTCTCTCTCACCTCTCTCTCACCTCTCTCTCTCTCACCTCTCTCTGTCTCTCACCTCTCTCTCACCTCTCTCTCACCTCTCTCTCTCTCTCACCTCTCTCTCTCTCACCTCTCTCTCTCTCTCTCTCTCACCTCTCTCTCTCTCTCACCTCTCTCTCTCTCACCTCTCTCTCACCTCTCTCACCTCTCTCACCTCTCTCTCTCTCTCACCTCTCTCTCTCTCACCTCTCTCTCACCTCTCTCTGTCTCTCACCTCTCTCTGTCTCTCACCTCTCTCTCACCTCTCTCACCTCTCTCTCTCTCTCACCTCTCTCTCTCTCACCTCTCTCTCTCTCACCTCTCTCACCTCTCTCTCTCTCACCTCTCTCACCTCTCTCTCTCTCTCTCACCTCTCTCTCTCACCTCTCTCTCTCTCACCTCTCTCTCTCTCACCTCTCTCTCTCTCACCTCTCTCTCTCTCTCTCACCTCTCTCTCTCTCACCTCTCTCTCTCTCACCTCTCTCTCTCTCACCTCTCTCTCTCTCACCTCTCTCTCTCTCACCTCTCTCTCTCTCACCTCTCTCTCTCTCACCTCTCTCTCTCTCACCTCTCTCACCTCTCACCTCTCTCTCACCTCTCACCTCTCTCTCTCTCACCTCTCTCTCTCTCACCTCTCTCTCACCTCTCTCACCTCTCTCTCTCTCTCACCTCTCTCTCTCTCTCACCTCTCTCTCTCACCTCTCTCTCTCTCACCTCTCTCTCTCTCACCTCTCTCTCTCTCACCTCTATCTCTCTCACCTCTATCTCTCTCACCTCTATCTCTCTCACCTCTCTCTCACCTCTCTCTCTCTCTCACCTCTCTCTCTCTCTCTCTCTCTCTCTCACCTCTCTCTGTCTCTCACCTCTCTCTGTCTCTCACCTCTCTCTGTCTCTCACCTCTCTCTCTCTCTCTCACCTCTCTCTCTCTCACCTCTCTCACCTCTCTCTCTCACCTCTCTCACCTCTCTCTCTCTCTCTCTCACCTCTCTCTCTCACCTCTCTCTCTCTCACCTCTCTCTCTCTCACCTCTCTCTCTCTCACCTCTCTCTCTCTCACCTCTCTCTCTCTCACCTCTCTCTCTCTCACCTCTCTCACCTCTCTCTCTCTCACCTCTCTCTCTCTCACCTCTCTCTCTCACCTCTCTCTCTCACCTCTCTCTCTCTCACCTCTCTCTCTCTCACCTCTCTCTCTCTCACCTCTCTCTCTCTCACCTCTCTCTCTCTCTCAACTCTCTCTCTCTCACCTCTCTCTCTCTCTCAACTCTCTCTCTCTCACCTCTCTCTCTCACCTCTCTCTCTCACCTCTCTCCCCCACTTCTCATCTCTCTCTCTCACCTCTCTCACCTCTCACCTCTCTCTCTCACCTCTCTCTCACCTCTCTCTCTCATTTCTCACATCTCTCTCTCTCACCTCTCACCTCTCTCTCTCACCTCTCTCTCTCACCTCTCTCTCTCACTTCTCACCTCTGCTCCAGGGCTTCAAATGGGAAGCGATAGTCTGCAGCTGGCTCATACTCACCTGGGGGTCGGACACTGACCCTCCGTGTCTCATCCAAAAGTCCCTTTTACAACTGTCACTGTTGACATGGCAACCTGCAACACCACAGCCCTTTCTTTTTTTATCTATCCCTCTATCTATCTATATCCCTCTCCTTGCTCTAAATCTGTCGTTTATACAGGTTCTGGGCTCTGGTTCTGTATTTTATGCAAGTTCCGGGCTCTGATTCTGGTTCTGTTTTTATGCAGGTTCCGGGCTCTGATTCTGGTCCTTACCTTCCTCCTTTACTGCAGCTTCCACTTGTCCCGAAAGCCGATCAGCATCGTCAAGGTGAGGCATGAAGGAGATTAAAGGAAGCGATAAGGGGGGAAAGTGTCTTACATAGTTACATAGGGCCTCATTCAATTGCAATTTGGCCAATTGAATAGGGGTCTAAATAAGCACATAACATATATTTTTTAAGAAGGTTTTAGTTAGTAAAGAACTTGCTTTAGGAAAGTTCACTAACTAAAAACTTGTGCTTATTTAGAGCCCAATTCAATTGACCAAATCGCAATTGAATGAGGCTCATAGTAATATGCGGATTAAATATTAATTAATTAGTTGTATATAAAGAATATACAAGTCTCATTTATCCAGTTTATTTCAGGGTAATTATAATCTCCCATTATTAGAACTTGCCCGTGCTTAGCTGCATTTCCAATCTGTAATAATAATTGTATTTCCTCACTTTCAGCTATATTTGGGGGTTTATAGCATACTCCTACTAATATTCTTTTGGAATTTGCTGCTCCGCTATTTAACTCTACCCACAAGGATTCAGCTTTATCACTAGGTCCACCCTAAATATCTTCTCTGACTATAGGCCTAAATTCAGGCTTAACATACAGACAAATCCCTCCTCCTCGTTTACCACAGTATCTTGGTCTTGGTCTTGTCCGGAAGACAAACAAAATCATCCGAGAAAAAAGTGAATATTATTGGAGGGAACAGTGGTTTTTAAATGATAATTTCTGGTTTAAAAGTGACCTTTGCTGCGGTTTGCTCAGGTCTTTGTCCCTTTATTTCTCTTTCATGGGGGGGGGGGGGGTACAGACACTGCTCAGCCCTGACCGGTTTTGATACTAGTTGTTGTTATTGCGTTTTATTTGTAGAACGCAAGCTGTAGCGCTCAGAGTACAGTAAACAATGGATGGACTTTCACATAGAGGAGATGAGGTTCTGCTCTCCAGAGAGCTTACACTCTAATAGGGCATAGAGGACAGATGGATGGGTTAATGAGGAGAGCGAGGTGTAAACAAAACCAGGTAACCTTGGGTAAAGTAGCGGATGATCTACTTCAGCGCTTGGCTGAGAAGGCGTGATTCACGGAAATGTTAACATTTTGAAAACTGGGGAGAGTCTTCGAGAGTGGGGGATGATATTGAGACGTCTTACAGGAAACCTGTGAGTAGGTGATGGTGGAAGATGAGACCAAATCTTGGAAAGAGCGGAGAAGGTGGTTTGGAGTGTATCTGGAGAGGTGCGGTGGTGTTGAGGCTTTTGTGAGGCTAAGGATTCTGAAACGTATTCTTGAGGAAATGGGGAGCTAGTGAAGTGACTGGTAAATGGGGCGGTAGATAAGGAATCTTAGTTGGGGTAGTGACTGGCAGAGGGGGCGGCAGATAAGGAATCTTAGTTAGGGTAGTGACTGGTAGATGGGGCGGCACATAAGGAATCTTAGTTGGGGTAGTGACTGGCAGATGGGGCAGCAGATAAGGAATCTTAGTTGGGGTAGTGACTGGTAGATGGGGCGGCACATAAGGAATCTTAGTTGGGGTAGTGACTGGTAGATGGGGCGGCAGATAAGGAATCTTAGTTGGGGTAGTGAATGGTAGATGGGGCGGCAGATAAGGAATCTTAGTTGGGGTAGTGACTGGTAGATGGGGCGGCAGATAAGGAATCTTAGTTGGGGTAGTGACTGGTAGATGGGGCGGCAGATAAGGAATCTTAGTTAGGGTAGTGACTGGTAGATGGGGCGGCAGATAAGGAATCTTATTTGGGGTAGTGACTGGTAGATGGGGCGGCAGATAAGGAATCTTATTTGGGGTAGTGACTGGTAGATGGGGCGGCAGATAAGGAATCTTATTTGGGGTAGTGACTGGTAGATGGGGCGGCAGATAAGGAATCTTATTTGGGGTAGTGACTGGTAGATGGGGCGGCAGATAAGGAATCTTAGTTGGGGTAGTGACTGGTAGATGGGGCGGCAGATAAGGAATCTTATTTGGGGTAGTGACTGGTAGATGGGGCGGCAGATAAGGAATCTTATTTGGGGTAGTGACTGGTAGATGGGGCGGCAGATAAGGAATCTTAGTTGGGGTAGTGACTGGTAGATGGGGCGGCAGATAAGGAATCTTATTTGGGGTAGTGACTGGTAGATGGGGCGGCAGATAAGGAATCTTATTTGGGGTAGTGACTGGTAGATGGGGCGGCAGATAAGGAATCTTATTTGGGGTAGTGACTGGTAGATGGGGCGGCAGATAAGGAATCTTAGTTGGGGTAGTGACTGGTAGATGGGGCGGCAGATAAGGAATCTTAGTTGGGGTAGTGACTGGTAGATGGGGCAGCAGATAAGGAATCTTAGTTGGGGTAGTGACTGGTAGAGGGTGAGGCAGATAAGGAATCTTAGTTGTGGTAGTGACTGGTAGAGGGTGCAGCAGATAAGGAATCTTAGTTGTGGTAGTGACTGGTAGAGGGTGAGGCAGATAAGGAATCTTAGTTGTGGTAGTGACTGGTAAAGGGTGCAGCAGATAAGGAATCTTAGTTGGGGTAGTGACTGGTAGAGGGTGCGGCAGATGATAAGCTTTGGTGGGGATGAGTCTGGCGCAGTATTCAAGATGGACTGGCGCAGTATTCTGGATGAGACTGGCGCAGTATTCAGGATGGAGTGGCGTGAGTAGGGTTGGGGTAGTCCATGCCGGACATTATGAGAGTGTGGGTTAGTGGTTTCGTCTCTCGGGTGAGGAAGGGATGACGGGATGTAATGTAGGGCTGAGGGATAAGAGCGCAGAAGACATTTTTATTGCAAGAAGTCTGATTGAGGGCTGAACTTCCTCCAAGAACATACTAACTGTCTGGAGACTCTCTCGCAGGGGGAGCTGCACAGACACTGCTCGGAGCCTCATGAAGTTGAGCTTCACAGTTACAAGGAGTTTGTGATTTTGAAGCAATCTCCTCATCTCACGACTCAGAATGCGTCTCGCTGCGGATGGGCCCCATTTGGTAAGAAGAGACATCTCTTGGGTCTTGTTTGTTTTCTCGCTCCCAGCTCCATCTCTCAAACCTCTGATAAGTTCCTTCTCCTCCTCTACTCTCCCATTCACACAGGTTCTCTTTCTTCACTCTCCTTTCTGGGTGTCCTTTCATATTTTGGGGGCTGCACTTCCCCGCACCATATCCATAGGGGTGTGTCCTGTCCTAGCTGTGCCCTCCTGGTCTGGCATTGGGACCACCCATCCCATGACTACACTCACTTGGTCCCCAATCTCAGGCCGGCTGGTGGGATTATTCTGTCCTACAAGATTTGCCAACAGTCCAGGATTTCAGCCTCTCTCTGCTTGAGCCCAGGTGGATCAATCCAAATGAAACCAAGTAACTTTAATCTACTTAAACAGCGATAATACACAGAGATACTGAAATCCTGGACTGTTGGCCGCTGTCTTAGGACTCCGTGGCTTCAACTGTCTAACAGGGAACCATAGTGGACCCGTAGGAACCTCACATCAATGCCAGGCGTCACCCTCGAGATCCATCTGTACCAACTGGAGCAGCACCAACACTCCACACACAACCTGAGGAAAGGAGGACACGCCCGCTGCATTTTCACCAGTCCTTGGTTACCGAGTCCATCGGCCAGTAGTCCAGTGTCTGGATTAGCCCCAATATACTGTCACGATCACAAGAACTGTTTCTGGGGATTTTCTCCTGTAATAACCTTGGCCTCTGGGCTGACATCTCCTCCGGCTTCTCCTGACATCTCCTCCGGCTTCTCCTGACATCTCCTCCGGCTTCTCCTGACATCTCCTCCGGCTTCTCCTGACATCTCCTCCGGCTTCTCCTGACATCTCCTCCGGCTTCTCCTGACATCTCCTCTGGCTTCTCCTGACATCTCCTCCGGCTTCTCCTGACATCTCCTCCGGCTTCTCCTGACATCTCCTCCGGCTTCTCCTGACATCTCCTCCGGCTTCTCCTGACATCTCCTCCGGCGTCTCCTGACATCTCCTCCGGCTTCTCCTGACATCTCCTCCGGCGTCTCCTGACATCTCTTCCGGCGTCTCCTGACATCTCCTCCGGCTTCTCCTGACATCTCCTCCTGCTTCTCTCTTTTCCCTCACATTCCTTCCCTCTCTTCTCTCAGCCTCCCATTTCGTTCTTTTCATTTCCCATATGTCTCTTGTTCTTTGTACTGTCTCTATCTCTCCCTCTCTTCCCTGTGTCTATCTCCCTATTTGCCTCTCTTCTCTCTATCTTCTCTCTCTCTCTCTTCATTCTCTCTCTCTCTCTCTCTCTCTCTCTCTCTCTTTGCCTCACCTTTTCACCTTCTTTTTCCTTGTTTTCTAGATAAGAAGAACTACAAGCAACTCCTGGGAGCTCTGGATTATTCCTTCCTGTGCGCGTACGCCGTGGGCATGTTCTTCAGGTGACCGTCTGAGGGCGTGTGTATGTCTCTATGTCCTAGTGATTGGACTGTTTCCCTTCTCTCTCACACCGTTCCCCTCTCTCTCTCTCTCTCTCTCTCTCTTTATCTCTATCTCTCTCTTTATCTCTATCTTTCTCTTTATCTCTATCTCTCTCTTTGTGTTTTCCAGTGGGATGATAGGTGAGCGCCTCCCATTGAGATACTTCCTCTCGTTCGGAATGGTTGCCAGTGGTTTCTTTACAGCCCTCTTTGGACTTGGATATTTCCTTGACATCCACCATCTTTCTTATTATATAGTTATCCAGGTAGGTGCCTCCAGTATACTCACCAGTGGTCAGTAGTAAAAAGTAACTGGAGATTGTCTGAATTGGGTTTTGACGGGAATGTAGTCTTCTTACTGATTGGACTGTAGCCGGATACTAATCCGAATCAGTCAGGGGGTTCTTACCGGACCGGTGTGACTAGTCCTTTCATATAGTCATGTTATATTATAAGTCCAGTGTGGCCTCCACCCATGATTATGTGATCTCTATAGTCATGATCTTCTATCTCCTCAGGTACTAAATGGTTTGGTCCAGACCACAGGTTGGCCCAGTGTGGTCACCTGCATTGGAAACTGGTTTGGGAAAGGACGGTAAGTGACCTATTTGTTATATGGTGGTGGCTCATACCTGATAAGTTAGGGAGGCACAAGCCTTAGAGTATGGAGTCAGGGCCACCGGACTGAGAACAGCAGAACATATGAGAGTCGGGGGTCGATGCACAAGCACACCCCGATAGCGATAACGCAACATTTCGGGGCGTAGGAACAGACCGCTGGAAATCTGTGTAACTCAAGGGGATGACCACCCTCCAGAGAAGAGCACGACAAAGGTCCATGCTTATTCCATTACATCAGAGATGACCAGGGGCCACGCTATTCAGATGACTCCTGGCTGACACTGGAGTAACATGATTTAGAAGGGAAGACCCCAGAAAGCCATTAATGGAAGGTCTTAATGTGGATAGAGAAACAAAACCATTATAGATGGATGTTGGGTCCTGCCATGGAAACATTAAAATGAACAGCCCCTGGAGACCTTCCAGTGAGATCATTAATTGGAGACCATTCTAGGGGAAACAGATGAGAAAACCCCAGAGCCAACCAAATATATTAATTGGATGCCTAACTTAGGGTCACAAAGAGAGTGAGAGATAAATACAACTATATATATATATTGCTTTTTGACTTGATAAAGAGAGGCATTATCTCTCGAAAGCTCGTCACTTTATTATGAATACGTTTGTCCAATAAAAAAAGTATCACTATATACTGCAATACTCTTATTATTCAACTATATATATATATTCAGTTGTATATGTGTGTGTGTGTAGATATATATATATATATATGTATGTGTGTATATGTAAATACGAGAGAGAGAAAAACACTTAGGCAATGCAAGTATATGGAAGAAACCAAAAAGAGTCATGAAGTCATTTGGGGGGCAAAAGACGGACTGTATTGGGGCGGAGTACCAGCATGAAAAGCATCACCGTGAGATTATCTGGACCTGTCTCTTTACCAGTTTCATTGCTCTCCTTGGCAGTGGGATCTCTTTCTAACTCTTTCATCTTCTCCTTTTTCTCTAGCTTGTCTCTCGCTCTCTCTCTCGCGCTCTCTCTCGCGCGCTCTCGTGCTCTCTCTCTCTTGTGCTTTCTCATGTAGCCATGCTTCAACTTTTTTTTCATTATTTTATTTTTTACACTCTTTGTTATCTTTGGTGTTTCTCTCACTCTCACTCTCTATCACACTCTCACTCTCTATCACACTCTCACTCTCTGTCACACTCTCACTCTCTGTCACACTCTCACTCTCTGTCACACTCTCACTCTGTCACACTCTCACTCTGTCACACTCTCACTCTGTCACACTCTCACACTCTGTCACTCTCACACTCTGTCACACTCTCACACTCTCACACTCTGTCACACTCTCACTCTGTCACACTCTCACTCTGTCGCTCTCTCACTCTGTCGCTCTCTCACACTCTGTCGCTCTCGCTCTCTGTCGCTCTCGCTCTCTGTCGCTCTCGCTCTCTGTCGCTCTCGCTCTCTGTCGCTCTCGCACTCTGTCGCTCTCGCACTCTGTCGCTCTCGCACTCTGTCGCTCTCGCACTCTGTCGCTCTCGCACTCTGTCGCTCTCGCACTCTGTCGCTCTCGCACTCTGTCGCTCTCGCACTCTGTCGCTCTCGCACTCTCACTCTGTCACACTCTCACTCTGTCACTCTCTCACTCTGTCACTTCTCTGTCACTTCTCTGTCACTCTCACACTCTCACTCTGTCACACTCTCTCACTCTGTCACACTCTCTCACTCTGTCACACTCTCTCACTCTGTCACACTCTCTCACTCTGTCACACTCTCACACTCTGTCACACTCTCACTCTGTCACTTCTCTGTCACTCTCTCACTCGCTGTCTGGCACTCTCTGCCTCTTTCTATCTCTCCAATTCTCTTAGATAATTTGGTGCTCTCATCTCTTTCCCCAGGAGAGGTCTTATTATGGGTGTCTGGAACTCTCACACTTCAGTTGGAAACATCTTGGGGTCTCTCATCGCTGGATATTGGGTGTCTTCGTGTTGGGGGATGTCATTTCTGGTGCCTGGGGTTATTATTTGGGGGATGGGCATCATCTGCCTCCTGTTCCTCATAGAGCGTGAGTGACGCCATCACTGGACACCTGGGGACCTCTGTCCTCTATAGCTGTCCATCTGTACACACGGAGCGTCCATGACACAACTATGTCTGTCTGTCTGTCCTCTATTTGTCTGTCTCTCCAGTGTATCTGCCTGTTTGCCATCTATGTCTCTCTGATTGTCTGGCTCTCTGTCTGTCTGTCTCTCCAGTGTATCTGCCTGTTTGCCATCTATGTCTCTCTGATTGTCTGTCTCTCTGTCTGTCTGTCTGTCTCTCCAGTGTATCTGCCTGTTTGCCATCTATGTCTCTCTGATTGTCTGTCTCTCTGTCTGTCTGACTCTCCAGTGTATCTGCCTGTTTGTCATCTATGCCTCTCTGTCTGTTCTCTATAGCTGTCTTTTCTGAACTTGCCTGGTATTTTGTGCTGGACTACCCTTTCTGACATGGATGACACCAGTGCCTGTCTCCTTGCTTCTCTTGCACCATTACTCTCTGTCTATCCGTGCTGTCTCTTTTCTATGAGTGCAGTCCCCTCTGTGTCCGTGTTGTCTCTCCCTCTCCATAATGATGTTTAGTAAACATGTCCTCCTCTGTGTCTCTAATTAAGATCCGCGGGATATCAAGTCCAGCCGACCTCCTCTTCCAGTAAGTACACCCCCGATGCACGCCTGCTCACACTATACTACTCTCCCCCCTGACACTATACTAATCTCCCCTGGCACTATACTACTCTCCCCCCTGACACTATACTACTCCCCCCTGACACTATACTACTCTCCCCCCCTCGCACTATACTACTCTCCCCTCTCGCACTATACTACTCTCCCCCCTGACACTATACTACTCTCCCCTCTCGCACTATACTACTCTCCCCTCTCGCACTATACTACTCTCCCCTCTCGCACTATACTACTCTCCCCTCTCGCACTATACTACTCTCCCCTCTCACTATACTACTCTCCCCTCGCACACTATACTACTCTCCTGTCACACTATACTACTCTCCTGTCACACTATAATACTCTCCCCTCGCACTATACTACTCTCCCCTCGCACTATACTACTCTCCCCTCGCACTATACTACTCTCCCCTCGCACTATACTACTCTCCCCTCGCACTATACTACTCTCCCCTCGAACTATACTACTCTCCTGTCACACTATACTACTCTCCCCTCACACTATACTACTCTCTCTAACACTATACTAATCTCCCCTTGCACGATACTAATCTCCCCTTGCACGATACTAATCTCCCCTTGCACTATACTAATCTCCCCTTGCACTATACTAATCTCCCCTTGCACTATACTAATCTCCCCTTGCACGATACTAATCTCCCCTTGCACTATACTAATCTCCCCTTGCACTATACTAATCTCCCCTTGCACGATACTAATCTCCCCTTGCACGATACTAATCTCCCCTTGCACGATACTAATCTCCCCTTGCACGATACTAATCTCCCCTTGCACGATAATAATCTCCCCTCGCACTATACTGCTCTCTCTAACACTATACTACTCCCCCCTCGCACTATACTACTCTCCCCTCGCACTATACTACTCTCCCCTCGCACTATACTACTCTCCCCTCGCACTATACTACTCTCCCCTCGCACTATACTACTCTCCCCTCGCACTATACTACTCTCCCCTCGCACTATACTACTCTCCCCTCGCACTATACTACTCTCCCCTCGCACTATACTACTCTCCCCTCGCACTATACTAATCTCCCCTCGCACTATACTAATCTCCCCTTGCACGATACTAATCTCCCCTTAGCACTATACTGCTCTCTCTAACACTATACTACTCTCCCCTTGCACTATACTAATCTCCCTTTGCACTATATTAATCTCCCCTGGCACTATACTACTCTCCCCTCACAGTATGCTACTCTCCCCTCACAGTATGCTACTCTCCCCTCACAGTATGCTACTCTCCCCTCACAGTATGCTACTCTCCCCTGGGCACTATACTACTCTCCCCTTGCACTATACTACTCTCTCTCTGGCACTATACTACTCTCCCCCCTGGCACTATACTACTCTCCCCCCTGGCACTATACTACTCTCCCCCCTGGCACTATACTACTCTCCCCCCTGGCACTATACTACTCTCCCTCTCGCACTATACTACTCTCCCCTCTCGCACTATACTACTCTCCCCTCTCGCACTATACTACTCTCCCCTCGCACTATACTACTCTCCCCTCGCACTATACTACTCTCCTGTCACACTATACTACTTTCCCCTCGCACTATACTACTCTCCCCTTGCACTATACTAATCTCCCCTTGCACTATACTACTCTCCCCTCGCACTATACTACTCTCCCCTCGCACTATACTACTCTCTCTAACACTATACTACTCTCTCTAACACTATACTACTCTCCCCTCGCACTATACTACTCTCCCCTCGCACTATACTACTCTCCCCTCGCACTATACTACTCTCCCCTGGGCACTATACTACTCTCCCCTGGCACTATACTACTCTGCCCCCTGGCACTATACTACTCTGCCCCCTGGCACTATACTACACTCCCCCCTGGCACTATACTACACTCCCCCCTGGCACTATACTACTCTGCCCCCTGGCACTATACTACTCTGCCCCCTGGCACTATACTACACTCCCCCCTGGCACTATACTACACTCCCCCCTGGCACTATACTACTCTCCCCCCTGGCACTATACTACTCTCCCCCCTGGCACTATACTACTCTCCCCCCTGGCACTATACTACTCTCCCCCCTGGCACTATACTACTCTCCCCCCTGGCACTATACTACTCTCCCCCCTGGCACTATACTACTCTCCCCCCTCGCACTATACTACTCTCCCCCCTGGCACTATACTACTCTCCCCCCTGGCACTATACTACTCTCCCCCCTGGCACTATACTACTCTCCCCCCTGGCACTATACTACTCTCCCCCCTGGCACTATACTACTCTCCCCCCTGGCACTATACTACTCTCCCCCCTGGCACTATACTACTCTCCCCCCTGGCACTATACTACTCTCCCCCCTGGCACTATACTACTCTCTCTAACACTATACTATTCTCCCCTCGCACTATACTATTCTCTCTCTCGCACTATACTACTCTCTCTCTCGCACTATACTAATCTCCCCTTGCACTATACTAATCTCCCCTTGCACTATACTAATCTCCCTTCGCACTATACTAATCTCCCCTCGCACTATACTACTCTCTCTAACACTATACTATTCTCCCCTCGCACTATACTACTCTCTCTCTCTCGCACTATACTATCTCCCCTTGCACTATACTACTCTCCCCTCGCACGATACTACTCTCCCCTTGCACGATACTACTCTCCCCTCGCACGATACTACTCTCCCCTCGCACGATACTACTCTCCCCTCGCACGATACTACTCTCCCCTCGCACTATACTACTCTCTCTCTCGCACTATACTACTCTCTCTCTCGCACTATACTACTCTCTCTCTCGCACTATACTCTCCTCCTCTGTGTCCTTCCCACTCGCTCTCTCCTCCTCTGTGTCCTTCCCACTCGCTCTCTCCTCCTCTGTGTCCTTCCCACTCGCTCTCTCCTCCTCTGTGTCCTTCCCACTCGCTCTCTCCTCCTCTGTGTCCTTCCCACTCGCTCTCTCCTCCTCTGTGTCCTTCCCACTCGCTCTCTCCTCCTCTGTGTCCTTCCCACTCGCCCTCTCCCTCTCCTCCTCTGTGTCCTTCCCACTCGCCCTCTCCCTCTCCTCCTCTGTGTCCTTCCCACTCGCTCTCTCCTCCTCTGTGTCCTTCCCACTCGCTCTCTCCTCCTCTGTGTCCTTCCACTCGCTCTCTCCTCCTCTGTGTCCTTCCCACTCGCTCTCTCCTCCTCTGTGTCCTTCCCACTCGCTCTCTCCTCCTCTGTGTCCTTCCCACTCGCCCTCTCCTCCTCTGTGTCCTTCCCACTCGCCCTCTCCTCCTCTGTGTCCTTCCCACTCGCCCTCTCCTCCTCTGTGTCCTTCCCACTCGCCCTCTCCTCCTCTGTGTCCTTCCCACTCGCTCTCTCCTCCTCTGTGTCCTTCCCACTCGCTCTCTCCTCCTCTGTGTCCTTCCCACTCGCTCTCTCCTCCTCTGTGTCCTTCCCACTCGCCCTCTCCCTCTCCTCCTCTGTGTCCTTCCCACTCGCCCTCTCCCTCTCCTCCTCTGTGTCCTTCCCACTCGCCCTCTCCCTCTCCTCCTCTGTGTCCTTCCACTCGCTCTCTCCTCCTCTGTGTCCTTCCCACTCGCCCTCTCTCGCACTCGCCCTCTCTCGCACTCGCCCTCTCTCGCACTCGCCCTCTCTCGCACTCGCCCTCTCTCGCACTCGCCCTCTCCTGCTCTGTGTCCTGCCCTCTCTCGCACTCGCCCTCTCCTGCTCTGTGTCCTGCCCTCTCTCGCACTCTCCCTCTCTCGCACTCTCCCTCTCTCGCACTCGCCCTCTCTCGCACTCGCCCTCTCTCGCCCTCGCCTCCTGCTGCCCCTCACTGTGACCTTTCTCTTCGCAGGCTCAGTCCATCTCATCATGCAATGGGTTGAAGATCGAGAATCAAGTCCTAAAGCCCAACGAGTCCATTCTGGAGAAGGTACCAAGGGCCCCAAAGGGTGTAGTAGGGTGTACTTTAACTCATCCCAGTCATGAGCACGCAGAGAGTGATGTCAAATCTAACAAGATACAAATACACACAGGCACAGGCGCGCACACACAGGCACAGGCGCGCACACACAGGCACAGGCGCGCACACACAGGCACAGGCGCGCACACACAGGCACAGGTGCGCACACATATAGACATACGCCGCACACACAGGCACAGGCGCGCACACACAGGCACAGGCGCGCACACACAGGCACAGGCGCGCACACACAGGCACAGGTGCGCACACATATAGACATACGCCGCACACACAGGCACATGCGCGCACACATATAGACATACGCCGCACACAAAGGCACAGGCGCGCACACATGGAATGAGAGAGACATTGATCAGTGAGTCTTTATTAACTGTTAAACTGCTGGATTGTCCTGTCCTGAGAAATCACCCAAAATGTTCATAGAATGTACTGTGTGTGTGTGTGTACGGTGTATGATATATTTATATATATGTGTGTGTGCTGTGTATGATATATATATATATATATATATATGTGTGTGTGTGGTGTATGTATATAGTATATGTGATTGTGTGTAGTGTTTAGTGTACACGCCATGATGGTGTGTTCATGTGCTCTCCATTCTCAGGACTGTGAGGGGCAGAACTTCCTGGGACCGACCCCCGTGTACCCCACTCATCATGTGGTTGTCCTGCAAAAAGTCCCCAACACTGGAGTGAACGGCTCCCCCGCGATCAGCTTTATGGGCGCTCTACTTATACCGGTAAGAAAGAGCTTTGTGTAACTGTTGTGTGTAGGGTGTTGTGTAACGTTGTGTTTCTCCTCAGGGTTTTGTGTAACGTTGTGTTTCTCATCAGGGTGTTGTGTAACGTTGTGTTTCTCCTCAGGGTGTTGTGTAATGTTGTGTTTCTCCTCAGGGTGTTGTGTTTCTCCTCAGGGTGTTGTGTAACGTTGTGTTTCTCCTCAGGGTGTTGTGTTTCTCCTCAGGGTGTTGTGTAACGTTGTGTTTCTCCTCAGGGTTTTGTGTAACGTTGTGTTTCTCCTCAGGGTTTTGTGTAACGTTGTGTTTCTCCTCAGGGTGTTGTGTAATGTTGTGTTTCTCCTCAGGGTGTTGTGTAACGTTGTGTTTCTCCTCAGGGTTTTGTGTAACGTTGTGTTTCTCCTCAGGGTTTTGTGTAACGTTGTGTTTCTCCTCAGGGTGTTGTGTAATGTTGTGTTTCTCCTCAGGGTGTTGTGTAACGTTGTGTTTCTCCTCAGGGTGTTGTGTAACGTTGTGTTTCTCCTCAGGGTGTTGTGTAATGTTGTGTTTCTCCTCAGGGTGTTGTGTAACGTTGTGTTTCTCCTCAGGGTGTTGTGTAACGTTGTGTTTCTCCTCAGGCTGTTGTGTAATGTTGTGTTTCTCCTCAGGCTGTTGTGTAACGTTGTGTTTCTCCTCAGGGTGTTGTGTAACGTTGTGTTTCGCCTCAGGGTGTTGTGTAACGTTGTGTTTCGCCTCAGGGTGTTGTGTAACGTTGTGTTTCTCCTCAGGGTGTTGTGTTTCTCCTCAGGCTGTTGTGTAACGTTGTGTTTCGCCTCAGGGTGTTGTGTAACGTTGTGTTTCGCCTCAGGGTGTTGTGTAACGTTGTGTTTCTCCTCAGGCTGTTGTGTAACGTTGTGTTTCTCCTCAGGCTGTTGTGTAACGTTGTGTTTCTCATCAGGGTGTTGTGTAACGTTGTGTTTCTCCTCAGGGTGTTGTGTAACGTTGTGTTTCTCCTCAGGGTGTTGTGTAACGTTGTGTTTCTCCTCAGGGTGTTGTGTAACGTTGTGTTTCGCCTCAGGGTGTTGTGTAACGTTGTGTTTCTCCTCAGGGTGTTGTGTAACGTTGTGTTTCTCCTCAGGGTGTTGTGGAATTCTCTCTGTGTTTGCTATTTGCAAAACTTGTCAGTTACACATTTTTGTTCTGGCTGCCGCTCTACATCACAAGTGTGGGTGAGTAACCCTCTCATATTGTTATTTATGCCCCCCCCCCCCCCGCCCTCCCCATATAACCCGTGCTGTGTCCTCAGGTCACATGGACGCTCGGCGAGCTGGGGACCTCTCCACTTTGTTTGATGTTGGTGGAATTATTGGTGAGTTATGTGTAGTAGAAATTTCAACCCCGTTGTACCCCCTCATCCTACCCCCTAATAATCCCCTCCCTCTTATCTCCCCATTGTACCCCCTCATCCTACCCCCAAATAAACCCCTTCCTCTTATCTCCCCATTGTACCCCCTCATCTTATCTCCCCATGGCACAAATCTTGGACTGAGGGAGGTGCAAGGGTCGGATAAGAGGAAGTGGTTGCTCACATTGGGGCAAGGGACCGTACAGGGGGATGGTTGACTTGAGGCTGTCATACGGGAGTAGTGGGTCGGAGGAGAGAGGATCTCATATTGGGGTAGTTGGTCAGATTGAGGGAGGTGAGGTGGTCCTGATTGAGGAGATAGAAGGTCTTAGATTGGAGTAAGTTTGGCAGGTGGTAGATGGTCAAATTGGGGGCATAGGTAATCAGATGGTGTCAGATACAGAGGGGGGGTTAGGCTTGGGGAGGTCGGTGGTCAGACTGGGGAAGGTGGACAGATTGAGAATAGTCCTAAAACTAACATCCCCAAACACCAACTGTAATACTCGCTCTCCATGTAGGTGGGATTCTGGCCGGGGTGATATCTGATAAAACTCGCAAACGAGCAACAACCTGCGGGCTCATGTTACTATGTGCAGCCCCCACCGTGAGTACTCGCTCCGCAATGAGCGCTTCTCCAAAGGAGTATGAGTGATCCCCCAACAATGGGTATGAGTGATCCCCCCACAAAGTGTATACGAGTGATCCCCCAACAATGGGTAAGAGTGATCCCCCAACAATGGGTATGAGTGATCCCCCTACACTGAGTATGAGTGATCCCCCTACACTGAGTATGAGTGATCCCCCTACACTGAGTATGAGTGATCCCCCAACAATGGGTATGAGTGATCCCCCAACAATGGGTATGAGTGATGCCCCAACAATGGGTATGAGTGATGCCCCAACAATGGGTATGAGTGATGCCCCAACAATGGGTATGAGTGATGCCCCAACAATGGGTATGAGTGATCCCCCCACACTGAATATGAGTGATCCCCCAACAATGGGTATGAGTGATCCCCCAACAATGGGTATGAGTGATGCCCCAACAATGGGTATGAGTGATGCCCCAACAATGGGTATGAGTGATCCCCCAACAATGGGTATGAGTTATCCCCCTACACTAAGTATGAGTGATCCCCCAACAATGGGTATGAGAGATCCCCCACACTGGGTATGAGTACCACAATGTGACAGACTCTGTCTATTCTTCCTCTCCAGCTCTACATCTTCTCAGCTGTCAGTAAATCAGGACCGGTGGTCACAGTGAGTGAGTGTCACTCAGAGGGTCTACAGATCAGTGTCTGTCTCTATCCTGATCATAGCATCATTCACCAGCTAAGAGTGTTCTGTCATCTCTTCCTCCACTCTCTCTGGTCTCATCCTCCTCTCTCTCTCTCTTGTCTCTCTTCCTTCTCTCTCTCTCTGTCTCTCTGTCTGTCTCTCTCTCTCTGATCTTTCGCCTATCTCTCCTCTCTCTGGTCTCTCTCTCTCTGGTCTCTCTCTCTGTCTCTGTCTCGTCTCTCTTCTTCCTCCTCCTCCTCCTCCTCTGGCTTATCTTCGTCCTCTCTCTGGTCTTATCCTCCTCTCTCTCTCTTGTCTCTCTTCCTTCTCTCTCTCTGTCTCTCTGTCTCTCTCTGATCTTTCGCCTATCTCTCCTCTCTCTGGTCTCTCTCTCTGTCTCGTCTCTCTTCCTCTTCCTCCTCCTCCTCTGGCTTATCTTCCTCCTCTCTCTGGTCGCTCTTCTCCCTTCCCCATGTTTCTCCATCTTTCTGTATATCTCTTCCTGTCCCTCATGGTCCTCTAATCTTCTCTCCCAGTTATGTTGCTGGTTTGCGGAGCGCTTGTGAATGGTCCGTATTCTCTGATCACCACGGCCGTGTCTGCTGACCTGGTGAGTATGTGGGACGCCAGGAGGAGAGGGTCTCTGAATCTTGTCCTCTCTGTTCTTCCTTGGTGGTCACTGAGTCTGTATTTTGTGAGTGTCTTTCTCTGATTTGGGTTGTCCATCTTGCACTGTGACGATCTGCTCTTCTTATGGGGGCTTGAGAAGCCGACCCTACCCCGCAGTATCGTTTTGGTCCAGCAGGACTTTAGCCAGACACTCCCCAGGAACCTCAGCCCTTTCGGCAGCAGGAATACAGCTGGGCTGGAGGTAGTTAGTTGCACAGAGTAACAACCATGATACCGGGAGGAACTAACTCAAGGATCCACACCATTATCTATCTGATCCAGAACAAACTGATTTATCTTGAAAATGCCAACATATTTAAAGGGGAAAGGACACAAGGGGGTGTATACAGTACAACAATGAGCGGGAGTGACGGATAATTACAGGACATTTTCCCCACAGGGAGTCTAGCAGTGGCATCCTGTCTGGCACCTCTAATAACCGTGATGCTGTCTCTTACGGTCCAGACCCTGAATAGAGCACAAGATGGGATTAACTTAAAAAGTTAAAAAACAGATAACTACAACCGGAGATTTACTCCTTCCTGCTTAGTCTGCAGGGGTGCATAGTAAGTCACGGTAAGCCCAAAAGAGTGCAGCAAATAGTCCAAAGTTCAGGGCTACCGTCACATGCACTCTCTGTGAAACACTCCATCTTGTTCTGTTCCTCCTAGTACTCTCTGTATTTCTTATCTTGAAGTGTCCTCACCGCCGCTCTCTCCCAATGAAACTCCCTAAACTTGAATTCTCATGAATGTCTGTGTTGGGTCACTCAGAGTCAGGGGGGGTGCTCAGAGTCGGGGGGGGGGAGTGCTCAGAGTCGGGGGGGGGGGAGTGCTCAGAGTCGGGGGGGGGAGTGCTCAGAGTCGGGGGGGGGGAGTGCTCAGAGTCTGGGGGGGGGAGTGCTCAGAGTCTGGGGTGGGGGGTGCTCAGAGTCGGGGTGGGGGGAGTGCTCAGAGTCGGGGTGGGGGGAGTGCTCAGAGTCGGGGTGGGGGGAGTGCTCAGAGTCGGGGTGGGGGGAGTGCTCAGAGTCGGGGGGGGGGAGTGCTCAGAGTCTGGGGTGGGGGGTGCTCAGAGTCGGGGTGGGGAGTGCTCAGAGTCGGGGGGGGGTGCTCAGAGTTGGGGGGGTGCTGGAATAGCAATGGAAGCCTGCACCAAGTACTGGGGAGTCCTGGGAGCCCCCCAACTGTCTTGTTTCTCTCTTGCTGTCATGCTTTGTGTCTTCTCACTCCCTCTCTCAGTTCTCTCTCGTATTTGTTCTCACTGTTACTGTTGTATTTTAGTTCTGCAGATTTGCTGCTGTGTCCTCTCTTTCTTTTGCCTGTCTGTCTCTCCCTGTCTCTTGGTCCTCTATGTGTGTCTCTCTCTCTGTCTCTGTCTGTCTCTCTCATCTGTCTCTCTCTTGTCTGTCTGTATGTCTCTCTCTCTCTCTCTCTCTCGCATGTCTGTCTCTGTCTCTGTCTCTGTGTCTCTCTCTCTCTCTCTCTCTCTCTCTTTCTTTCTTTCTTTCTTTCTTTCTTTCTCTTTCTTTCTCTTTCTCCTGGTTCTGTCTCTCTTGGTTCTGTCTCCCTCCCTCCGTCTCTCTTTTGTTTCTCAGCGGGTGGTTTGCCTCTCCTGGTCCGTTCTGTCTCTCTCTCTCTTGGTATTGCCTGTCTGTCTCTCTTGTTTCTTTCTGTCTCTTGGTCAGTTGTGTGTCTCCTGGTCCTGTCTCTGTCGTCTCTAGGCTGGTGGTGTCTCTCCTGGATGTCTCCATCTCTCTCTTGGTACTGCCAGTCTGCAAATCTTGGTTTTGTCTGTCTCTTGAGGCTCTCGGCTGGCGGTGAGTCTCTCTTGGTCCTCTTTCTTTGTTCTGTCTCTCTCTCTCTCTCGCATGTCTGTCTCTCTCTGTGTCTCTCTCTTGGTACTGCCAGTCTGCCAGTCTTAGTTCTGTCTTTCTCTTGAGGCTCTCGGCTTGTGGTGAGTCTCTCTTGGTCGTCTTTCTTTGTTCTGTCTCTCTCTCTTGGTTCTGCCTGTCTCTCCTGGTTTTGTCTCTTGGTGGGTGGTGTCTCTTTGGACCATGTTGCCTTGATCAGATTCCTCTCTGGAGCGATCTGAATATTAAAGTGATAATTATTTGACATGTGACTTGGTTCTGATCTCTGGGTCAGGTTGGGTTTTGGCCACTTGTGGTGATTCTGATGACATCACAGCTGACCGTTCACAATGTGATATCTCTTCACAGGGGACCCACAAGTCTCTCAAAGGGAACGCTCACGCACTGTCTACTGTGACGGCCATTATAGATGGAACTGGATCTGTGGGTGAGCACGCCAACCCCCCGACTGAGAACATTCCTTCTTAGATCACTCCATATCTACCCCCCTTGGGTCTACACCCTTATCTCTGCTTCCCCTCTCTCTCTGTCCCTCATTTTCCCCCCTTATCTGTGCCCCCTATCTCTGCTTCTCTCATCTCTGCTCATTCTATTTCTGCCCCTCTCTATGCTCCCTATCTCTGCTTACCCTTATCTCAGCTTATCCTCATATTCCCATTATCTCCTCATATCTGTTCCCTCTAGCTCTCCTTACTTCTCTCCTTACTTCTCTCCTTACTTCTCTCTCTGCTCCCCCTATACTTACGTAGCCCATGTCGGCTCCCCTCTATTTCTCTTCTTCAGTAGACCTGCTTTCTCTGTCCCCCCATTTCTGCCCCCCCCATATCTGCTCCTCCTATTTCTCTTTCCCCATATAGCATCTATCTCTGCTCCCCTGCCTCCACCTACTTGTTTCTTCCTATCTCGGTGCCCCCTTATCTCCCCCCACCCCCCATCTTTGCTCCTCCTAAGGTCACAGTCTCTTTCTTCCAGGTGCTGCTTTGGGTCCACTCCTTGCTGGTCTCCTGTCTCCATATGGCTGGCACAATGTCTTCCTAATGCTCATGTTAAGTGATGCCTGTGCCCTAGTGGTGAGTACTGGTACTCTCATACACCCTACCATTATATACTGATACAGGAGTCATAGTACTCTAAATAATTCTGATGTCATGAAGCTCCCGCAACTCTGGGCCCAATCAGAAACTTTCCTCCTAGGGAAAAAACGCCCACTTCAAATATTTCCACCATCAAGAAACTATAGGGCCCACCATCACAAAGCCACAGGGTCCACCATCACAAAGCCGCAGGGCCAACCATCACAAAGCCACAGGGTCCACCATCACAAAGCCGCAGGGCCCACCAACACAAAGCCGCAGGGCCCACCATCACAAAGCCACAGGGCCCACCATCACAAAGCCGTAGGGCCCACCATCACAAAGCCGTAGGGTCCACCATCACAAAGCCGCAGGGCTCATCATCACAAAGCCGCAGAGCCCACCATCACAAAGCCGCAGAGCCCACCATCACAAAGCCGCAGAGCCCACCATCACAAAGCCGCAGGGCCCACCATCACAAAGCCGCAGGGCTCATCATCACAAAGCCGCAGAGCCCGCCATCACAAAGCCGCAGGGCCCGCCATCACAAAGCCGCAGGGCCCGCCATCACAAAGCCGCAGGGCCCGCCATCACAAAGCCGCAGGGCCCGCCATCACAAAGCCGCAGGGCCCGCCATCACAAAGCCGCAGGGCCCGCCATCACAAAGCCGCAGGGCCCGCCATCACAAAGCCGCAGGGCCCACCATCACAAAGCCGCAGGGCCCACCATCACAAAGCCGCAGGGCCCACCATCACAAAGCCGCAGGGCCCGCCATCACAAAGCCGCAGGGCCCACCATCACAAAGCCGCAGAGCCCGCCATCACAAAGCCGCAGGGCCAACCATCACAAAGCCGCAGGGCCCGCCATCACAAAGCCGCAGGGCCCGCCATCACAAAGCCGCAGGGCCAGCCATCACAAAGCCGCAGGGCCCGCCATCACAAAGCCGCAGGGCCCGCCATCACAAAGCCGCAGGGCCCGCCATCACAAAGCCGCAGGGCCCGCCATCACAAAGCCGCAGGGCCCGCCATCACAAAGCCGCAGGGCCCGCCATCACAAAGCCGCAGGGCCCGCCATCACAAAGCCGCAGGGCCCGCCATCACAAAGCCGCAGGGCCCGCCATCACAAAGCCGCAGGGCCCGCCATCACAAAGCCGCAGGGCCCGCCATCACAAAGCCGCAGGGCCCACCATCACAAAGCCGCAGGGCCCGCCATCACAAAGCCGCAGGGCCCGCCATCACAAAGCCGCAGGGCCCACCATCATGCGGCTGTATGGTCCCAACAGTGTCTGATATTATCTATTGGTCTGACATTGTCCTATTACAGGTAGGTAGGTTGGTTTGAAGAATCATTTTAATGTCTACTGCCCCTTAGAGCAAATGGTTCCATTCCTGTTGGGTCAGTTGCCAAACTACAAGCAGCTGAAGAGTGTAATGTCATCCTGAGACGCTATGGCTCCTAATTCATACCTGTGACTACTGATCCAGTGACTATTCTGACTTCAACTGCTCTGATTATGAAGCAATTTCCTTGGTCTGGATCACAAAGGAACTGTCACCTTACAGCTTAAGGTGGTCTGTCAGATAAGAGAAGGGTACACAGAGGGAAATGGAACCCAGTTATAAAGCACACGCCATACGGTTTCCATTTGAATGTCCTTCATTCTCCTAATTCTTGCAGTTGGCATCTGGCTTGCCACAGGGTAGATTGAATCCTGCTCCTCTTGTGACCCACTGGGCGTGGCATGTTAGGCGTGGCTTTGGGTTACAATACATCTGTGGGGAGCCCGATCATGTCTGCCACCTCTTTCATGACTTTGTGCATGCCCCATATGGACCCAGATTAAGGAGACACATAGCTGCTGGCCACCAGCTACCACTATGTCCACTCGGTTATTCAGGACAATGGAAGGGCTCACCAGGCCCAGATGAATCAGAGTCAGGCATGATCCAATGTCCCTAAAGCTCTCCATGAGCTTGCTGTCCACTATAATAGGCCCAACATGATGACTCCAGTAGTCCCCTGTGGGTAACTGTACAGGGGTCACAAAATACTATGCTTCAGACCAGACCCATATTTGGAGCAATCAAAAAACTTGTCCTCCATTGCTGTGGGGTCAGCTATCCACTCTCCCACACCCAGGGAAGTGTAAGAAATTAATATATAACATGCCTGTAACATATAGACTCGTCCTTACTGTATGAATGCGGGGGGTGAACATACAATAACATGCCTATGACAATATAAACTGGTCCTTATTGTATGTTTGGTGGGGGGTGAACATACAATAACACGCCTATGACATATAAACTAGTCCTTACTGTATGAATGCGGGGGGTGAACATACAATAACACGCCTGTAACATATAGACTCGTCCTTACTGTATGAATGCGGGGGGTGAACATACAATAACATGCCTGTAACATATAGACTCGTCCTTACTGTATGAATGCGGGGGGTGAACATACAATAACATGCCTATGACAATATAAACTGGTCCTTATTGTATGTTTGGTGGGGGGTGAACATACAATAACACGCCTATGACATATAAACTAGTCCTTACTGTATGAATGCGGGGGGTGAACATACAATAACACGCCTGTAACATATAGACTCGTCCTTACTGTATGAATGCGGGGGGTGAACATACAATAACATGCCTGTAACATATAGACTCGTCCTTACTGTATGAATGCGGGGGGTGAACATACAATAACATGTCTGTAACATATAGACTCGTCCTTACTGTATGAATGCGGGGGGTGAACATACAATAACATGCCTGTAACATATAGACTCGTCCTTACTGTATGAATGCGGGGGGTGAACATACAATAACACACCTGTAACATATAGACTCGTCCTTACTGTATGAATGCGGGGGGTGAACATACAATAACATGTCTGTAACATATAGACTCGTCCTTACTGTATGAATGCGGGGGGTGAACATACAATAACACGCCTGTAACATATAGACTCGTCCTTACTGTATGAATGCGGGGGGTGAACATACAATAACATGCCTGTAACATATAGACTCGTCCTTACTGTATGAATGCGGGGGGTGAACATACAATAACATGTCTGTAACATATAGACTCGTCCTTACTGTATGAATGCGGGGGGTGAACATACAATAACATGCCTGTAACATATAGACTCGTCCTTACTGTATGAATGCGGGGGGTGAACATACAATAACACGCCTGTAACATATAGACTCGTCCTTACTGTATGAATGCGGGGGGTGAACATACAATAACATGACTGTGACAATATACTCCAACTCTTCCTTTTCTTCCAGTTTCTGCTGCGTCTCATTAAGAAGGAGCTGAGTTGTAGACGGACAAGTGGAGAGGAGCCAACTGAGTGAGTGCCCGCCCCCGGCGCCCTGTCTGGGGTCTCTCTCTCTGTTTTTCCTTTCTCCTCTCACGCCTCTTACTGGACATGTCATGTCTCATACGGGTGTCTCTTCCTTGCAGATATAAGGAGCACTGATCGATGTTTCCTTTAATCCTGGCCATCGTTCCCGTGTTGTCGGTGGATCCTATACCTGTGCACTTTGTGTGTGTGTGTGAGGGAGCCGTGTGTGCCCGTCACATGTCTGTATAAGATGAAGGGTCATTATATTTATAGATATATTTATTTTATAGCTCAGGATTTATGTAAAATGATCTGATCTCAATGCTGCAACTACTGATCCATTGTGTGAGTGTGTCAGTGTGAGTGTGAGTGTGTCGGTGTGAGTGTGAGTGTGTCGGTGTGAGTGTGTCGGTGTGAGTGTGTCGGTGTGAGTGTGTCGGTGTGAGTGTGAGTGTGTCGGTGTGAGTGTGAGTGTGTCGGTGTTGTGTGAGTGTGACTGTGTGTGTGCTTGTGTGTGTGCTTGTGTGTGTCACTGTATATGTGTGTGTGACTGTGTGTCGGTGTGTGTGTCACTGTGTGTGTGTGTGTGTGTCACTGTGTGTGTGTGTGTGTCACTGTATGTGTGTGTGTGTGTGACTGTGTGTGTCACTGTGTGTGTGTGTGTGTGCGCTTGTGTGCGCTTGTGTGTGTGACTGTGTGTGTGACTGTGTGTGTCATTGTGAGTGAATTTGTTTTCATCTCTAGTTCACCACGTGCCTCTCTCCGACCCAAGTGACTGCTGGAAAGAGTTTATTCCTAATCAAGGATAATTAGTTACTAGTTAGGAAGAATGTTTTATTAATAAAAGCTAGTTAGTTACTAGCCGAGAAGAACTAGTTACAAACCAAAGGGAATTTGTTACTAAACCGAGTGAGTCGGTTACAAGTCACTAGTCTGAGACATTTTAATCACACTTAATAAATCACTGACTTCAAGGAGAAACACATTACAAATAATATGTATTATCTAACTTTAAAAATGTAACATTTTAAACAACGACGAAAAAGAAAGAAAAAGATAAAAAAATAAACCAGCGGACCCCAATGGTCTCTCACAATATTAATTTATCCTTATGGCTAATTGATGCATCGTAATAAGACCACATAAATTAGACTAATCACCGGATAGGATTCTCAGTCATATAATGCATCATTACACAGAAATTATTATTATTCAATGATTACACCAAATCTACTGAAAATGTAAATCTTAAAAACTGCTTAAATCTAGTTAGAGTTTAATAAAGAAAACAAATCTTCTAACCAAGCTGTGCAGCGTCGCAAGTGCGCCGCGCTCCATGGTGATATGATGAGGAAAATGTAAAGCGCTCAGTGCTATATGTACCAAAAATGTCATTATACCCAAATTAAATTAGTAATTAATATATACATGTGATTAAGATGCTAAGCAGGTTCTAAATTAGTTTTGATATGATTAGAAATATTTCACTTATCTGGAAGGAGAAACATCCTACATTTACAATTATACAATTTCTACGTATGTGTATATAGGGTATCGCTTCATCTATTTACATAGACATTCAGTATCTATCAACAATCTAGTTATTACACCAAAAGTCACCAAGATTCACAAACTCTACTAAATATAGACCGTTTCTTATCTTTGAGTCTCAATGAGTCCTTGTATTCAAAATAGTCCAAATAGACGCACGTTTCGCAGGTGGTGCTTCTTTGAGGTCCTGAAGAAGCACCATCACTGAAATGCAACCCCCCCCCCCCCCCAATTTATCATTATTACTTGGGTGTCTAGTGCTACCAAGCGCCCCAACTCTACGTGTGTGTGTGTGCGTGCGTGTGCGTGTGTGTGTGGGGGAGGTCGCTGGGTGAGTGTGTGCTCACGTGTACCTGTGAATTCCTTCACTTTTGGGAGACAAAACATTACATTTATTTGGATGTCTATTTGTGATTTTTGGGCGGGGTCCCCTGTGGGTTTGTGTCATAAATATATAAATTTAATCAACATTATTAGAGAGGTAAATATGTTTATTTATTTATTTTCTTACTCCACGATGATTTTTCAGAATAAATCTTATTTCTATTAATGAGAACATTGCCACTAAGACGAGAGGTCTTAGAAAGTTTTATATCGATCTGGGACCCCCGATCTGGGGGGCGTCAGGTACATATTAGAATCATTATTATATCACTGTAAATATGCAGAGGATTGTTTAATTTATTATTTGAAAATTCATCAAAAATAAAAAAAATGAAAAGCAAAAAATGTGTAAGGAGATATATATATATGCAAATGCGTGTGACGATATAAATATATATGTGTGTGTGTATGAGAGGCTATATATACATATGTCTGTGCCGAGATAGATAGATAGAGATATATATATATATATATATATATATATAGTTACATAGGGCCTCATTCAATTGCGATTTGGCCAATTGAATAGGGCTCTTTATAAGCACAGAGCATATTTTTTTACATTAGTTTTTTGGTAGTGAAGACCTTGCTTTTTGATAGAACTTCACTAATTAAAAACTTTTGTAAAAAAATATGCTCTGTGCTTATAAAGAGCCCTATTCAATTGGCCAAATCGCAATTGAATGAGGACCATAGTATTTAAGGTTGAAAAAAGACCTTCAGTCCATCAAGTTCAACCTTTCAAGATCTCCTCAGATCTGCAATATGCAGATTAACTATTAATTAATTAGTTGTATATAAAAAAAATCAAATCCCTCCTGATCCCATACACCGGCGACCGGACTTCTCCCTGGATCAATACTGCCTCTCTAATTATCCATGATAACCCTGAATTCCCTTTTTAATTAGAAATATATCTAGCCCCCTTTTAAAGTTATCTATCGAATCCGCTGTCACCACCTCCTTTGGTAGAGAATTCCACAGATTAACCACCCTTACTGTGAAGAACCCTTTTCTTTCTTTAAGGTGGAATCTTTTTACTTCTAACCTCAGGATGTCCTCTTGTCAGTTGAAAACCTCTTGGCACAAAAAGCTCCCGTGACAAATCTTTATACTGACCCTGGATGTATTTATATAAGGTAATCATATCTCCTCTTAGGGGGCTTTTTTCTAGAGAAAATAAGTGTAATTTGGTTAGTCTTTCTTCATAACTTAGCCCCTCCATTCCCCTTATTAGTTTTGTTGCCCTCCTCTGTACCTTTTCCAGCTCTAAAATGTCCTTTTTATGAAGTGGTGCCCAAAATTGTCCTCTATTCCAAATGAGGTCGTCCTAGGGATTTGTATAGTGGCAGAATTATATTTGCTCCCCTGGCTTCTATACCCTTCTTAATACATGCTAATATTTTATTTGCCTTTGCAGCTGCTGCTTGGCTTTGAGCACTGTTACCTAGGTGGTTGTCCACAAGCTCCCAAATCCATTTCAATATCTGATACACCTAGACTTGCTCCATTAAGATTATAAATTGCATGACTATTTTTCCTTCCCAGATGCATAACTTTACATTTATTCGTATTAAATCTCATCTGCCATTTAGATGCCCATTCCGCAATTTTATGTAAATCCCTTTGGAGGGAAAGTACATCATTTTCTGATTTAATTACCTCGCACAACTTCGTGTCATCATCGAAAATGGAGACACCACACTCCAATCCTACCTCTAAGTCATTAATAAATATGTTAAAAAGGAGAGGACCTAATACTGAACCATGAGGAACCCCACTTACCACATTAGTCCAATCGGACTAACCGTCTTTTAGCCAGCTCTCAATCCATGAGCAGATATTTACTGCAACTCCTGTATCTCTTAGTTTGCACAATAGTCTCCCATGTGGCACTGTATCAAAAGCCTTTGCAAAATCCAAAAAGACTACATCCACTGAGTTTCCTTGATCCAGGTTCCTACTAACCTCCTCATAGAAACTAATTAGATTTGTTTGACATGACCTATCCCTCATAAATCCATGTTGACTCCTACTTATAATCCTGTTCAAATAGACATATTCTTGTATATTATCCCTTATTAACCCTCTAAAAGCTTCCCCACTACAGAAGTGAGGCTCACTGGTCTACAATTCCCCAGATTTGCTCTATACACTAGCGACTTGCACCCTTAAAAAATGACGACATATATATTTCTTTTTTTCTTTTTTTTTATTCTTATTTTTTCTTTTTCATTATATATCAGAAATGTACAGAATACGTCAAGAATGTAACATATGTAAACATGTCTATACATTAATAAATAACTTTTCCTTTTTATCACAAAACCGTTCGATTAAATATCTCATAGGAAGTGAGAATAACATTTGAATCTCTCCGAGGGTTTGGGAGCTGTAGATGGTAGTGGAGTTATAACAGCTATTCTATTTATGTTATTTTCCTTTCCTTTACCTCCACATAGTTTACAAGTAAATTCTCAAAAACAATCCTCGGTGAGGTAACTTTTTTTATGAAAGCAAATACTATTTCCAATTGTCTAGTTTTGAATTAAAAGAGTGTAACAGATTCTCCTCCCTTCCTGTTATTCAGCAAAGAATTTATATATCAATACCGTCTATCTTAGACTCACCTCATCTTGGACCTCTAATTTTCCAGATGTCCCAACAGGAGGCCCACCGTTTGTATCTCGCATCAAGTTCCGCTGAGAAGTGACTCATGGTTTGGATATGGTCAATTTTCTGTAGTACTTCACTAAATGTAGGGGTAGTGTGTTTCCAATGCTTAGCTATAATGCATCTAGATGCCAAGAATATTTGGTTGGTTAGGAATTGCTCGCTTTTAGTTAGTTCCTTGTTTGGAAGTCCTAATAGTGCTTCTTCTGGTTTTTGCCGTATAGATTTCCCCCATAATTTCTCTAGCGTTTTGTATGTTGCCTGCCAAATATGTCTAATTTTTGGACATTCCCACAGCATGTGGGTTAATGAACCGGTGTGTCCACATCCCCGAAAGCAATTGTTGGAGTGTGTTTTGTTTGAGTGGTGAAGTCTTGTTGGTGTGAGATACCATCTCATGACTGTTTTTAATGCGTTCTCTTTCAAGGTGATGTTTAAAGATGCCATGTTGGCCTGTTTGATAACCTGATTCCATTTTTTGTCGTCTAATGTGATGTGTAAGTCTGATTCCCAAGTTTCCTGATATTGTGGCTTGTTTGCACTAGATAGCTCAGAGAGATTTTTATATAGCACTGAAATGTTGCCCTTGCCTCCGGGGTTGTTAATGCAACATTGTTCAAATATTAATTTTCTGTTCTGGCTATTTGATTTTGTAGTCTGAAACATCGTCTGTTTGATTATCATTAGATTAATCCATTCGTTGCTGGGTATTTGATTTAGTGTGTCCCCTTGAGCTAGAGTCCATGTGTCTGCAACTATAGTCAGGTTTTTTTGTGTCCACCATTTCATTTGGGAGCTTTTGTTGGGGTGGTCCCCCTTCTGTGATTGCCATAGGGGGGTTAGGCCTGAGCCTATATGTAGCATGGGGGATTTTTTATTTATTTCCTTCCAAGTTTTCAATGAATTGCAGATACAGCTTGTGAGATTGTGAGTTTTCAGTTCGGTGTGTATGTTTAGCCACAAAGCATGTGATAATGTTATATGATTGTTTTCTAAAATTTGTTTTTCTATCTCGACCCATGTTGGGATGGCTTCTTTTTTGTACCAGCTGGTCAATTGTGCCAGTCTCGTGGCTTTGTAGTAATTAACCAGGTTTGGGAAGGCTAGACCTCCTTTCTGTGTAGGTGCGTGCATCGTATTTCTATTAATTCTTGGTTTCTTGTGATTCCAAGTGAATTTAAGGATTTTTTTGTAGTGATTTTATGGCTGGTAAGTTAATTGGTGTTGGGATTGCCCTAAATAAGTATAACATTTTTGGGATGATATTCATTCTGATCGCGTTTATTTTACCAATCCAAGATATATTGAAGGAAGACCATTTCTCTATGCCCTGTCTTATTTTACTGATAATTTGGGGAAAGTTTGCTTCGTAGACTTGCTCCGTCGAGCTTGGGATATTAGTTCCCAGATAAGTCAGATATTTTTGGGCCCATTTCATGGAAAAGTTTTTATCTAAATTTTCTACCACTTCTCTGGGGAGTGTGATGTTGAGTGCCTGACTTTAAGCTGCGTTGATTTTAAAGCCTGAGATGGAGCCGAATTTTGTGAGTAATTGGAGTAAGTTGGGTAGGCTAATTATTGGTTCTGTCAGTGAGAGCAAAATATCATCTGCGAAGAGACTGATTTTGTATTCCTTAGGTCCTACTTTTATACCTTTTATGTCTGGGCAGATTCTGATTGCAGTCGCCAGGAGTTCCAGGCAAAGAGCAAATAATAGAGGGGAGAGCGGGCAGCTCTGTCTAGTTCCTCTGGTAATTTTGAATCTTTTAGAACTAAAACCCTGATATGTTATGGATGCCTCTGGGTTTGTGTAAAGGGCCTGTATACCTCTTATGAAGCTTTCTCCTAGACCTATTCTGGCCAGCACTTCCCACATGAATGTCCAATCTATTCTGTCGAATGCTTTTTCTGGTGTTATCTGGGGCTTCTCTGCCAGTAATAAATCCTACTTGATCTGGGTGGACAACCTTGGGTAATAACGTAGCTAGTCTATTCGCCAAAATCTTTGAGTAAATTTTAATATCAGTATTAATTAATGAAATTGGCCTGTAGCTTCCACATTGGGCTGGGTCTTTACCTTCTTTAGGTATTACAATAAGTTTTGCTTCTAAAAATTCCCGTTTTACAGGGGGACCTTTTAAGAATTCATTAAATAACTTGTGTAAATATGGGAGTAATTGTAGTGAGAATTGTTTGTAATAAAAGTTTGTAAACCCGTCTGGGCCTGGAGCCCCATGTGACTTAGTTGTTTTAATTGCCTCCTTAATTTCCTCTAGCGTTATGGGGCTAGCTAATTCTTCAGCTTGGGCTTTCTTAATTTGTGGGAGTTCTGTTGAACTTAAGAAGCTATTTATTTGTGATTTGTGGGCTTTGGACCCTGAGTGTGGAGGGGCTGAGTAAAGTTCCTCGTAGAAATGCCGGAATGTTTCCGCTATCTCGTTCGGTTTAAAGACCAGTTTGTTATTTTTGCTACTTATCTTAGGGATGAAGGATTTTGCCCTTTGTGTTTTCAATTTTTTGGCTAACATGGTGTCAGGTTTGTTGGCGCTTCTGAACATTGTGGCCTGCGAGCGTTGAAGAATGGTCACCAAGTATTGAATTTAGTTGTTGCTTTTGGGTCAGAATTTCATTATAGATTTTTGGGTCATGTTTCCTCGTAAATTGCGCCTGTAGGTCCGCGATTCTAGATTTAATTAAGTTCATTTGTGCTTGTTCTAGTTTTTTCGTCGTTGCTCCTACTTGGATGCAAACTCCTCTAATGACTGCTTTATGGGCTGCCCACACTCCCTCTCTGCTTACCTCGCCCCCATTATTGACTGCTAAATAGTCATCTATCGCTTTGGAAATTTTGTCTCTAGATTTGATGTCCTTGAGTAGGTGTGGGTTTAGGGTCCACGACATATATATTTCTATGGGGTTAGGGTTAGGAAGCTAGTTTTTAGGGGGTTAAGATTAGGCTAAGAGGGTAAGGCCCGGTAAGTGGTGTTAGGGGTTAGGGTTAGGAGGTTAGAGGGTTAGTACAGGGCAACACAGCATCTCACAGTATGTTACTCAGCTACATTGGGACCGCTGCGGCTTCCCAGCGCTTGCTTTCCCTTGTGTACATATAACAGGATAGATCTGTCTCTCTTTCCCCCTCTCCCTTCCCCTGTGTCTCTTCCCCCCACCCCTGTGTCTCGAGACATCTTGATAATATGTTGGTTATGATGTCATGGGTCTGTCATCTTGCTGATCTATTCATTGTGTGAATTCCTCTTCTTCCCAGCAGTCATTGCAGCGGTGCACTCTCACTGTGCTAACCTCTCACTACATCTCTCCCGCTATCTCTTCCTTTTCTTGTGCTCCCCCTCTCCCACTTTCCTCTCCTCTACCTTCCTCCTCACTTCTACACCTTTCATCCCATCCATCCTATCTCCTTTACCACACATCTCAAACTCGCCTCTCAGGTGTACGTGTGGTGTGTATGTAGTATGCGGTTGGGGGTCTATGTGTGGTCAGTGATATATAGTAAAGTATTTGAACCACTCACATTCCAATTTCCTCTCTCTGGGTCGCGACTTTTTGTGTTCAAGATCTCTGCATCCCCAGCAATGCTAGGACACAATAACACCTGTACCCTTGCTTAGTACAAGCAGACTGACCCCTTTATTTTTCCTTCAGATACATTTACAGATCACAAAACACCATCCCCCAGGTCTGTAACCAACCCCCCCATCTCTAGTTGCTAGATCTCATATTTTTCAAAGACCATAAAATAACCTCTCCCTTTATGGCTATCTGAGGCCAGGGAGGATGCACGCCTGGCCAGCTCTGAGGGCCATATAAATTCTTGTAGAAAACGTAACCCTTTGTTCCATATGTATAAATACTGGTATGTTTCCATCTTCTCTAAAACATGCCATAATTACAGCCATCCTGAAAAAACACTCATCTGACTACCACCCTATATCTCTACTTTCCATGGCTTCCAAACTGTTGGAGCGGCTCGTCTATAACCGCCCTACCAGCTTTATTTCCTCTAACTCCCTTCTTGACACCTTCCAATCCAGCTTCTGGCCCCAACACTCCACTGAGACAGCTCTCACTAAAGTCAACAACGACCTTCTTACCGCCAAGTCAAAGGTCACTTTTCCATTCTACTACTTCTGGATCAATCTGCTGCCTTTGACACAGTCGACCATCCACTTCTACTCCATATCCTTTCCTCCTTCGGTATTCAAGACACTGCTCTCTCGTGGTTCTCATCATACCTACAAAATTGATCATTCAGTATCTCCTCTGACACCTCTTCTTCTCCTTACCCCCTGTCTGTTGGCGAACCCCAGGGATCAGTCTTAGGACCCCTCCTCTTCTCCATCTACACATCCTCACTTGTTACCCTAATAAACTTTTTTGGGCTTCTATGCAGATGACATTCAAATCTACCTTTCATCACCAGATCTATCCCCCTCTCTTATAACACATGTCTCCAACTGCCTCTCTAGTATATCCTCTTGGATGTCCACCCATCTTACGCAAGACGCAACTAAAATCCTTATACACTCTCTCATCATCACTCGACTGGACTACTGCAACTCGCTCCTTGTTGGCCTACCCACCACCCGACTATCCCCACATCAATCCATAATGAATGCCTCTGCTAGACTCATCTTCCGTACACAACGCTCAGTGTCGGCAGCTCCTCTTTGTCATCTTCCCACTGGCTTCCAGAATAAAACTTAAAACCATGACCCTAACTTACAAAGCCCTCAACAGTTGTGCACCCCCATACATCTCTGCTCTCATCTCCACATATTCCCCCAACCGCCCTCTTCGTTCTGCTAGTGACCTTCTTCTTTCTACAACTCTTGTCAACTGCTCTCACTCTCACTTTTCTCGTGCTGCCCCTATTCTCTGGAACTCCTTGCCTCGCTCCACCAGATTGTCCTCCTGTCTCAAAACATTCAAAACCTCACTTAAAAACGCATCTCCTTAAAGAAGCGTATCACCTTGTACCCTAACACTCTCTCCCTCCTTTACCACACACAATACCTTTAGGTTGTAAGTCTGCGAGTTTCTATCCTGCGCGGTGCTTTGGGGAAAGCGCTATGGACACTGGAGGCTCAAAGACAGGGCCCTCCTTGCTTTGTTATGTTTAATTTGTATTTACCTTTGCCTGGAACTTATCTTATGTACAGCGCTATGGGATATGTTGGCGCTTTATAAATAAACGTTGATGATAATAATGATGATATGTGACTGAAACACAACTACATCATTTAAACTATTACGATGGAGAAACAAATTGTTTCTTGGGTCATCTTCATACCCTCACATTCCTTCTCTATTCCCCAATTACTTATCTTACATTTGAGGTCAAAATGGCAGCCACCACTTGACAATCACGTTTAAGTAACTTTACAGTACTTTGCAGACTCAAGGATTAAGCTCCTACTTATTAAGAGATCTTCTCTGGGTCCCAGATACATTCAGGAGGAGACAGAGGAGAATCTCTGGACACTGAGGACTGGGCAATGTGGTACTACTACTACTACTACTACTACTACTACTACTACTACTAACATAGCACATACCTCAATGTGTGTCTCCATTACGGAGCACAGCTACAACATGCGCTATACATTGTACCTTACTCTAAGCAGGATATTTGCCACTATTCTGGAAAGGTGGTCACCCATGATCCGACACTTGGAATATTGTACAGTAAATATTTGCTTTAACATTATAAATCCAAGTTCTTTTGGCCAAAACACACCTGTGAATGGATTAAATAAAGCCGAAAATTGTCTCATAAGACGTATTACAAGAGCATTTAGAAAATAAATTGCAAATGCACAGAGTGCCTAAAATTACCAAGGATGTCACCTTATCGTCTTCTACCAAGCACACGCCTTATCTAAAATTACCAAGGATGTCACCTTATCGTCTTCTACCAAGCACACGCCTTATCTAAAATTACCAAGGATGTCACCTTATCGTCTTCTACCCAGCACACGCCTTATCTAAAATTACCAAGGATGCCACGTTATCGGGTTCTATCAAGCAAAGTCTTACCTAAAATTGCCAAGGATGCCACCTTATTAGCTTCTACCCAGCACACATCAGACAGGAAAGAGACAGAGAGAGACAGGAAAGAGAGGGACAGAGAGGGAGAGCGAGGACAAAGAGATGGAGAGAGAGGACAGAGAGAGGGGGAGAGAGACAGAGAGAGGACAGAGAGAGGGGGAGAGCGAGGACAGAGAGAGAGAGAGAGAGGACAGAGAGAGGGAGAGAGAGGGAGAGCGAGGACAAAGCGATGGAGAGAGAGGACAGAGAGAGGGGGAGAGAGAGGACAGAGAGAGGGAGAGAGAGGGAGAGCGAGGACAAAGAGATGGAGAGAGAGGGAGAGCGAGGACAAAGAGATGGAGAGAGGTACAGGAGAGAGAGACAGGACCGAAAGAGATGAGAGAGAGAGAGACAGTATACTTGACACATAACACAGAGAGAGAGACCGCACAAAGAGGGACAGCACAGACAATTCAAGATAACATTCTATGATACCAGCGCTACGGAATATTTTGGCGCGTTATAAATAAACGATAATAATTTAAGACGGGCAAGTAGTAATATATAATACACACTGTGATTTCTGTGATAACATTTGGGGTCATAATAACAATAATGAAATATAATATAAAGTGTAATTATTGTAGTAATATGTTGACCACAGTGATGTTTGGACCCAAATGTATGGACGTGTTTCTGTTTCATTGGCCAGGATCTGAACATGTGACATTTTAGATAAATGTAGTTACAACAAGATAGAAGATATAGAACAGGGGAGATGTGTACCCCATATGTCGGCTTTCAAGCTTTGTTTAAAGTTAAATATAATAATAAAAGGCCTCGAGGCTCATGGGAACTAATAATACCATCTATAGACATCTATAAACATCCTGGGGCCAAAACCCAAAACCTGCAAACATGGTCTGAATTAACCTTGACAGAATAACTAGCAGTCTGGAAGAAGTGGATGGTGTACAGTGCCCCAACATGGGGGTATGGTAGGTGAATGGGAATATAAGGTCTGTACTTCCTTCCAAGCTGCTAAGATCATATACATGGAAACACGCTTTACAGTACTCAGGCCATACATGGAAACACGCTTTACAGTACTCACATCGGATGTTCTCCTTACCAGTGTCATGGCCACTGAGGTCTGGCTCTAAGACGCCCCACTAAAGGTCTTGGGCCACTGAGGTCCGGCTCTAAGACGCCCCACTAAAGGTCTTGGGCCACTGAGGTCCGGTTCTAAGACTCCCCACTAAAGGGGCAACAAAGTTGGAACGTCCTTTTATTTTACAGAGAAGCCTAAAATGTTAATCTCAATGTTTATTACTCTCAAATATGTCTCTAATTATCAGTTTCCCAATTTCTTTGCAAACCTGTCGGATATAACACAGAATAGGGGCAGCGCGAGAAGCCGAGACGAGGTGACCATAGAGGAGAGAAGAAGAACGGGGGTGGGGGAGGAGAGAATATATACAGTGGATATAAAAAGTCTACACACCCCTGTTAAAATGTCAGGTTTCTGTGCTGTAAAAAAAATGAGACAAAGATAAATCATTTCAGAACTTTTTCCACCTTTAATGTGACCTATTAACTGTCCAACTCAATTGAAAAACAAACTGAAATTTTTTAGGTAGAGGGAAGAAAAAATATAAAAATAAAATAATATGGTTGCATAAGTCTGCACCCCCTTAAACTAATACTTTGTTGAAGCCCCTTGTGATCAGTCTTTTTGGGTACGAGTCTATCAGCATGGCACATTGTGACTTGGCAAGATTTGCCCGCTCTTCTTTGCTCTGTCAGATTGCAAGGGCATCTCCTGGGCACAGCCCTCTTCAGATCACAATCGGATTCAGGTCTGGGCTCTGGCTGGGCCATTCCAAAACTTTAATCTTCTTCTGGTGAAGCCATTCCTTTGGTGATTTGGATGTATGCTTTGGGTCGTTGTCATGCTGAAAGATGAAGTTCCTCTTCGTGTTCAGCTTTCTAGCAGAAGCCTGAAGGTTTTGTGCCAATATTGACTGGTATTTGGAACTGTTCATAATTCCCTCTAACTTAACTAAGGCCCCAGTTCCCGCCCCAAAGCATGATGCTGCCACCACCATGCTTCACTGTGGGTATGGTGTTCTTTTGGTGATGTGCAGTGTTGTTTTTGCGCCAAACATATCTTTTGGAATTATGGCCAAAAAGTTCAACCTTGGTTTCATCAGACCATAACACCTTTTCCCACATGCTTTTGGGAGGCTTCAGATGTGTTTTTGCAAAATGTAGCCTGGCTTGGATGTTTTTCTTCGTAAGAAAAGGCTTTCGTCTTGCCACTCTACCCCATAGCCCAGACATATGAAGAATACGGGAGATTGTTGTCACATGTACCACACAGCCAGTACTTGCCAGATATTCCTGCAGCTCCTTTAATTTTGCTGTAGGCCTCTTGGTAGCCTCCCAGACCAGTTTTCTTCTCGTCTTTTCATCAATTTTGGAGGGAGCTCCAGTTCTTGGTAATGTCACTGTTGTGCCATATTTTCTCCACTTGATGATGACTGTCTTCACTGTGTTCCTTGGTATATCTAATGCCTTGGAAATTCTTTTGTACCCTTCTGCTTAATTCTGAACACGGCTACATCCCCAGTTATAAGAGGGTGTGCAGACTTATGCAACCACATTATTTTTCTTTTTTTTTTTCCTTCCTCCACCTAAAAGATTTCAGTTTGTTTTTCAATTGAGTTGTACAGTTTATAGGTCACATTAAAGGTGGAAAAAGTTCTGAAATGATTTATCTTTATCTCATTTTTTTACAGCACAGAAACCTGACATTTTAACAGGGGTGTGTAGACTTTTTATATCCACTGTATATATGTATAGCGTGTGTTTGTTGTGTCCGTTGTCGCCCTCGGCTTCTCTGTATATTTGGCCCTTCCTGTAGGAGTGGATTTCATTGGTATGTGGCTCTATACAATGGGACTGAGCATAACCTGTCATCATCACCAACTGGGGAGGGATCAGGTGTAACAGGTTTGTACCATAGTGACAGAGAGACACACAGAGAGAGAGAGACAGTGAGACAGAGAGTGAGACACACAGACAGAGAGAGAGAGAGTGAGACACACAGACAGAGAGAGAGAGAGTGAGACACACAGAGAGAGAGAGAGAGAGAGACAGAGAGTGAGACACACACAGAGAGAAAGAGAGAGACAGAGAGTGAGACACACAGAGAGAGAGAGACAGAGAGTGAGACACACAGAGAGAGAAACAGCGAGACAGTGAGACAGAGAGAGTGAGAGAAATAGAGAGAGAACGACAGAGAGAGACATAGAAACAGATATATATATAGAGGGAGAGGAAGACACAAAGATAAATTCAAAGTGAGAGTTACAAAAATCTGGGAGAGAGTCAGAGAGAGAACAGAAGAGAAAAGGAGTGAGAACTAGTTGTGCAGGTAGACATACAGTAGTCCGTAATCTAAGAAGAGACAGGGGGAGTATAACTAGGACGTGAGAGTGGGCTACAGGGGCCAGGAGAAGAGACAAAGTTTGAGGTCCAGGATTTAGGAGACTCTCTGAGATGGCAGACACAGCTGATAATATCAGGTGTGTAGATCTTGGGGTCAGTCTGTTTCAGTTATATGGGCTATCGGTCCTTGACCTCTAGTTTTGGGGTGCTCTAGGTCTGGATGTTTATGGATTTCTGCTGTGAGGTGTCTCGGGTGTTGATGGTTTCTCGGTCTTGGTGCTCTTGGCGCTCTAGCTCCTCATGCTTCTCTGTTTGGGGGTTCTCTATTTCAGGAGGATGATTGTTCCTCTCGTGTTTGGGGCTCCATCTCACAATGTTGATGTATCTTTCTATTCTTGGCTTCTCTATCTAAGGATTCTCTATTTTGGGGGTGCTCTCACTATGGGCATTGGTCATTTTTTGCTTTTGGTGAACTTTAACTCCATATATTGATTGTTTTTGTTGTTTCAGGTTGATCTTTTCTTTTTCAGGATGTTCTCGTTGTAGACAGTAACGGTCTCTTGCTTTCTTTGTTTTTGAGTGCTCTGAACATTGATGGGTCCCCTGTTTTGAGAGCTCTAGCTCTGGGTGTTGAGGGTTTCTTAGTTTTGGGGTCCTCTCAAGAGGTTCCTTATTTTAGAGTGCTCTATTTTTAGATATGTGGATATTTTGGGGTGCTCTATCTTTGGATATGTGGATATTTTGGGGTGCTCTATCTTTGGATATGTGGATATTTTGGGGTGCTCTATCTTTGGATATGTGGATATTTTGGGGTGCTCTATCTTTGGATATGTGGATATTTTAGAGTGCTCTATCTTTGGATATGTGGATATTTTGGGGTGCTCTATCTTTGGATATGTGGATATTTTGGGGTGCTCTATCTTCGGATATGTGGATATTTTGGGGTGATGATTGTTTCTGATCTGTGTGATGATCTCTCGTTTTGGGGTTGTCCAGCTCTGGATGATCTTCCTATTTTAGGGTGCTCTAGCTCTCAGTGTTGATAATCTCTCTATTTTGGGGTAGTCCATTTGTAGATGTTGATCATTTTTATTCTGTTTTGGGGTGATCTAATGCTAGATAATAATGTATTTCTTATTTTGGGGGCTATCTCAGGGTCTCTAAATTGTTCCCTGTTTTGGAAAGTTTGAATTGTGGATCTTGATAGCGTCTTTTTTTGGATGATTTAACGGCTGATATTTTGTGGTGTTTTTGCTCAGGATGTTGATATTTCTACATTTTGGGGGTATCTTTATGAGTGTTTCCAGCTCTGGGTATGGCGTCCCTTTCATGGCGTATACGGCCTATATTTTTGAGTTCTAGTGTCTATTTTATTGTATAGAGCCTCTATTTTTGGGGTATGGTGTCTATATTTGGGTATAGTGTCCATTTTGGGGGTGTATGCCTCTATTGTTGGTATTTGTTGTTTACTTGTTCTGTCATGTCCGACCTATGGACCGCAGCACACCAAGCACATCTTTCAGTCACTGTCCCTCTGAGATCCATTAAGTTCATGTTCATTGCTTCAATTACCTCATCTATCCATCTCCCCCTCCTCTTTCATCCCCATCTGTGTGTGCCTTTAATCTTTCCTAGCATTAGAGTCTTGTCTAGGGAATTCTGCCTTCTCGTTATATGGCTAAAACATCTGAGCTTCTGCCTCATGATCAAACCTTCCTGTGAACAGTTTGTCTTGATTTCCGGAATAACTGAATGATTGGATCTGATCTTCTTACAGTCCAAGTAGTTTGCACCGCAATTCAAGGGCTTCAATTCTCTGGCGCTCAGACTTCTTTATGGTCCAGTTCTGACATCTGTATGTTACTACTGGGAATACCAGAGTTATAACTATGGGGACCTTTGTTGATAGTGTAATATCTTTACTTTTTGCTAGCTTGTTCAAGTTTGCCATAGCTTTCCTCTACCAGAAGCAAACATCTTTTAATTTAATGACTACAGTCACCGTCTGAAGAGATCTTGGATCCCAGTATAATAAAATCTGTCACTGCCTCCACTTCTTCCCGTCTATTTGCCAGGAAGTGAGATTGCTGTTTGCCATGATCTTCGTCTTTGTAACATTATGCACCAGGACAGCTTTTGCACTCTCTTATTTTTCCCTCATCAATAGATCCTTAAGTTCAGCCATCAGAGTAGTATCATTGGCAAATCTGAGGTTGATTCCATCTTTGATTCATCCAGTCCAGCCTTACACATGATGTATTCTGCAGATAAGTTGAATAAATAAGGTCACAATACGCACCTTTTCCGATCCTAAACATTAATTTGTCCCATGTTCGGTTCTGACCGTAGCTTCTTAGTCCACATACAGATTCTTTACTTCCATATTCACAAGGGATATTATTTATTTTCTATCTTCTTGGTCTGATGGTTTCCCTCTTTTCTTCAGTTTAATTTTGAACTTTGCTATAAAAAGCTCATGGTCGGAGCCGCAGTCAGCTCCCCTCCATCTTTGCCTGCAAAGTATATAGTCAATCTGATTTCTATGTTGTCCATCTGGTGATGTCCATGTGTAGATTAGTCTTGGATGTTGTTGGACGAGGGTGTTTGCTATGATCAGAGATCTTGATGATCTTGGCAGAATTCTACTAGTCTCTGACCTGCGCCATTTTGTACTCCAAGGCCAAACCTGACAGTTATTCCAGGTGTCTTTTGGTTCCCTACTTTAGCATCTCCTATGATGATAGTAACATCTTTTCTTGGTGTTATATCTATGACGTGTTGAATGTCTTTGTAGAACTGGACAACCTCAGCATCTTCAGCATCCAAGGTTGTAGCATAGACTTGGGTCACTGTGATATTAAATGGTTTGCCTTGAATTCAAATTGAAATCATCCTGTCATTTATTGGGGTGTAACCGAGCACGGCTTTGGCCACCCTTTCCCTACGAGGACAGCTCCATTTCTTCTACGGGATACTTCCGCAGCTGGGTGTCCTTTGGCCCAACCAATTCATTAGATCTGGCGCTACTCATACCCACCCTCAGCAAAGTGGTAGGCACCTTCTGACTCGAGGGACTCATCTTGCCATACCATATCATTGTGTCTCTGGTTGTGCCTGTCCATTAAGTTTTAACCTGCCAATCTTGAGTGACCCTCCATGGTAGAGCTCACAGCTTTATTGAGGTACACGAGCCCCTTCACCACGACAAGAAAGGCCGGTCTATTGCAGGCTGTAGTGTCTCTATTTTGGGGATATATATATATATATCTGTTGTGGAGTATAGTGTCTTTATTGTGTGGTAAAGTGTCTCTATAATGGTGTATAGTGTCTCTATAATGGGGTATAGTGTCTCTATAATGGTGTATAGTGTCTCTATAATGGAGTATAGGGTCTCTATAATGGTGTATAGTGTCTCTATAATGGGGTATAGTGTCTCTATAATGGTGTATAGTGTCTATAATTGTGTATAGTGTCTCTATAATGGGGTATAGTTTCTCTATAATGGTGTATAGTGTCTCTATAATGGGGTGTAGTGTCTCTATAATGGGGTATAGTTTCTCTATAATGGTGTATAGTGTCTCTATAATGGTGTATAGTGTCTCTATAATGGTGTATAGTGTCTCTATAATGGGGTGTAGTGTCTCTATAATTGTGTATAGTGTCTCTATAATGGTGTATAGTGTCTCTATAATGGGGTATAGTGTCTCTATAATTGTGTATAGTGTCTCTATAATGGGGTGTAGTGTCTCTATAATGGTGTATAGTGTCTCTATAATGGTGTATAGTGTCTCTATAATGGTGTATAGTGTCTCTATAATGGGGTGTAGTGTCTCTATAATGGGGTATAGTGTCTCTATAATTGTGTATAGTGTCTCTATAATGGGGTATAGTGTCTCTATAATGGGGTATAGTGTCTATAATTGTGTATAGTGTCTCTATAATGGGGTATAGTTTCTCTATAATGGTGTATAGTGTCTCTATAATGGGGTGTAGTGTCTCTATAATGGGGTATAGTTTCTCTATAATGGGGTATAGTGTCTCTATAATGGTGTATAGTGTCTCTATAATGGGGTGTAGTGTCTCTATAATGGGGTATAGTGTCTCTATAATTGTGTATAGTGTCTCTATAATGGGGTATAGTGTCTCTATAATGGGGTATAGTGTCTATAATTGTGTATAGTGTCTCTATAATGGGGTATAGTTTCTCTATAATGGTGTATAGTGTCTCTATAATGGGGTGTAGTGTCTCTATAATGGGGTATAGTTTCTCTATAATGGGGTATAGTGTCTCTATAATGGTGTATAGTGTCTCTATAATGGGGTGTAGTGTCTCTATAATGGGGTATAGTGTCTCTATAATTGTGTATAGTGTCTCTATAATGGGGTATAGTGTCTCTATAATGGTGTATAGTGTCTCTATAATGGGGTGTAGTGTCTCTATAATGGTGTATAGTGTCTCTATAATGGTGTATAGTGTCTCCATAATGGGGTATAGTGTCTCTATAATGGGGTATAGTGTCTCTATAATGGGGTATAGTGTCTCTATAATTGTGTATAGTGTCTCTATAATGGGGTATAGTGTCTCTATAATGGGGTATAGTGTATCTATAATGGTGTATAGTGTCTCTATAATGGTGTATAGTGTCTCTATAATGGGGTGTAGTGTCTCTATAATGGGGTATAGTGTCTCTATAATGGGGTATAGTGTATCTATAATGGTGTATAGTGTCTCTATAATGGTGTATAGTGTCTCTATAATGGGGTGTAGTGTCTCTATAATGGGGTATAGTGTCTCTATAATGGGGTATAGTGTCTCTATAATGGGGTATAGTGACTCTATAATGGTGTATAGTGTCTCTATAATGGGGTATAGTGTCTCTATAATGGGGTATAGTGTCTCTATAATTGTGTATAGTGTCTCTATAATGGGGTATAGTTTCTCTATATTGGTGTGTAGTGTCTCTATAATGGTGTATAGTGTCTCTATAATGGGGTGTAGTGTCTCTATAATGGTGTATAGTGTCTCTATAATGGGGTATAGTGTCTCTATAATTGTGTATAGTGTCTCTATAATGGGGTATAGTGTCTCTATAATGGGGTATAGTGTCTATAATTGTGTATAGTGTCTCTATAATGGGGTATAGTTTCTCTATAATGGTGTATAGTGTCTCTATAATGGGGTGTAGTGTCTCTATAATGGGGTATAGTTTCTCTATAATGGGGTATAGTGTCTCTATAATGGTGTATAGTGTCTCTATAATGGGGTGTAGTGTCTCTATAATGGGGTATAGTGTCTCTATAATTGTGTATAGTGTCTCTATAATGGGGTATAGTGTCTCTATAATGGGGTATAGTGTCTATAATTGTGTATAGTGTCTCTATAATGGGGTATAGTTTCTCTATAATGGTGTATAGTGTCTCTATAATGGGGTGTAGTGTCTCTATAATGGGGTATAGTTTCTCTATAATGGGGTATAGTGTCTCTATAATGGTGTATAGTGTCTCTATAATGGGGTGTAGTGTCTCTATAATGGGGTATAGTGTCTCTATAATTGTGTATAGTGTCTCTATAATGGGGTATAGTGTCTCTATAATGGTGTATAGTGTCTCTATAATGGGGTGTAGTGTCTCTATAATGGTGTATAGTGTCTCTATAATGGTGTATAGTGTCTCTATAATGGGGTATAGTGTCTCTATAATGGGGTATAGTGTCTCTATAATGGGGTATAGTGTCTCTATAATTGTGTATAGTGTCTCTATAATGGGGTATAGTGTCTCTATAATGGGGTATAGTGTATCTATAATGGTGTATAGTGTCTCTATAATGGTGTATAGTGTCTCTATAATGGGGTGTAGTGTCTCTATAATGGGGTATAGTGTCTCTATAATGGGGTATAGTGTATCTATAATGGTGTATAGTGTCTCTATAATGGTGTATAGTGTCTCTATAATGGGGTGTAGTGTCTCTATAATGGGGTATAGTGTCTCTATAATGGGGTATAGTGTCTCTATAATGGGGTATAGTGACTCTATAATGGTGTATAGTGTCTCTATAATGGGGTATAGTGTCTCTATAATGGGGTATAGTGTCTCTATAATTGTGTATAGTGTCTCTATAATGGGGTATAGTTTCTCTATATTGGTGTGTAGTGTCTCTATAATGGTGTATAGTGTCTCTATAATGGGGTGTAGTGTCTCTATAATGGTGTATAGTGTCTCTATAATGGGGTATAGTGTCTCTATAATGGGGTATAGTGTCTCTATAATGATGTATAATGTCTCTATAATGGGGTGTAGTGTCTCTATAATGGTGTATAGTGTCTCTATAATGGTGTGTAGTGTCTCTATAATGGGGTATAGTGTCTCTATAATGGGGTATAGTGTCTCTATAATGGGGTATAGTGTCTCTATAATGGGGTATAGTGTCTCTATAATTGTGTATAGTGTCTCTATAATGGGGTATAGTTTCTCTATAATGGTGTGTAGTGTCTCTATAATGGGGTATAGTGTCTCTATAATTGTGTATAGTGTCTCTATAATGGGGTATAGTGTCTCTATAATGGTGTATAGTGTCTCTATAATGGGGTGTAGTGTCTCTATAATGGTGTATAGTGTCTCTATAATGGTGTATAGTGTCTCCATAATGGGGTATAGTGTCTCTATAATGGGGTATAGTGTCTCTATAATGGGGTATAGTGTCTCTATAATTGTGTATAGTGTCTCTATAATGGGGTATAGTGTATCTATAATGGTGTATAGTGTCTCTATAATGGTGTATAGTGTCTCTATAATGGGGTATAGTGTCTCTATAATGGGGTATAGTGTCTCTATAATGGTGTATAGTGTCTCTATAATGGGGTATAGTGTCTCTATAATGTGGTGTAGTTTCTCTATAATGGTGTATAGTGTCTCTATAATGGTGTATAGTGTCTCTATAATGGGGTATAGTGTCTCTTTAATGGTGTATAGTGTCTCTATAATGGGGTATAGTGTCTCTATAATGGGGTGTAGTGTCTCTATAATGGTGTATAGTGTCTATGTTTCAGGGTATAGTGTCTCTATAATTGTGTATAGTGTCTCTATAATGGTGTATAGTTTCTCTATAATGGTGTGTAGTGTCTCTATAATGGTGTATAGTGTCTCTATAATGGTGTATAGTGTCTCTATAATGGGGTGTAGTGTCTCTATAATGGGGTATAGTGTCTCTATAATGGGGTGTAGTGTCTCTATAATGGTGTGTAGTTTCTCTATAATGGTGTGTAGTTTCTCTATAATGGTGTATAGTGTCTCTATAATGGTGTATAGTGTCTCTATAATGGGGTATAGTGTCTCTATAATGGGGTATAGTGTCTCTATAATTGTGTATAGTGTCTCTATAATGGGGTATAGTTTCTCTATAATGGTGTGTAGTGTCTCTATAATGGGGTATAGTGTCTCTATAATTGTGTATAGTGTCTCTATAATGGGGTATAGTGTCTCTATAATGGTGTATAGTGTCTCTATAATGGGGTGTAGTGTCTCTATAATGGTGTATAGTGTCTCTATAATGGTGTATAGTGTCTCCATAATGGGGTATAGTGTCTCTATAATGGGGTATAGTGTCTCTATAATGGGGTATAGTGTCTCTATAATTGTGTATAGTGTCTCTATAATGGGGTATAGTGTATCTATAATGGTGTATAGTGTCTCTATAATGGTGTATAGTGTCTCTATAATGGGGTATAGTGTCTCTATAATGGGGTATAGTGTCTCTATAATGGTGTATAGTGTCTCTATAATGGGGTATAGTGTCTCTATAATGTGGTGTAGTTTCTCTATAATGGTGTATAGTGTCTCTATAATGGTGTATAGTGTCTCTATAATGGGGTATAGTGTCTCTTTAATGGTGTATAGTGTCTCTATAATGGGGTATAGTGTCTCTATAATGGGGTGTAGTGTCTCTATAATGGTGTATAGTGTCTATGTTTCAGGGTATAGTGTCTCTATAATTGTGTATAGTGTCTCTATAATGGTGTATAGTTTCTCTATAATGGTGTGTAGTGTCTCTATAATGGTGTATAGTGTCTCTATAATGGTGTATAGTGTCTCTATAATGGGGTGTAGTGTCTCTATAATGGGGTATAGTGTCTCTATAATGGGGTGTAGTGTCTCTATAATGGTGTGTAGTTTCTCTATAATGGTGTATAGTGTCTCTATAATGGTGTATAGTGTCTCTATAATGGGGTGTAGTGTCTCTATAATGGGGTATAGTGTCTCTATAATGGGGTATAGTGTCTCTATAATGGTGTATAGTGTCTCTATATTGGGGTATAGTGTCTCTATAATGGGGTATAGTGTCTCTATAATTGTGTATAGTGTCTCTATAATGGAGTATAGTGTCTCTATAATGGGGTATAGTGTCTCTTTAATGGTGTATAGTGTCTCTATAATGGGGTGTAGTGTCTCTATAATGGGGTGTAGTGTCTATGTTTCAGGGTATAGTGTCTCTATAATTGTGTATAGTGTCTCTATAATGGTGTATAGTTTCTCTATAATGGTGTGTAGTGTCTCTATAATGGGGTATAGTGTCTCTATAATGGGGTATAGTGTCTCTATAATGGTGTATAGTGTCTCAATAATGGGGTATAGTGTCTCTATAATTTTGTATAGTGTCTCTATAATGGTGTATAGTTTCTCTATAATGGTGTATAGTGTCTCTATAATGGGGTGTAGTGTCTCTATAATGGGGTATAGTGTCTCTATAATGGGGTGTAGTGTCTCTATAATGGGGTGTAGTGTCTATGTTTCAGGTTATAGTGTCTCTATAATGGTGTATAGTTTCTCTATAATGGTGTGTAGTGTCTCTATAATGGGGTATAGTGTCTCTATAATGGGTTGTATTGTCTCTATAATGGGGTATAGTGTCTCTATAATGGTGTATAGTGTCTCTATAATGGGGTGTAGTGTCTCTATAATGGGGTATAGTGTCTCTATAATGGGGTGTAGTGTCTCTATAATGGTGTGTAGTTTCTCTATAATGGTGTATAGTGTCTCTATAATGGTGTATAGTGTCTCTATAATGGGGTGTAGTGTCTCTATAATGGGGTATAGTGTCTCTATAATGGTGTATAGTGTCTCTATAATGGGGTATAGTGTCTCTATAATGGTGTATAGTGTCTCTATAATTGGGGAAGAGTGTCTCTATAATTGTGTATAGTGTCTCTATAATTGTGTATAGTGTCTCTATAATGGGGTATAGTGTCTCTATAATGGGGTATAGTGTCTCTATAATGGGGTGTATTGTCTCTATAATGGGGTATGGTGTCTCTATAATGGTGTATAGTGTCTCTATAATGGGGTGTAGTGTCTCTATAATGGGGTATAGTGTCTCTATAATGGGGTGTAGTGTCTCTATAATGGTGTGTAGTTTCTCTATAATGGTGTATAGTGTCTCTATAATGGTGTATAGTGTCTCTATAATGGGGTGTAGTGTCTCTATAATGGGGTATAGTGTCTCTATAATGGTGTATAGTGTCTCTATAATGGGGTATAGTGTCTCTATAATGGTGTATAGTGTCTCTATAATTGGGGAAGAGTGTCTCTATAATGGTGTATAGTGTCTCTATAATGGGGTATAGTGTCTCTATAATGGGGTATAGTGTCTCTATAATTGTGTATAGTGTCTCTATAATGGGGTATAGTGTCTCTATAATGGGGTATAGTGTCTCTATAATAGTGTATAGTGTCTCTATAATGGGGTATAGTGTCTCTATAATGGGGTGTAGTGTCTCTATAATGGGGTGTAGTGTCTATGTTTCAGGGTATAGTGTCTCTATAATGATGTGTAGTGTCTCTATAATGGTGTATAGTGTCTCTATAATGGGGTGTAGTGTCTCTATAATGGTGTATAGTGTCTCTATAATGGGGTGTAGTGTCTCTATAATGGTGTATAGTGTCTCTATAATGGGGTGTAGTGTCTCTATAATGGGGTATAGTGTCTCTATAATGGGGTGTAGTGTCTCTATAATGGGGTATAGTGTCTCTATAATGGGGTGTAGTGTCTCTATAATGGGGTGTAGTGTCTCTATAATGGGGTGTATTGTCTCTATAATGGTGTATAGTGTCTCTATAATGGGGTGTAGTGTCTCTATAATGGGGTATAGTGTCTCTATAATGGTGTATAGTGTCTCTATAATGGGGTGTAGTGTCTCTATAATGGTGTATAGTGTCTCTATAATGGGGTGTAGTTTCTCTATAATGGTGTGTAGTGTCTCTATAATGGGGTGTAGTGTCTCTATAATGGTGTATAGTGTCTCTATAATGGGGTATAGTGTCTCTATAATGGTGTGTAGTGTCTCTATAATGGGGTGTAGTGTCTATATAATGGGGTATAGTGTCTCTATAATGGGATGTAGTGTCTCAGGTTAGTAGATTTGTTTCACCTTCTTTTGTTTTTGCAGAAAAGACGTCTCATTACAGAAACATCGAGCACAGGTAAAACATGGCTTTAGAGATGCGTGGGGCAGTACATACTAACATGGCTCCAGAATCACGTTATTCAGTACATACAAACATATGGCTCTAGAGATGTGTGAGGCAGTACATACTAACATGGCTCTAGAAACACGTGATTCAGTACATACAAACACATGGCTCTAGAGATGCGTGAGGCAGTACATACTAACATGGCTCCAGAAACACCGTATTCAGTACATACTAACATGGCTCCAGAAACATGTGATTCAGTACATACTAACATATGGCTTTAGAAACTCATGACTAGTACATACAAACACATGGCTCTAGAGATGCGTGAGGCAGTACATACTAACATGGCTCCAGAAACACCGGATTCAGTACATACAGACATATGGCTCTAGAGATGCGTGAGGCAGAGTATTCTAACATGGCTCCAGAAACACGTGATTCAGTACATACAAACATATGGCTTTAGAGATGCGTGAGGCAGTACATACTAACATGGCTCCAGAAACACGTGATTTAGTACATACAAACATATGTCTCTAGAGATGCGTGAGGCAGTACATATTAACATGGCTCCAGAAACACATGATTCAGTACATACAAACATATGGCTCTAGAGATGCGTGAGGCGGTAAAACTAACATGGGTTCAGAAACATGTGATTCAGTACATACAAGCATATGGCTTTAGAGATGCGTGAGGCAGTACATACTAACATGGCTCCAGAAACACGTGATTCAGTACATACAAACATATGGCTCTAGAGATGCGTGGGGCAGTACATACTAACATGGCTCCAGAATCACGTGATTCAGTACATACAAACATATGGCTCTAGAGATGCGTGAGGCAGTACATACTAACATGGCTCCAGAAACACGGGATTCAGTACATACAAACATATGGCTCTAGAGATGCGTGAGGCAGTACATACTAACATGGCTCCAGAAACACGTGATTCAGTACATACAAACATATGGCTCTAGAGATGCGTGAGGCAGTACATACTAACATGGCTCCAGAAACACGTGATTCAGTACATACAAACATATGGCTCTAGAGATGCGTGAGGCAGTACATACTAACATGGCTCCAGAAACATGTGATTCAGTACATACAAACATATGGCTCTAGAGATGCGTGAGGCAGTACATACTAACATGGCTCCAGAAACACGTGATTCAGTACATACAAACATATGGCTCTAGAGATGCGTGAGGCAGTACATACTAACATGGCTCCAGAAACACGTGATTTAGTACATACTAACATGGCTCCAGAAACATGTGATTCAGTACATACTAACATATGGCTTTAGAAACTCATGACTAGTACATACAAACACATGGCTCTAGAGATGCGTGAGGCAGTACATACTAACATGGCTCCAGGAACACGTGATTCAGTACATACAAATATATGGCTCTAGAGATGCGTGAGGCAGTACATACTAACATGGCTCCAGAAACACATGATTCAGTACATACAAACATATGGCTTTAGAGATGCGTGAGGCAGTACATACTAACATGGCTCCAGAAACACGTGATTTAGTACATACAAACATATGTCTCTAGAGATGCGTGAGGCGGTAAAACTAACATGGGTCCAGAAACATGTGATTCAGTACATACAAGCATATGGCTTTAGAGATGCGTGAGGCAGTACATACTAACATGGCTCCAGAAACACGTGATTCAGTACATACAAACATATGGCTCTAGAGATGCGTGGGGCAGTACATACTAACATGGCTCCAGAAACACGTGATTCAGTACATACAAACATATGGCTCTAGAGATGCGTGGGGCAGTACATACTAACATGGCTCCAGAATCACGTAATTCAGTACATACAAACATATGGCTCTAGAGATGCGTGAGACAGTACATACTAACATGGCTCCTGAAACACGTGATTCAGTACATACAAACATATGGCTCTAGAGATGCGTGAGGCAGTACATACTAACATGGCTCCAGAAACACGTGATTCAGTACATACAAACATATGGCTCTAGAGATGCGTGAGGCAGTACATACTAACATGGCTCCAAAAACACGTGATTCAGTACATACAAACATATGGCTCTAGATTTGCGTGAGGCAGTACATACTAACATGGCTCCAGAAACACGTGATTCAGTACATACAAACATATGGCTCTAGAGATGCGTGAGGCAGTACATACTAACATGGCTCCAGAAACACATGATTCAGAACATACAAACATATGGCTCTAGAGATGCGTGAGGCAGTACATACTAACATGGCTCCAGAAACACTTGATTCAGTACATACAAACATATGGCTCTAGAGATGCGTGAGGCAGTACATACTAACATGGCTCCAGAAACACGTGATTCAGTACATACAAACATATGGCTCTAGAGATGCGTGAAGCAGTACATACTAACATGGCTCCAGAAACACGTGATTCAGTACATACAAACATATGGCTCTAGAGATGCGTGAGGCAGTACATACTAACATGGCTCCAGAAACACGTGATTCAGTACATACAAACATATGGCTCTAGAGATGCGTGAGGCAGTACATACTAACATGGCTCCAGAAACACGGGATTCAGTACATACAAACATATGGCTCTAGAGATGCGTGAGGCAGTACATACTAACATGGCTCCAGAAACACGTGATTCAGTACATACAAACATATGGCTCTAGAGATGCGTGAGGCAGTACATACAAACATGGCTCCAGAAACACGTGATTCAGTACATACAAACATATAGCTCTAGAGATGCGTGAGGCAGTACATACTAACATGGCTCCAGAAACACGTGATTCAGTACATACAAACATATGGCTCTAGAGATGCGTGGGGCAGTACATACTAACATGGCTCCAGAAACACGTGATTCAGTACATACTAACATGGCTCCAGAAACATGTGATTCTGTACATACTAACATATGGCTTTAGAAACTCATGACTAGTACATACAAACACATGGCTCTAGAGATGCGTGAGGCAGTACATACTAACATGGCTCCAGAAACACGTGATTCAGTACATACAAACATATGGCTCTAGAGATGCGTGAGGCAGTACATACTAACATGGCTCCAGAAACACATGATTCAGTACATACAAACATATGGCTTTAGAGATGCGTGAGGCAGTACATACTAACATGGCTCCAGAAACACGTGATTTAGTACATACAAACATATGTCTCTAGAGATGCGTGAGGCAGTACATACTTACATGGCTCCAGAAACACATGATTCAGTACATACAAACATATGGCTCTAGAGATGCGTGAGGCGGTAAAACTAACATGGGTCCAGAAACATGTGATTCAGTACATACAAGCATATGGCTTTAGAGATGCGTGAGGCAGTACATACTAACATGGCTCCAGAAACACGTGATTCAGTACATACAAACATATGGCTCTAGAGATGCGTGGGGCAGTACATACTAACATGGCTCCAGAAACACGTGATTCAGTACATACAAACATATGGCTTTAGAGATGCGTGAGGCAGTACATACTAACATGGCTCCAGAAACACGTGATTTAGTACATACAAACATATGGCTCTAGAGATGCGTGGGGCAGTACATACTAACATGGCTCCAGAATCACGTGATTCAGTACATACAAACATATGGCTCTAGAGATGCGTGAGACAGTACATACTAACATGGCTCCAGAAACACGTGATTCAGTACATACAAACATATGGCTCTAGAGATGCGTGAGGCAGTACATACTAACATGGCTCCAGAAACACGTGATTCAGTACATACAAACATATGGCTCTAGAGATGCGTGAGGCAGTACATACTAACATGGCTCCAGAAACACGTGATTCAGTACATACAAACATATGGCTCTAGAGATGCGTGAGGCAGTACATACTAACATGGCTCCAGAAACATGTGATTCAGTACATACAAACATATGGCTCTAGAGATGCGTGAGGCAGTACATACTAACATGGCTCCAGAAACACGTGATTCAGTACATACAAACATATGGCTCTAGAGATGCGTGAGGCAGTACATACAAACATGGCTCCAGAAACACGTGATTCCGTACATACAAACATATGGCTCTAGAGATGCGTGAGGCAGTACATACTAACATGGCTCCAGAAACACGTGATTCAGTACATACAAACATATGGCTCTAGAGATGCGTGAGGCAGTACATACTAACATGGCTCCAGAAACACGTGATTCAGTACATACAAACATATGGCTCTAGAGATGCGTGGGGCAGTACATACTAACATGGCTCCAGAAACACGTGATTCAGTACATACAAACATATGGCTCTAGAGATGCGTGAGGCAGTACATACTAACATGGCTCCAGAAACACGTGATTCAGTACATACAAACATATGGCTTTAGAGATGCGTGAGGCAGTACATACTAACATGGCTCCAGAAACACGTGATTCAGTACATACAAACATATGGCTCTAGAGATGCATGAGGCAGTGTGAGAGAGAGGAGATACTATGGGAGATTGGAGCCCATTAGAGACATGAGAGAGGACGCGATGACAGATACAATTCAGTCACAGATCATTTTTCTTCCAGTTTCCTGAAAAGATTAGAGAAGAACTGAAGAGACCGACGTTCAATGTCTGGGAGTGTAACCAGGTGAGGACAGAGACTGGGGGGTACAGAGACTGGGGGGTACAGAGACTGGAGGGGGCACAGAGACTGGGAGGGACACAGAGACTGGGGGGGTACAGAGACTGGGGGGGTACAGAGACTGGGGGGGTACAGAGACTGGGGGGGTACAGAGACTGGGGGTACAGAGACTGGGGGGTACAGAGCCTAGGGGTGGGGGCACAGAGACTGGGGTGTACAGAGACTGAGGGGTAGAGAGACTGAGGGGGACACAGAGACTGGGGGGTACAGAGACTGGGGGTTACAGAGACTGGGGGGTACAGAGACTGGAGGGGGTACAGAGACTGGAGGGGGCACAGAGACCAGGGGGGTACAGAGACTCGGGGGGTACAGAGACTGGGGGGGCACAGAGACTGGGGGTACAGAGACTGGAGGGGGCACAGAGACTGGGGGGGCACAGAGACAGGGGGGACACAGAGACTGGGGGTCAGAGACTGGAGGGTGTACAGAGACTGAGGGGGCACAGAGACTGAGGGGCACAGAGACTGGAGGGGGTACAGAGACTGGAGAGGGCACAGAGGCTGGAGGGTGTACAGAGACTGAGGGGGCACAGAGACTGGAGGGGGTACAGAGACTGGAGGGGGTACAGAGACTGGAGAGGGCACAGAGGCTGGAGGGGCACAGAGACTGGAGGGGGTACAGAGACTGAGGGGGTACAGAGACTGGAGGGTGTACAGAGACTGAGGGGGCACAGAGACTGAGGGGCACAGAGACTGGAGGGGGTACAGAGACTGGAGGGGGTACAGAGACTGGAGAGGGCACAGAGGCTGGAGGGGCACAGAGACTGGAGGGGGTACAGAGACTGAGGGGGTACAGAGACTGAGGGGGCACAGAGACTGAGGGGGCACAAAGACTGAGGGGGCACAGAGACTGAGGGGGTACAGAGACTGGAAGGGGTACAGAGACTGAGGGGGCACTGAGACTGGAGGGGGTACAGAGACTGGAGGGGGTACAGAGACTGGAGAGGGCACAGAGACTGGAAGGGGTGCAGAGACTGAGGGGGCACAGAGACTGGAGGGGCACAGAGACTGGAAGGGGTACAGTGACTGGAGGGGGTACAGTGACTGGAGGGGGTACAGAGACTGGGGGTACAGAGACTGGAGGGGGCACAGAGACTGGAGGGGGCAAAGAGACTGGAGGGGGCACAGAGACTGAGGGGACACAGAGATTGAGGGGGCACAGAGACTGGAAGGGATACAGAGACTGAGGGGGTACAGAGACTGGAGGGGGCACAGAGACTGGAGGGGGCACAGAGACTGGGGGGGCACAGAGACTGGAGGGGGCACAGAGGCTGAGGGGGTACAGAGACTGGAGGGGGTACAGAGATGGGGGGGTACAGAGACTGGAGGGGGTACAGAGACTGGGGGTACAGAGACTGGGGGTACAGATACTTTAGGGGGTACAGAGACTGAGGGGACACAGAGACTTGGGGTACAGAGACTGGAGGGGGTACAGAGACTGGAAGGGGTACAGAGACTGGAGGGGTACAGAGACTGAGAGGACAGAGAGACTGAGAGGACACAGAGACTGAGGGGGCACAGAGACTGGAAGGGGTACAGAGACTGGGGTACAGAGACTGAGAGGACACAGAGATTGGAGGGGCACAGAGACTGAGGGGGCACAGAGACTGGAAGGGGTACAGAGACTGAGGGGGCACAGAGGCTGGGGGGGCACAGAGACTGGAGGGGGTACAGAGACTGAGTGGGCACAGAGACTGGAAGAGGTACAGAGACTGGAAGGGGTACAGAGACTGGAAGGGGTACAGAGACTGGAGGGGGCACAGAGACTGGAGGGGGCACAGAGACTGGGAGAACACAGAGACTGAGGAGACACAGAGACTGAGGGGGCACAGAGACTGGGGGGTACAAAGACTGGGGGGTCACAGAGACTGGAACGGCTACAGAGACTGAGGGGGCACAGAGGCTGGGGGGGCACAGAGACTGGAGGGGCACAGAGACGGAGGGGGCACAGAGGCTGGGGGGGCACAGAGACTGGAGGGGGTACAGAGACGGAGGGGGCACAGAGACTGAGGGGACACAGAGACTGGAAGGGGTACAGAGACTGGAGGGGGTACAGAGACTGGGAGAACACAGAGACTGAGGAGACACAGAGACTGAGGGGGCACAGAGACTGGGGGGGTACAAAGACTGGGGGGTCACAGAGACTGAGGGGACACAGAGACTGGAAGGGCTACAGAGACTGAGGGGGCACAGAGGCTGGGGGGGCACAGAGACTGGAGGGGGTACAGGGACTGAGTGGGCACAGAGACTGAGGGGACACAGAGACTGGAAGGGGTACAGAGACTGGAGGGGGTACAGAGACTGAGGGGGCACTGAGACTGAGGGGGCACAGAGACTGGAGGGGCAGAGAGACGGAGGAGGCACAGAGACTGAGGGGACACAGAGACTGGAAGGGGTACAGAGACTGGAGGGGGTACAGAGACTGGAGGGGGTACAGAGACTGGACGGGGTACAGAGACTGGAGGGCGGTACCGAGACTGGAGGGCGGTACAGAGACTGGAGGGGACACAGAGACTGGAGGGGGCACAGAGACTGGAGGGACACAGAGATTGAGGGGGCACAGAGACTGGAAGGGGTACAGATACTGGAGGGGGTACAGAGACTGGGGGTACAGAGACTGGAGGGGGCACAGAGACTGAGGGGACACAGAGATTGAGGGAGCACAGAAACTGGAAGGGGTACAGAGACTGTAGGGGGCACAGAGGCTGAGGGGGTACAGAGACTGGAGGGGGTACAGAGACTGGATGAGGCAAAGAGACTGGGGGGTACAGAGACTGGAGGGGGTACAGAGACTGTATGGGCACAGAGACTGGATGGGGTACAGAGACTGGGGGGGTACAGAGACTGGATGGGGTACAGAGACTGGGGGGGGTACAGAGACTGGATGGGGTACAGAGACTGGGGGTACAGAGACTGCAGTCAGTGACCACTTCACATATAATGGCCGTACAGAGACTGCAGACAGTGACCACTTCACATATAATGGCCGTATAGAGACTGCAGACAGTGACCACTTCACATATAATGGCCGTACAGAGACTGCAGACAGTGACCACTTCACATATAATGGCCGTATAGAGGCTGCAGACAGTGACCACTTCACGTATAATGGCCGTACAGAGACTGCAGACAGTGACCACTTCACATATAATGGCCGTATAGAGGCTGCAGACAGTGACCACTTCACGTATAATGGCCGTACAGAGACTGCAGGCAGTGACCACTTCACATACATGGGCCGTACACAGACTGCAGGCAGTGACCACTTCACGTATAATGGCCATATAGAGGCTGCAGACAGTGACCACTTCACATATAATGGCCGTACAGAGACTGCAGTCAGTGACCACTTCACATATAATGGCCGTACAGAGACTGCAGACAGTGACCACTTCACGTACATGGGCTGTACAGAGACTGCAGGCAGTGACCACTTCATGTATAATGGCCGTACAGAGACTGCAGACAGTGACCACTTCACGTACATGGGCCGTACAGAGACTGCAGGTAGTGACCACTTCACGTACATGGGCCGTACAGAGACTGCAGGTAGTGACCACTTCATGTATAATGGCCGTACAGAGGCTGCGGACAGTGACCACTTCACATATAATGGCCGTACAGAGACTGCAGACAGTGACCACTTCACGTACATGGGCCGTACAGAGACTGCAGGCAGTGACCACTTCATGTATAATGGCCGTACAGAGACTGCAGACAGTGACCACTTCACGTACATGGGCCGTACAGAGACTGCAGGTAGTGACCACTTCACGTACATGGGCCGTACAGAGACTGCAGGTAGTGACCACTTCACGTACATGGGCCGTACAGAGACTGCAGGTAGTGACCACTTCATGTATAATGGCCGTACAGAGACTGCAGGCAGTGACCACTTCACGTACATGGGCCGTACAGAGACTGCAGGCAGTGACCACTTCACGTCCATGGGCCGTACAGAGACTGCAGACAGTGACCACTTCACGTACATGGGCCGTACAGAGACTGCAGGCAGTGACCACTTCATGTATAATGGCCGTACAGAGACTGCAGACAGTGACCACTTCACGTACATGGGCCGTACAGAGACTGCAGGTAGTGACCACTTCACGTACATGGGCCGTACAGAGACTGCAGGTAGTGACCACTTCACGTACATGGGCCGTACAGAGACTGCAGGTAGTGACCACTTCACGTACATGGGCCGTACAGAGACTGCAGACAGTGACCACTTCACGTACATGGGCCGTACAGAGACTGCAGGTAGTGACCACTTCATGTATAATGGCCGTACAGAGACTGCAGGCAGTGACCACTTCACGTACATGGGCCGTACAGAGACTGCAGACAGTGACCACTTCACGTACATGGGCCGTACAGAGACTGCAGGCAGTGACCACTTCATGTATAATGGCCGTACAGAGGCTGCAAGTAGTGACCACTTCATGTATAATGGCCGTACAGAGACTGCAGACAGTGACCACTTCACGTACATGGGCCGTACAGAGACTGCAGGTAGTGACCACTTCATGTATAATGGCCGTACAGAGACTGCAGGCAGTGACCACTTCACGTACATGGGCCGTACAGAGACTGCAGGCAGTGACCACTTCACGTACATGGGCCGTACAGAGACTGCAGACAGTGACCACTTCACGTACATGGGCCGTACAGAGACTGCAGGCAGTGACCACTTCATGTATAATGGCCGTACAGAGGCTGCAAGTAGTGACCATTCAGCTCTGCCTTATTATGCTCCAACTTTTTGGAACATTGAGGGATTAGACTATCAATGGACCTGAAGGTCTACCATGCAGTGGTGTCTCCAACTCTGCCATACGTGGGCTGTCTACCTGATTTATGCACAATGGTTCCATCACTTCCACACGCCCTGAGAAGCAGATGGCAGGACTAAGTCCAGATGCTGAAGACCTTTCCATAGCCATCAGCCATCTGGTCATACACTGCTGATGAAATCCCAGACCAGACAGGTTGGATATGTTGTTAGCATGTCAGCTCTTCTACAGAGAACTCACTCCCATGAAGGACAAAAGAAGCAGTTCAAGCTGAAGGTATCCTCAAGAACATTCTGAAGGCCCCGTCACGGACACTGTGAAGGCTTCCTCAAGAACACTCTGAAGGCCCCGTCAAGGACACTGTGAAGGCCTCCTCAAGGACTTGCTGAAGGTTACCTTGAAGTCTCTAGAGATCAACACCACCACCTGGAAAACCCTTGCACTGAATCAGCAGAGGATGAACGTGTCTCCAGAGCACATCACCGACAGTGGTATCTCAGTGTTCATCTCATCACTGTCAACCAATCAATCAATGAGATGTAGAGGGCTTCTTGAGAATGAAGGACGATCACACACAGCTGTGTCTATCAATGTGCTGGATGGTCATGGAGCTTGGAAGCAGGCTGGGCTGATGTCACTGCTCCTGCCCATGACATCATTAGCTCCTCCCCTACTCCCTATTCAGAGGTAACAGTTCTATTGTAACAGTTGCACCAAAAGGCCCCACCCTGTGACAATTCCATCCTAGTCCAGCCCCCTTTACCGAGCATGCTCAATCTGAAGCAGAACAGAGTCAAAAACAACTGGCCGATGCCCCTGATGACCCCGGTGACAGAAGAATATTAATTTTAATTTATGTTAAGCTGAATATAATTTTTAATAGTCAATGCATGATGAGCTTTACTGACCGTTCCTTTAAGGTGTAACTTGACTGAGACATTGAGATCATGTGTAACTTGTCCTGTGATGGCTACTATTTCTTTTCTTCTCATTGGTAGATGCTGGATCTCCTGGAGTTCATGTTTTATGATCTGGACTTGGTGGCAAAGTTTAGAATGGATCCTGAAACCCTCTGGACATTTTTGGTGAGAGAGGGGGTGGAAGGTTATGGGCTTATTGCACAATGGATGGGCTACCAGGTTGTGGCTTCTATGGAATGTGTGTGGCATGAGGAAGGGGAGGAGCTCCTGGATTCATCTTGATGTGTGGGTGGGGCTTCTATAGAATGTGGGTGGCATGAGGAAGGGGAGGAGCTCCTGGATTCATATTGATGTGTGGGTGGGGCTTCTATGGAATGTGTGTGGCATGGGGAAGGGGAGGAGCTCCTGGACTCATATTGATGTGTGGGTGGGGCTTCTATGGAATGTGTGTGGCATGGAGAAGGGGAGGAGCTCCTGGACTCATATTGATGTGTGGGTGGGGCTTCTATGGAATGTGTGTGGCATGGAGAAGGGGAGGAGCTCCTGGACTCATATTGATGTGTGGGTGGGGCTTCTATGGAATGTGTGTGGCATGGAGAAGGGGAGGAGCTCCTGGACTCATCTTGATGTGTGGGTGGGGCTTCTATAGAATGTGGGTGGCATGGGGAAGGGGAGGAGCTCCTGGACTCATATTGATGTGTGGGTGGGGCTTCTATGGAATGTGTGTGACATGGAGAAGGGGAGGAGCTCCTGGACTCATATTGATGTGTGGGTGGGGCTTCTATAGAATGTGGGTGGCATGGGGAAGGGGAGGAGCTCCTGGACTCATATTGATGTGTGGGTGGGGCTTCTATAGAATGTGTGTGGCATGGAGAAGGGGAGGAGCTCCTGGACTCATATTGATGTGTGGGTGGGGCTTCTATGGAATGTGTTTATAGAATAATTCCAATGAGCTGGATCCTCTGTAGAAGGCTATCCCTGAGTATGGTTGGCCTCATCATGCAATCTGGTTCTTGTTCCCATTAGGGTGGTTCTGGGGAACTTTCTGTCCTCTTCTTTGTGTAAGGTCTGCTTGGAACTTGTTACAAAAGCCTCCGACTTGCGGACATTTTTTTAAATAAAACAATAAGAGGTTGTGACTATGAGTGTAATGTAAACTATAATAAGAGAAAGTGACCATAAAATGAGTAAAAATCCAGAGATAAAATAATAATCCATTTTTATCATCCACTAATTTAACTCTTTAGCTGTCAGAATAATGCATTGTTTGCTTCAGATTCCTTTACTAGAGAGCTTGCACTGTGAGAGCTTTAAGGGCAACTAATACCTTGTGACCAGGTCAGCCCGATCCTGCTCCTCGCATGTAATCTCAGAATCTCACGGTCTCACACAGAGTGACCCTCCCCAGTAAACCCCCCAGGGACCCTCCCCAGTGAACCCCCCAGTGACCCTCCCCAGTGACCCTCCCCAGTGACCCTCCCCAGTGACCCTCCCCAGGGACCCTCCCCTGTGAACCCCCCAGTGACCCTCCCCAGTGAACCTTCCCAGGGACCCTCCCCAGTGACCCTCCCCAGTGACCCTCCCAAGTGACCCTTCCCAGTGAACCCCCCAGTGACCTTTCCCCAGTGACCCTCCCCAGTGACCCTCCCCAGTGAACCCCCAGTGACCCTCCCCAGCGACCCTCCCCAGTGAACCCCCTGTGACCCTGCCCAGTGAACCCCCCAGTAAACCCCCAGTGACCCTCCCCAGTGAACACCCCAGTGACCCTCCCCAGTGAACACCCCAGTGACCCTCCCCAGTGAACCCCCCAGTAAACCCCCAGTGACCCTCCCCAGTGACCCTCCCCAGTGAACCCCCCAGTGAACCCCCCAGTGACCCTCCCCAGTGACCCTCTCCAGTGAACCCCCCAGTGACCCTCCCCAGTGACCCTCCCCAGTGAACCCCCAGTGACCCTGCCCAGTGCTTCTTTTCATCTAAGTGTTGGAGCTGTGTATGCATGTGTGACATTGTGTGTGTGTTTAACACTATGTGTGTGACAATGTGTGTTTGATAATGTCTGTGTATATGTGTGTGTGTGTGACACTATGTTTGTATGTCTATATATATATGTGTGTGTGTGACAATGTGTGTTTGATAATGTCTGTGTATATGTGTGTGTGTGTTTGTGACACTATGTTTGTATGTCTATATATATATATATATATATGTGTGTGTTTGTGACACTATGTTTGTATGTCTATATATATATATGTGTGTGTGTGTGTGTGTGTGACACTGTTTGTATGTCTATATATATATGTGTGTGTGTGTGTGACACTATGTTTGTATGTCTATATATATATATGTGTGTGTGTGTGTGTGTGTGACACTATGTTTGTATGTCTATATATATATATATATGTGTGACACTGTTCTGGTGTATTTGTGACCATTATCTCTTTTTTCCCAAGGGTTGTGTTCAGAATCATTACAGACAGAATCCGTTCCACAATTTCCAGCACAGTTTCTGTGTGACCCAGATGATGTACAGTGTGATCTCACTGTGTGACCTACAGGTACACAAACACACAACAACACACTCGCTCCTCCGCTCTCTCCCTTTCTTTCAGATGGTTGAGGAGGGTAATGGTGTAGAAATGATTAGTTGGGATGGACGTACTGAAGGTACTGGAGTTAGTGGACCTCTGAGGGAGATCAATGGAGGAGACACATAGGTCCCCTGGGGTGTTGTGTGGTGCCTTGGTGTTTTACGCTAAATACTGAGGTGTTGTGTGGCCCCTGATGTTTTTTTTGGGGCCCCTGAGGTTTTGTTTGGGCCCCTGAGGTATTGTTTGGGCTCCTGAGGTTTTGTCTGTTCCCCTGGGGTTTTGTGTGGATCACTGGGGTGATCAGTTCCCCAGAAGTTCTCACTTTGGGGATAATTGTGCTGGACGAGGTTTAGGAGGCTATTATCTGGATCTTCTATCTTTTCCTCTCTCTTTATCTATCCCCTCATCTTCCCCTTCTTCACTCTTTTCCTCTCTCTTTATCTATCCCCTCCTCTCTCCCCCTCTCTTGTCTCTTCCTCTCTCTCTTTAGCTATCCCCTCCACTCTCCCCCTCTTCACTCTTTTCCTCTCTCTCTTTAGCTATCCACTCCTCTCCCCCCCTCTTCTCTCTATTCCTCTCTATTTAGCTATTACCTCTTCTATCCCCCTGTTCTGTCTCTTCCTTTTTATTTAGCTATACACTCCTCTCTCTCCCTCTTCTCTCTTCTTCTGTCTTTATTTCTCCCCTCTTCTCTGTCTCCCTCCCCTTCTCTTTCTCCATCTTCTCTCTCTCTTTAGTTCCTCTTCTCTGTCTCCCTCCCTCTTCTCTCTCTTCCTCTCCCTTCAGGTCTCTCCTTCTCTTTCTCCCTCTTCTCTCTCTCTTTAGTTCTCCCCTCCTCTCTGTCTATTCCTCTTTATGTCTCACTCCATGACTGTCTCTTTTGCCCCCACTCCAGCAGTTTTTTTCCTTATAACTCTATTTTTGCTGTCTCTCTCTAGAGCGTCCTGTCCCCGGTGGATATTGTCACACTGATGGTGTCTTCTCTGTGTCACGATCTGGATCATCCCGGCCTCAACAACGTGTGAGTATAAACATGACAGATACTAAAGTGCTGATGGTGCTGATCATTGGTGTTAGACTGATGGTGCTGATCACTGGTGTTAGACTGCTGGTGCTGATCCCTGGTGTTAGACTGATGGTGCTGATCATTGGAGTTAGACTGATGGTGCTGATCACTGGTGTTAGACTGATGGTGCTGATCACTGGTGTTAGACTGATGTTGCTGATCATTGGTGTTAGACTGATGGTGCTGATCATTGGAGTTAGACTGATGGTGCTGATCACTGGTGTTAGACTGATGGTGCTGATCATTGGTGTTAGACTGATGGTGCTGATCATTGGAGTTAGACTGATGGTGCTGATCACTGGTGTTAGACTGATGGTGCTGATCACTGGTGTTAGACTGATGTTGCTGATCATTGGTGTTAGACTGATGGTGCTGATCACTGGTGTTAGACTGATGGTGCTGATCCCTGGTGTTAGACTGATGGTGCTGATCCCTGGTGTTAGACTGATGGTGCTGATCACTGGAGTTAGACTGATGGTGCTGATCATTGGAGTTAGACTGATGGTGCTGATCCCTGGTGTTAGACTGATGGTGCTGATCCCTGGTGTTAGACTGATGGTGCTGATCCCTGGTGTTAGACTGATGGTGCTGATCACTGATGTTAGACTGATGGTGCTGATCATTGGAGTTAGACTGATGGTGCTGATCCCTGGTGTTAGACTGATGGTGCTGATCACTGGTGTTAGACTGATGGTGCTGATCACTGGTGTTAGACTGATGGTGCTGATCCCTGGTGTTAGACTGATGGTGCTGATCATTGGAGTTAGACTGATGGTGCTGATCACTGGTGTTAGACTGATGGTGCTGATCACTGGTGTTAGACTGATGTTGCTGATCATTGGTGTTAGACTGATGGTGCTGATCACTGGTGTTAGACTGATGGTGCTGATCCCTGGTGTTAGACTGATGGTGCTGATCCCTGGTGTTAGACTGATGGTGCTGATCACTGATGTTAGACTGATGGTGCTGATCATTGGAGTTAGACTGATAGTGCTGATCCCTGGTGTTAGACTGATGGTGCTGATCACTGGTGTTAGACTGATGGTGCTGATCACTGGTGTTAGACTGATGGTGCTGATCCCTGGTGTTAGACTGATGGTGCTGATCCCTGGTGTTAGACTGATGGTGCTGATCCCTGGTGTTAGACTGATGGTGCTGATCATTGGTGTTAGACTGATGATGCTGATCACTGATGTTAGACTGATGGTGCTGATCACTGGTTGTGGACTGATGATGCTGATCACTGGTGTTAGACTGATGGTGCTGATCACTGGTGTTAGACTGATGGTGCTGATCCCTGGTGTTAGACTGATGATGCTGATCACTGATGTTAGACTGATGGAGCTGATCACTGGTTGTGGACTGATGGTGCTGATCACTGGTTGTGGACTGATGGTGCTGATCACTGGTGTTAGACTAATAGTACTGATCACTGGTTGTGGACTGATGGTGCTGATCACTGGTATAAAGACTGATGGAGCTGATCATTGGTGTTAGACTGCTAGTGCTGATCACTGGTGTTAGACTGATGGTGCTGATCACTGGTGTTAGACTGATGGTGCTGATCACTGGTGTTAGACTGATAGTGCTGATCACTGGTGTTAGACTGATAGTGCTGATCACTGGTGTTAGACTGATGGTGCTGATCACTGATGTTAGACTGCTAGTGCTGATCACTGGTGTTAGACTGCTAGTGCTGATCACTGGTGTTAGACTGATAGTGCTGATCACTGGTGTTAGACTGATGGTGCTGATCACTGGTGTTAGACTGATGGTGCTGATAACTGAGCAGGTATTTGCTGCAATTCCTGTATCCCTTAGTTTACACAATAGTCTCCCATGTGGCACTGTATCAAAAGCCTTTGCAAAATCCAAAAAGACTACATCCACTGAGTTGCCCTGATCCAGGTTCCTACTAAACTCCTCATAGAAACTAATTAGATTTGTTTGACATGACCTATCCCTCATAAATCCTTGTTGATTCCTACTAATAATCCTGTTTAAATACAAATAGTCTTGTATATTGTCCCTTATTAACCCTTCTAAAAGCTTCCCCACTGCAGAAGTGAGATTTATAGGTCTTTAATTCCCCGATCAGATCCCTTTGGTTAGAATCCAAGGACAACACATACACCTTTGCTTTGTGCAAAACAGACTGAAGGTTTATTCTTACTTGCATAGAAATATATCACAAACACCAAAAGACTTCCCCCACACACCCTCGTCAATTCGAAGGCCGCATCCCGCAGTATACAGACCATATGTCTGCGGGCTCACAGTCTGGTACAAATCCGGTGCTATTTAGTTGATCAAACCCGCAAGTTAGGGGCCGAAAGTCGAAACCGTAAACCATGCACTCATGCATAGCAGTTCAGGGAGGGAACATGATCAATTAAGCAAGGACATAACCATCCATTTGGAAACAGCCAATAGAAAATGAAACCGTCATCATTACGTCAGTAAAACATGGAGGTTACACTTGCAAAACTGCAAAATACAAAATAATAAAAATGAATGCCAATACTGTTCAAGTCCATGTGGGTGACCTGATATGTATTAACTCATTGATTCCCAAGATCCATTTAACCCTTAATTGAAACATAACAAAAACGTATTTTTAATTTGCGATTTGCAAGCTTGAGACTGTTGTGCAATTAATTCTAATGTCTATCATCGCTTTCCCATCATTTACAGCGCAGTATTGATTTTTTATTTGCATTTACAGTGCTGCGAGCAGGGGTTTACCCCGTAGCGAGTCCTCTCTAGCACTCGTAGGATTTTCTTCTACATTTGCCTTTTCCGGGTGTGAAAACATTTGCGGGCTTCTGGAATTGTAGCAATTGAATAGCGATTTACGATTTTAGCGTTTGTAACTCTTGCGGACATGAAAGGTCAAAGGCTTAGTTGGGGTGTAAGTTACGTTTGTAACAACTGCAGGGATTTTCAGCTCGTAACCGGTAGACCATTTGCAGCTCACAAAAAGACGCCAATTGAATAGCAAATTCGCTTACGGCCTCCATTACGGGTGCCAGTAACTTACAATTGCTCAATTAAATGAAGGTCATGGTCAGAAGTTGTACCTGTTACGCTCCATTTTAATAGTCTTGGATATTAGCAACCCAATGTGCCAGTGTCCAAAATAACAGGGTTGCTTGAGTGGTTCAGGGGGGTCCCAAAACCAATCATGACATACAACTTCTATGGGAGCCTGATCTGACCATACAACAGGATGTATGTGAGGTGTACACATGTGGTCAACTAATTCTTGAGTAAGTTAGATGGGGATGTGAGTAAAGTCTAGTTCATCTCAGTAGGGTGCTGTCATCTCTAGGAATCAAAGGAAAGACCAAGGGGCAGAAGACCCAAACCACAGGAGGTCTCATAATCTATTCACAGAAGACCACAGGAGGTCTCATGATCTATTCACAGAAGACCACAGGAGGTCTCATGATCTATCCACATTGTTACTCGGTATTGTTTAAAAGTCCATGACCATATTTTATTTCCATAATTTCATGAAAAATGTATAAAAACAACTTCTATATGCGAACTGGGAATGCCAACAATGGGAGTCTCTGACACTTAACCTTTTTTATCTACAAAGAAGTACAACAATTATAATATTTATTTTTTATTTTTTTTACATTCAACTTGTATTTCAACAACTGGTAAACCATATTAACCATTTAATTGCCATGTATGCAGTAATAATATAACAATACGTGACATTTGTACGAATACGTTTTGTGAACCATGACATGAAGGTTTGTAACAGGCAACTTATATTGGAAACAGTGGTCAACCAATTATTTTTAACAAAACTAACATTTTTAATTCTGATCTATGCACGAGGGACATAACAATAGGTCAACTTTGTATAAATGAGTATTTTAAACCATGACAAAAGCTTCTTACCATGCACCTTGTATTTGAACTCCTGGTAAAGCCCATAGGTATAGAATCCAGAAGAAGGCAAACAGTAAAAAAAACATGGAAACGTAGGCAATTTTTAAAAATGAATTCCTTCCTGACCCCAGTAACTAGCGATCGGATTACTCCCTGGATGAACCCTGTCTATTTAATTATATATTTAAATTTGTAACAAATGATTATGCTGCTACTGACATAAACCCTTAATAACATCCAATAAAACAATCTTTCAAACCTTGTAAACATTATCTTAAGGTAATAACATTTAAAATAAAATTAGTTAAAAATGAAGTGATCTTGAATATTGAATCCAGAGGAAAGCAAACCAAAAAAAAAAAAAAAGAGTGAAACTTGGTCAATTGTTTCAAAGTGGGCAAAAAAAATAATTCCTTCCTGACCCCATTAACAGGCAATCGGATTACTCCCTGGATAAATACTCTCTTTGTAATTAAACATTTAAATTTTTACAACAAATGATCATACTCGTACTAACATGAACCATTAATTACATGCATTGAAACAACTTTTCAGTCCTTTAAAAACAGAATTTTAACATTACAAACATGAACTTTATGTATTAAAATTGAAACAGTAAATATAAGAAAATGCAAGATAACTTTTGTGGGGCCAATCCTGGCAAAAGTCACTTCCATAGTTACGTAGTTACATAGTAATTAAGGTTAAAAAAAGACTTTCGGTCCATTAAGTTCAACCTGTTAAGATCTCCTCTGATCTGCAATATGCGGAGTAAATATGAATTAATTAGTTGTTAAATAATTATTAATAGTATAGTATTTGAGGATGAATAAAGAGTTAGTCCATCAAGTTCAACCTTTTTAGATCTCTATTGACCTTTTTAATGTGGACTATTTATTATTAATTGTTAATTGATCCAGAGGAAGGCAAACAGAAAAAAAAAAACCATTGAAACTTTGCCAATTGTCTCATAAGGGGGAGAAAAGCAAAATTCCTTCCTGACCCCAGAAACTGGAGATCAAATGTCTCCCTGGATCAATATTCCTTCGCTAGTTATCTAGGATAACCTTGAATGCCCTCTTCATTCAAAAATGTATCTAACCCCTTTTTGAAGTTGTCTATCGAATCCGCTGTCACCACCTCCTTTGGAAGAGAATTCCACAGATTAACCACCCTTACTGTGAAGAAACCTTTTCTTTCTTTAAGGTGGAATCTTTTTTCCTCTAACCTCAAAGGATGTCCTCTTGTCAGTTGAAAACCTCTTGGCACAAAAAGCTCCCGTGACAAATCTTTATACTGACCCTGGATGTATTTATATAAGGTAATCATATCCCCTCTTAGGGGCCTTTTTTCTAGAGAAAATAAGTGTAATTTGGTTAGTCTTTCTTCATAACTTAGCCCCTCCATTCCCCTTATTAGTTTTGTTGCCCTCCTCTGTACCTTTTCCAGCTCTAAAATGTCCTTTTTATGAAGTGGTGCCCAAAATTGTCCTCCATATTCCAAATGACGGCGTACTAGGGATTTGTATAGTGGCAGAATTATATTTGCTTCCCTGGCTTCTATACCCTTCCTAATACATGCTAATATTTTACTTGCCTTTGCAGCTGCTGCTTGGCTTTGAGCACTGTTACCTAGGTGGTTGTCCACAAGCTCCCAAGTCCCTTTCAATTTTTGATACCCCTAGATTTGCTCCATTAAGATTATAAATTGCTTGGCTATTTTTCCTTCCCAGATGCATAACTTTACATTTATTTGTATTAAATCTCATCTGCCATTTAGCCGCCCATTTCTCTAATTTATGTAAATCCTTTTGGAGGGAAAGTACATCATTATCTGATGTTATTACCTTGCACAACTTAGTGTCATCAGCAAAAATGGAGACACTACTTTCAAGACATTCCATTATTTTTTGTTTTGTCTGTCAAAGTGGTTCCCTTTAAAAGAGCCCAGCAGACTTGTAATTTTGTCTATGGGATATAACCACTGTTTAGTGTTGTTTTTTCACTTGTTTTTTTGTATTCTTGTAGTTGTTGAAAATGCCACATAGAGTTTCCTAAGTGAAAAAGTGGTCCTCTACAAAGAGACCGCCAGACTTCCAAGTTCGCCTGCGGGGTATAACCACTGTTCTCTGTTTTTTTGCCATTTTATAGAGTTTTTTCTAAAAAGAGTCTGAGTGACATAAATTTGTTGTGGTATTTTTTGTAAATTTGTCATAGATATAAGAGCACTGTTGCTTTTTTCATTGTTTTCATTGTAGATTATTTTTATTGTTATTCTTTTTTCTAATTTGACAGTACTTCATAGTAGACAAAAAAATGTTGTAAAAATTTGGCCATCATCTAATAAATCACCCTGACTTTGGTTGTTTTCAATATAAACTTTAATTTCCTCTGGATTCTTGCATCTTGATGCAATATACAGTTGGCCATGTGCAAATACTGGTTCTTCTAAAAATATTCCCACAGATTTAAAAGTTTGTCCTTGTGATTTATTAATGGTCATGGCAAATGCCATGATGATGGGAAATTGTCTTCTCTGAAGTACAAAAGGGAGACTACTTTCACTTGGTGCTAAATCTATTCTTGGTATGAAAACTCTCTCTCCTTTATGGGTACCAGTTAGAATTTCAGCATCTATGAAATTATCTTTTAGTTCTTGAACAAATAATCTTGTCCGATTGCATAGGCCTTTTTTTGGGTTCATATTTTGCAGTAACATGATAATTGCACCTTTCTTTAGCTGCAAAATATGTGGTGGCATTCCAGAAGGAGATAATGAGTTTATGAATTCAGTTGAAATGTTTGTCTGACTTTCTTTGTCATCACCAAGTACAGAATCAGAACTGTGATAATTTATTTGTGGTGCATTTTTTCATTTTAATATTTCATTATTCAGAAGCAATGCATCTTTATTTTTGGATGTTACTATTACTTTGATTGCAAGCTCTGCATAATCCTCGTTCGTTATTGTATTTCGGAATATAGCCTGTAACGGAACCCATCACTGTTTTACCCTGTTTTATGATTATTATGGTTAAAATATGATCCTACTATTATACTGTATGTATGTTGGTTTATGCTCTGCAGAATATTAGCCCATACTATTGCAGACCTGGGCATAATAGATAATCCTATTACAGAGACTCATAAGATAAGGAAGTCTATTGTATAAAGTGTTTTCATTCTCAGCCATAAGAACAAAGAAGGATGATCTAATCCATGTCTGATTGTATCAAAGTTGCCAGGTAGCCTCAGGGAGGTGTGACCCACCTATTGTCCCTCTATGTGTATTGTGTGGCCAACTATGAGGGATGTGTATTGCCTGTGAAATGTCTGTGTGTTATGGGTAAAAGATACTTTTACTAACTTTTGAACCCCTGGTCTGATTCATGCCATTTTTTTATATGTTGTTCCACAATTTATGTTGTTCATAAAAATGTAAGTTTTATTTATGTACTATGTAAAATCATAAAGTTATAAAAATGTATAAAAATGTGTAAGTTTTAGCTGGGAGATAATTGAGTAGATACAGTAATAAACTCAATTATCTCTCAAGTAGAGGGGAGGGAAACTGTGGGCATTACTATTGTGTTATTGGTTGTTTATACCTCCCCCTGGGTGTGCTCTGTTTGTACCTGACTGTAATAAAAACCAGGCTGGGTGTGCCAGCAAGAGAGTTCACTACTTGACACTTCAAAACGTAGCCTCGTCTCGTTCTTGGAGGGGATTGCTATATCATACTAGGGATTGCTATGCGCGGCATACTCCCTGGGAGCTTTAAGCTACGGCGATTGTGGAGTCTGTGGTAGTGTGGTGTCCGGTGCGGTGCTTGTAGGCCTCGACGCAAACTAGGACGCGTCCATCGACGGAGGTACCCGGTCGGGGTGCCAGTAGATCCGTTACATAGCCGATATAATGTCCTGTTTGCAAATAGTTTCAGATGGAATTCCCACGGTATCATCGGATAAATTATGAATTTGTTCTGTTTTTCCTTCTCCAATTTTGATGAGCCACTCATTGAACTCATTTTGTCCGCGTGATCTCATATTTTGTTCTAATTTGAGATGAGTAAATAGCTTCCATAGTGTACGTGACTTTATACGTTTCTACAACGTCTGTGCGATTACCATGGACAACGACAGGTAATGTTTGTCTAAAATCTCCACCTAATTGTGAAGATTCCAGCTAGGCCCAACTCTTCCTGCCTTTTAGATACAGGAATTGCCCTTCATATGCTGGCAATCTTCCGTGAAGGGATGGGCCTTCTCGGTGCCCGGCAGTCATATCAATCTTCCTTAAAGCAATACACCATTGTCTATGTATTCCCAAGAAGGGCAAGGTTTAATATCCTCACAACATTTCCATAACAGGAACTGACCGCTTTTTATGTTCTCACATCATATTTATACTGTTAAGTCACTCCAAGTCACACTCTTAGCCACAGCCCTCTTATCCAGTCTCCCTTTAGCTAAGTGACCCATCTGTCAATCATCTGCTGTCAGCCCTTCTCAATGCCCCCTGTGGGGACGGTGCCTTCTTGGCTGAACAGCTTAAAGAGACCTTTTGTCGTGTAGGAGAATTCAATCATTACATTTGTTTTAGTATAACGGACAGGGCGTTTTGATGTTTGCCCGCACTTCACACCTTAGTGCTAGGAGTTGTCAGGATGGCGGCACCACAGGGGGTTTGTATGGTGACCACTGACTAATAGACACAGCGTCTAGATGTCCACCCCCTTCCTCCTGGCTAATTTCTGTCCCTCAAAAACCCGTAACCCCCCTAACTGAATCCCATTCATCTCCGAGCCCCCAGTAACACCTTCTATCAGACTCTGTGATGTCTGTCCATACCAAGCATGCCCGGCTACCCTCTTTACATTGATAAATCATAACTCTTGTTGTTATGGCCACATACCCAAAGTGTTCTGTATAATCCCCACATACTCTCTTGGTGACCCCAACATTACTTATTGAGATCCACCTTACGTTATACAGTAACATCTTATCATATTCCTTGTCCCATGTCCATATTTAGCCATCACATGGGCTGGAGTTATATATATAACAGAATCCATAAGAGGAAATCTGAACTCTAACATGACCTGTCCACCCAATGGCAAAGTATTATCCATGACTTCACGCAAACAAACCGTTGGAGGGCATAGCATGACATCATTGTCGCCTCATCGATTTATAATATATTTACTTTTTTTTATTTTTTTGCTTGTAATGATGTCATGCGAATATCCGGCACAGAGGTTTCCAGAATGGGACCTGGCAGTTTAAACCCACTATGGACAGTCCTTCCACCTTCTAACAAAAGTGCGGCAATTCCAGTGGTTGCAAATGGCAGTGCTATCTGACCTTGTGCTCGTACAAAACTCATCAATAAATTATATAGATACATTTTTCCTGATCCGCCAGGTCCATCAAGATAGAAATAACGCTCTAGGGCATTTTTGATTGCATTAAATGCTTGCAATTGTAACGTATTTAAAGTTGCAAGTCTTTCTTCTGTTCTTTCTCTTTGACGCTGAGTGTCATAGTCTTCAAAGTTTATGTCGTCTATAAGACCTGGATCTGGCAGATTAAAACTTGCACAACTTAATCCATGAGTTTTAAAAATACTTCTTGGATTTCCATTAACGCTTTTAAGTGTGCAATAGGCTCATTGTATCGTCGCATAAAGTCTTCAGCCATATTTGTTTTAAATTTGTTCCACAAAGCTTCTAAAAATGTCTAAAGTGATAATGAAGTTGCGTCAGAAGTAACGCCGCCAGCGACATGTCCAGTCGCACTGCTCATCATCTTAGGAGAAATGGAGAACATTATAGAAAGTGTGCAGTATTTATAGAGTGTGAGCTGAAGTAGAAACCGTTATAACGCAATACGCATACGATATTGGCGTTCCAGCCATCAATTTGCGTTCCAGTCGCCATTTTGCACAAGGTACTTACTTCTTTCATAGAAAATAGCTTTGATTTTGTATGTGCTACGTGGCGCAAGATATGTGGTACGTGCCACATGAAGTGTTTCTGAGTTCAAGTAGGTTTTCAGAGTAGGTGGCCGACATTTTTTTTCTCACGTGGCCAATTTGTAAGTTCCGAAATTCGTGAAATTGGACTTACATTCGAGTGCGCCCTCACTCACAGATGTCCTGGCTATACCCCTGAGCTGTGTGTGATGTTTTTTAATTAATTAATTAATGCAGTTCGGCCGTTAACTTCATATTTTTTCGAGCAAAGTGTTACGGGCAGTAATTTTGTATATATATGTATGTATATATAGAGTGAAGTAGCCGTGAATGTCCAGTAATCCAGTTGAATAATGAGAGTATTGCAGTTTTTATTGGACAAGCGTATTCATAATAAAGCGCCGAGCTTTCGAGAGATAATGCCTCTCTTTATCAAGTCAAAAAGCGATACTGATACAAGTAGGAGCTAAAAACAGCAAACAGAAAGAGATGGGAAAAAAAATGTGGAAAAACAAGAAAGACAAAATTAATTGGGCAGAGAGAAACTGACCAGCACTGTGATAATGTCCTGATAGGTCAGGAAGTCTATAGATCAGGTTGTAGATAAGAACATATAACATATATACATATATATATATATATATAATGACGAGTGGCGCCTGTAAAATTAGATTATTATAATTAGTCCGATGACGAGTGGCGCTTGTAAAATTAGATTATTATAATTAGTCCGATGACGAGTGGCGCTTGTGAAATTAGATTATTATAATTAGTCCATGATGACGAGTGGCGCTTGTAAGATTAGATTATTATAATTAGTCCGATGACGAGTTGCGCTTGTGAAATTAGATTATTATAATTAGTCCATGATGACGAGTGGCGCTTGTAAAATTAGATTATTATAATTAGTCCGATGACGAGTTGCGCTTGTGAAATTAGATTATTATAATTAGTCCGATGACGAGTGGCGCTTGTAAGATTAGATTATTATAATTAGTCCGATGACGAGTGGCGCTTGTGAAATTAGATTATTATAATTAGTCCGATGACGAGTGGCGCTTGTGAAATTAGATTATTATAATTAGTCCGATGACGAGTGGCGCTTGTGAAATTAGATTATTATAATTAGTCCGATGACGAGTGGCGCTTGTGAAATTAGATTATTATAATTAGTCCGATGACGAGTGGCGCTTGTGAAACAAATATAATTACTTCAAAATAAAAGAAAATAATCTGAAAATTTAAAAAAGGTTAACACATAAAATATAAATAAATAAAGTACTTGTCGTGAGATAATATCTGGAAACTCTGCTGTGGCTTTTATTTAGACAGTGAATTATTATAATTAATAGGGAACGCGAGCTGGGTTTACACCGTCGTTAGACCCGTTAGTTTTACCCAACTGATGATGTGTTGTCGCAATAGTAATCCAGTTATCACTTGGTGGTAATTCATGGTCCATTTGGCCAGTCAGTAATAGTCAGTCAGGTAGTGGCTAGTGGTCAGTAATTTGGTGGTATGTGGTCAGTCAGTTACTGACCAGTGGTCTCTCCCTCAGGTACCAGGTCAACGCTCGCACAGATTTGGCAGCTCGATATCAAAACAGGTCCCCTCTGGAGAATCATCACTGTGCTATCACTCTGCGCATCCTGAGTCAGCCACAAAACAACATCCTGTTTCACTGTGATCACGAGGACGCTGTACAAATAAAGAAGGTAACAGAAATGAGCACCTGTGACACCGGACAAGGATGTGAGTGTGACAGAGTGTGACACAGGACAAGGATGTGAGTGTGACACCGGACAAGGATGTGAGTGTGACACAGAGTGTGACACCGGACATGGATGTGAGTGTGACAGAGTGTGACACCGGACAAGGATGTGAGTGTGACAGAGTGTGACACCGGACATGGATGTGAGTGTGACACAGTGTGACACCGGACAAGGATGTGAGTGTGACAGAGTGTGACACAGGACAGGGATGTGAGTGTGACAGAGAGTGTGACTCAGGACATGGATGTGAGTGTGACAGAGTGTGACACCGGACAAGGATGTGAGTGTGACAGAGTGTGACACCGGACAAGGATGTGAGTGTGACAGAGTGTGACACCGGACAAGGATGTGAGTGTGACAGAGTGTGACACCGGACAAGGATGTGAGTGTGACAGAGTGTGACACAGGGCAAGGATGTGAGTATGACACAGAGCGTGACACCGGACAAGGATGTGAGTGTGACAGAGCGTGACACCGGACAAGGATGTGAGTGTGACACAGAGTGTGACTCAGGACATGGATGTGAGTGTGACAGAGTGTGACACAGGACAAGGATGTGAGTGTGACAGAGTGTGACACAGGACAAGGATGTGAGTGTGACTCAGGACATGGATGTGAGTGTGAACGAGTGTGACTTAGGACAAGGATGTGAGTGTGACACAGAGTGTGACACCGGACAAGGATGTGAGTGTGACAGAGAGTGTGACTCAGGACAAGGATGTGAGTGTGACAGAGTGTGACACCGGACAAGGATGTGAGTGTGACAGAGAGTGTGACTCAGGACAAGGATGTGAGTGTGACAGAGTGTGACACCGGACAAGGATGTGAGTGTGACACAGAGTGTGACTCAGGACAAGGATGTGAGTGTGACAGAGTGTGACACCGGACAAGGATGTGAGTGTGACAGAGTGTGACACCGGACAAGGATGTGAGTGTGACAGAGTGTGACACCGGACAAGGATGTGAGTGTGACACAGAGTGTGACTCAGGACAAGGATGTGAGTGTGACAGAGTGTGACACCGGACAAGGTTGTGAGTGTGACAGAGCGTGACACCGGACAAGGATGTGAGTGTGACACAGAGTGTGACTCAGGACAAGGATGTGAGTGTGACACAGAGTGTGACTCAGGACAAGGATGTGAGTGTGACAGAGTGTGACACCGGACAAGGTTGTGAGTGTGACAGAGCGTGACACCGGACAAGGAAGTGAGTGTGAGACAGAGTGTGACTCAGGACAAGGATGTGAGTGTGACTCAGGACAAGGATGTGAGTGTGACACAGAGTGTGACACTGGACATGGATGTGAGTGTGACTCAGGACAAGGATGTGAGTGTGACAGAGTGTGACACCGGACAAGGATGTGAGTGTGACTCAGGACAAGGATGTGAGTGTGACAGAGTGTGACACCAAACAAGGATGTGAGTGTGACAGAGTGTGACACCGGACAAGGTTGTGAGTGTGACAGAGCGTGACACCGGACAAGGATGTGAGTGTGACACAGAGTGTGACTCAGGACAAGGATGTGAGTGTGACTCAGGACAAGGATGTGAGTGTGACAGAGAGTGACACCGGACAAGGATGTGAGTGTGACTCAGGACAAGGATGTGAGTGTGACAGAGTGTGACACCAAACAAGGATGTGAGTGTGACAGAGTGTGACACCGGACGAGGTTGTGAGTGTGACAGAGCGTGACACCGGACAAGGATGTGAGTGTGACACAGAGTGTGACTCAGGACAAGGATGTGAGTGTGACTCAGGACAAGGATGTGAGTGTGACACAGAGTGTGACTCAGGACAAGGATGTGAGTGTGACAGAGTGTGACACCGGACAAGGTTGTTAGTGTGACAGAGCGTGACACCGGACAAGGATGTGAGTGTGACACAGAGTGTGACACCGGACAATTATGTGAGTGTGACTCAGGGCAAGGATGTGAGTGTGACTCAGGACAAGGATGTGAGTGTGACACAGAGTGTGACACTGGACAAGGATGTGAGTGTGACACAGAGTGTGACTCAGGACAAGGATGTGAGTGTGACTTAGGGCAAGGATGTGAGTGTGACTGATATTGACTCAGGACAAGGATGTGAGTGTGACTCAGGACATGGATGTGAGTGTGACAGAGTGTGACTCAGGACAAGGATGTGAGTGTGACACAGAGTGACTCAGGACAAGGATGTGAGTGTGACACAGAGTGACTCAGGACAAGGATGTGAGTGTGACTGAGTGTGACTCAGGACAAGGATGTGAGTGTGACTCAGGGCAAGGATGTGAGTGTGACTGAGTGTGATTTAGGACAAGGATGTGAGTGTGACAGAGCGTGACACCGGACAAGTATGTGAGTGTGACAGAATGTGACACCGGACAAGGTTGTGAGTGTGACAGAGCGTGACACCGGACAAGGATGTGAGTGTGACAGAATGTGACACCGGACAAGGTTGTGAGTGTGACAGAGCGTGACACCGGACAAGGATGTGAGTGTGACAGAGAGTGACACCGGACAAGGATGTGAGTGTGACAGAATGTGACACCGGACAAGGTTGTGAGTGTGACAGAGCGTGACACCGGACAAGGATGTGAGTGTGACAGAATGTGACACCGGACAAGGTTGTGAGTGTGACAGAGCGTGACACCGGACAAGGATGTGAGTGTGACAGAATGTGACACCGGACAAGGTTGTGAGTGTGACAGAGCGTGACACCGGACAAGGATGTGAGTGTGACAGAATGTGACACCGGACAAGGTTGTGAGTGTGACAGAGCGTGACACCGGACAAGGATGTGAGTGTGACAGAGCGTGACACCGGACAAGGATGTGAGTGTGACAGAATGTGACACCGGACAAGGTTGTGAGTGTGACAGAGCGTGACACCGGACAAGGATGTGAGTGTGACAGAGCGTGACACCGGACAAGGATGTGAGTGTGACAGAGTGTGACACCGGACAAGGATGTGAGTGTGACACAGAGTGTGACTCAGGACAAGGATGTGAGTGTGACAGAGAGTGACTCAGGACATGGATGTGAGTGTGACAGAGTGTGACTCAGGACAAGGATGTGAGTGTAACAGAGAGTGACTCAGGACATGGATGTGAGTGTGACACAGAGAGTGACTCAGGACAAGGATGTGAGTGTGACACAGAGTGTGAAACCGGACAAGGATATGAGTGTGACAGAGCGTGACACCGGACAAGGATGTGAGTGTGACAGAATGTGACACCGGACAAGGTTGTGAGTGTGACAGAGCGTGACACCGGACAAGGATGTGAGTGTGACAGAATGTGACACCGGACAAGGTTGTGAGTGTGACAGAGCGTGACACCGGACAAGGATGTGAGTGTGACAGAGTGTGACACCGGACAAGGTTGTGAGTGTGACAGAGCGTGACACCGGACAAGGATGTGAGTGTGACAGAATGTGACACCGGACAAGGTTGTGAGTGTGACAGAGCGTGACACCGGACAAGGATGTGAGTGTGACAGAGCGTGACACCGGACAAGGATGTGAGTGTGACAGAATGTGACACCGGACAAGGTTGTGAGTGTGACAGAGCGTGACACCGGACAAGGATGTGAGTGTGACAGAGCGTGACACCGGACAAGGATGTGAGTGTGACAGAGTGTGACACCGGACAAGGATGTGAGTGTGACACAGAGTGTGACTCAGGACAAGGATGTGAGTGTGACAGAGAGTGACTCAGGACATGGATGTGAGTGTGACAGAGTGTGACTCAGGACAAGGATGTGAGTGTAACAGAGAGTGACTCAGGACATGGATGTGAGTGTGACACAGAGAGTGACTCAGGACAAGGATGTGAGTGTGACACAGAGTGTGACACCGGACAAGGATATGAGTGTGACACAGAGTGTGACTCAGGACAAGGATATGAGTGTGACACAGAGTGTGACACCGGACAAGGATGTGAGTGTGACTCAGGACAAGGATGTGATTGTGACTCAGGGCAAGGATGTGAGTGTGACACAGAGTGTGACTCAGGACAAGGATGTGAGTGTGACTCAGGGCAAGGATCTGAATGTGACTCAGGACAAGGATGTGAGTGTGACATAGAGTGTGACTCAGGACATGGATGTGAGTGTGACTCAGGGCAAGGATGTGAGTGTGACTCAGGACAAGGATGTGAGTGTGACTCAGGACAAGGATGTGAGTGTGACTCAGGGCAAGGATGTGAGTGTGACACAGAATGACTCAGAACAAGAATGTGAGTGTGACAGAGTGTGACACCGGACATGGATATGAGTGTGACAGAGTGTGACTCAGGACATGGATGTGAGTGTGACACAGAGAGTGACTCAGGACATGGATGTGAGTGTGACAGAGTGTGACTCCGGACATGGATGTGAGTGTGACAGAGAGTGACTCAGGACATGGATGTGAGTGTGACAGAGAGTGACTCAGGACATGGATGTGAGTGTGACAGAGTGTGACACCGGACATGGATGTGAGTGTGACAGAGAGTGACTCAGGACATGGATGTGAGTGTGACAGAGAGTGACTCAGGACATGGATGTGAGTGTGACAGAGTGTGACACCGGACATGGATGTGAGTGTGACAGAGAGTGACTCAGGACATGGATGTGAGTGTGACAGAGAGTGACTCAGGACATGGATGTGAGTGTGACAGAGAGTGACTCAGGACATGGATGTGAGTGTGACAGAGTGTGACACCGGACATGGATGTGAGTGTGACAGAGAGTGACTCAGGACATGGATGTGAGTGTGACAGAGTGTGACACCGGACATGGATGTGAGTGTGACAGAGAGTGACTCAGGACATGGATGTGAGTGTGACAGAGTGTGACACCGGACATGGATGTGAGTGTGACAGAGTGTGACACCGGACATGGATGTGAGTGTGACAGAGAGTGACTCAGGACATGGATGTGAATGTGACTCAGGACAAGGATGTGAGTGTGACACAGAGTGTGACTCAGGACAAGGATGTGAGTGTGACACAGAGAGACTCAGGACAAGGATGTGAGTGTGACAGAGAGAGACTCAGGACATGGATGTGAGTGTGACAGAGAGTGACACCGGACATGGATGTGAGTGTGACAGAGAGTGACTCAGGACATGGATGTGAATGTGACTCAGGACAAGGATGTGAGTGTGACACAGAGTGTGACTCAGGACAAGGATGTGAGTGTGACACAGAGAGACTCAGGACAAGGATGTGAGTGTGACAGAGAGAGACTCAGGACAAGGATGTGAGTGTGACAGAGAGAGACTCAGGACATGGATGTGAGTGTGACACAGAGAGTGACTCAGGACATGGATGTGAGTGTGACAGAGAGTGACTCAGGACATGGATGTGAGTGTGACAGAGTGTGACACCGGACATGGATTTGAGTGTGACACAGAGAGTGACTCAGGACATGGATGTGAGTGTGACAGAGAGTGACTCAGGACATGGATGTGAGTGTGACAGAGTGTGACACCGGACATGGATGTGAGTGTGACACAGAGAGTGACTCAGGACAAGGATGTGAGTGTGACAGAGTGTGACACCGAACATGGATGTGAGTGTGACACAGAGAATGACTCAGGACATGGATGTGAGTGTGACAGAGTGTGACACCGGTCATGGATGTGAGTGTGACAGAGAGTGACTCAGGACATGCATGTGAGTGTGACACAGAGAGTGACTCAGGACATGGATGTGAGTGTGACAGAGTGTGACACCGAACATGGATGTGAGTGTGACACAGAGAATGACTCAGGACATGGATGTGAGTGTGACAGAGTGTGACACCGGTCATGGATGTGAGTGTGACAGAGAGTGACTCAGGACATGGATGTGAGTGTGAAAGAGTGTGACACCGGACATGGATGTGAGTGTGACAGAGAGGGACTCAGGACATGGATGTGAGTGTGACAGAGAGTGACTCAGGACATGGATGTGAGTGTGACAGAGTGTGACACCGGACATGGATGTGAGTGTGACAGAGTGTGACATCGGACATGGATGTGAGTGTGACAGAGAGGGACTCAGGACATGGATGTGAGTGTGACAGAGTGTGACACCGGACATGGATGTGAGTGTGACAGAGAGTGACTCAGGACATGGATGTGAGTGTGACAGAGAGTGACACCGGACATGGATGTGAGTGTGACAGAGTGTGACACCGGACATGGATGTGAGTGTGACACAGAGCGTGACTAAGGACATGGATGTGATTGTGACTTAGGACAAGGATGTGAGTGTGACACAGAGTGTGACTCAGGACATGGATGTGAGTGTGACAGAGAGTGACTCAGGACATGGATGTGATTGTGACTTAGGACAAGGATGTGAGTGTGACACAGAGTGTGACTCAGGACAAGGATGTGAGTGTGACAGAGTGTGACACCGGACATGGATGTGAGTGTGACAGAGAGGGACTCAGGACATGGATGTGAGTGTGACAGAGTGTGACACCGGACAAGGATGTGAGTGTGACAGAGAGTGACTCAGGACATGGATGTGAGTGTGACACAGAGAGTGACTCAGGACATGGATGTAAGTGTGACAGAGAGTGACTCAGGACATGGATGTGAGTGTGACACAGAGAGTGACATAGGACAAGGATGTGAGTGTGACTCAGGACAAGGATGTGAGTGTGACTCAGGACAAGGATGTGAGTGTGACTCAGGACAAGGATGTGAGTGTGACACCGGACAAGGATATGAGTGTGACACAGAGTGTGACTCAGGACAAGGATGTGAGTGTGACTCAGGACAAGGATGTGAGTGTGACTCAGGACAAGGATGTGAGTGTGACACCGGACAAGGATATGAGTGTGACACAGAGTGTGACTCAGGACAAGGATGTGAGTGTGACTCAGGGCAAGGATGTGAGTGTGACACAGAGTGTGACACCGGACAAGGATGTGAGTGTGACACAGAGTGTGACTCAGGACAAGGATGTGAGTGTGACACAGAGTGTGACTCAGGACAAGGATGTGAGTGTGACACAGAGTGTGACTCAGGACAAGGATGTGAGTGTGACTCAGGGCAAGGATGTGAATGTGACTCAGGACAAGGATGTGAGTGTGACACCGGACAAGGATGTGAGTGTGACACAGAGTGTGACTCAGGACAAGGATGTGAGTGTGACTCAGGGCAAGGATGTGAATGTGACTCAGGACAAGGATGTGAGTGTGACATAGAGTGTGACTCAGGACATGGATGTGAGTGTGACTCAGGACAAGGATGTGAGTGTGACACAGAGTGTGACTCAGTACAAGGATGTGAGTGTGACACCGGACAAGGATTTGAGTGTGACACAGAGTGTGACTCAGGACAAGGATGTGAGTGTGACTCAGGACAAGGATGTGAGTGTGACTCAGGACAAGGATGTGAGTGTGACATAGAGTGTGACTCAGGACAAGGATGTGAGTGTGACACCGGACAAGGATTTGAGTGTGACACAGAGTGTGACTCAGGACAAGGATGTGAGTGTGACTCAGGACAAGGATGTGAGTGTGACTCAGGGCAAGGATGTGAGTGTGACTCAGGACAAGGATGTGAGTGTGACTCAGGACAAGGATGTGAGTGTGACTCAGGGCAAGGATGTGAGTGTGACTCAGGACAAGGATGTGAGTGTGACAGAGTGTGACTCAGGACATGGATGTGAGTGTGACACAGAGTGTGACTCAGGACAAGGATGTGAGCGTGACAGAGTGTGACACCGGACATGGATATGAGTGTGACAGAGTGTGACTCAGGACATGGATGTGAGTGTGACAGAGTGTGACACCGGACATGGATGTGAGTGTGACACAGAGTGACTCAGAACAAGAATGTGAGTGTGACAGAGTGTGACACCGGACATGGATATGAGTGTGACAGAGTGTGACTCTGGACATGGATGTGAGTGTGACAGAGTGTGACACCGGACATGGATGTGAGTGTGACAGAGAGTGACTCAGGACATGGATGTGAGTTTGACAGAGAGTGACTCAGGACATGGATGTGAGTGTGACAGAGTGTGACGCCGGACATGGATGTGAGTGTGACAGAGTGTGACACCGGACATGGATGTGAGTGTGACACAGAGCGTGACTAAGGACATGGATGTGATTGTGACTTAGGACAAGGATGTGAGTGTGACACAGAGTGTGACTCAGGACATGGATGTGAGTGTGACAGAGTGTGACTCAGGACAAGGATGTGAGTGTGACAGAGAGGGACTCAGGACATGGATGTGAGTGTGACAGAGAGTGACTCAGGACATGGATGTGAGTGTGACTCAGGACATGGATGTGAGTGTGACTCAGGACAAGGATGTGAGTGTGACTCAGGACAAGGATGTGAGTGTGACACCGGACAAGGATATGAGTGTGACACAGAGTGTGACTCAGGACAAGGATGTGAGTGTGACTCAGGGCAAGGATGTGAGTGTGACACAGAGTGTGACACCGGACAAGGATGTGAATGTGACACAGAGTGTGACTCAGGACAAGGATGTGAGTGTGACACAGAGTGTGACTCAGGACAAGGATGTGAGTGTGACTCAGGGCAAGGATGTGAATGTGACTCAGGAAAAGGATGTGAGTGTGACACAGAGTGTGACACCGGACAAGGATGTGAGTGTGACACAGAGTGTGACTCAGGACAAGGATGTGAGTGTGACACAGAGTGTGACTCAGGACAAGGATGTGAGTGTGACACAGAGTGTGACTCAGGACAAGGATGTGAGTGTGACTCAGGGCAAGGATGTGAATGTGACTCAGGACAAGGATGTGAGTGTGACATAGAGTGTGACTCTGGACATGGATGTGAGTGTGACTCAGGGCAAGGATGTGAGTGTGACTAAGGACAAGGATGTGAGTGTGACACAGAGTGTGACTCAGGACATGGATATGAGTGTGACACAGAGTGTGACTCAGGACAAGGATGTGAGTGTGACACCGGACAAGGATGTGAGTGTGACATAGAGTGTGACTCAGGACATGGATATGAGTGTGACACAGAGTGTGACTCAGGACAAGGATGTGAGTGTGACTCAGGACAAGGATGTGAGTGTGACATAGAGTGTGACTCAGGACAAGGATGTGAGTGTGACACCGGACAAGGATTTGAGTGTGACACAGAGTGTGACTCAGGACAAGGATGTGAGTGTGACTCAGGACATGGATGTGAGTGTGACAGAGTGTGACTAAGGACATGGATGTGAGTGTGACACAGAGAGTGACTCAGGACATGGATGTGAGTGTGACTTAGGACAAGGATGTGAGTGTGACACAGAGTGTGACTCAGGACATGGATGTGAGTGTGACACAGAGAGTGACTCAGGACAAGGATGTGAGTGTGACTCAGGGCAAGGATGTGAGTGTGACTCAGGACATGGATGTGAGTGTGACTCAGGACATGGATGTGAGTGTGACTTAGGACATGGATGTGAGTGTGACACAGAGTGTGACTCAGGACATGGATTTTGAGTGTGACACAGAGTGTGACTTAGGACAAGGATGTGAGTGTGACTCAGGGCAAGGATGTGAGTGTGACTCAGGACATGGATGTGATTGTGACTTAGGACAAGGATGTGAGTGTGACAGAGAGTAACTCAGGACAAGGATGTGAGTGTGACACAGAGTGTGACTCAGGACAAGGATGTGAGTGTGACACAGAGTGTGACACCGGACATGGATGTGAGTGTGACACAGAGTGTGACTCAGGACAAGGATGTGAGTGTGACAGAGAGGGACTCAGGACATGGATGTGAGTGTGACAGAGAGTGTGACTCAGGACAAGGATGTGAGTGTGACACAGAGTGTGACTCAGGACATGGATGTGAGTGTGACAGAGTGTGACACCGGACAAGGATGTGAGTGTGACAGAGAGTGTGACTCAGGACAAGGATGTGAGTGTGACACAGAGTGTGACTCAGGACATGGATGTGAGTGTGACACAGAGAGGGACTCAGGACATGGATGTGAGTGTGACACAGAGTGTGACTCAGGACATGGATGTGAGTGTGACACAGAGAGTGACTCAGGACATGGATGTGATTGTGACAGAGAGTGACTCAGGACATGGATGTGAGTGTGACACAGAGTGTGACACCGGACATGGATGTGAGTGTGACACAGAGTGTGACTCAGGACAAGGATGTGAGTGTGACAGAGAGTGTGACTTAGGACAAGGATGTGAGTGTGACAGAGAGGGACTCAGGACATGGATGTGAGTGTGACAGAGTGTGACTCAGGACAAGGATGTGAGTGTGACACAGAGTGTGACTCAGGACATGGATGTGAGTGTGACACAGAGTGTGACTCAGGACATGGATGTGAGTGTGACACAGAGTGTGACTAAGGACATGGATGTGATTGTGACACAGAGTGTGACTCAGGACAAGGATGTGAGTGTGACACAGAGTGTGACTCAGGACATGGATGTGAGTGTGACACAGAGTGTGACTAAGGACATGGATGTGAGTGTGACACAGAGAGTGACTCAGGACATGGATGTGAGTGTGACAGGACAAGGATGTGAGTGTGACTCAGGGCAAGGATGTGAGTGTGACACAGAGTGTGACACTGGACAAGGATGTGAGTGTGACTCAGGGCAAGGATGTGAGTGTGACACAGAGTGTGACTCAGGACAAGGATGTGAGTGTGACTCAGGGCAAGGATGTGAATGTGACACCGGACAAGGATGTGAGCGTGACACCGGACAAGGATGTGAGTGTGACACAGAGTGACTTAGGACAAGAATGTGAGTGTGACACCGGACAAGGATGTGAGTGTGACACAGAGTGTGACTCAGGACAAGGATGTGAGTGTGACTCAGGGCAAGGATGTGAGTGTGACTCAGGACAAGGATGTGAGTGTGACAGAGTGTGACTCAGGACATGGATGTGAGTGTGACACAGAGTGTGACTCAGGACAAGGATGTGAGTGTGACACAGAGTGACTCAGGACAAGGATGTGAGTGTGACTGAGTGTGACTCAGGACAAGGATGTGAGTGTGACACAGAGTGTGACTCAGGACAAAGATGTGAGTGTGACAGAGTGTGACACCGGACATGGATGTGAGTGACTCAGGACATGGATGTGAGTGTGACACAGAGTGACTCAGGACAAGAATGTGAGTGTGACACCGGACAAGGATGTGAGTGTGACACAGAGTGTGACTCAGGGCAAGGATGTAAGAGTGACTCAGGACAAGGATGTGAGTGTGACACAGAGTGTGACTCAGGACAAGTATGTGAGTGTGACACAGAGTGACTCAGGACAAGGATGTGAGTGTGACTGAGTGTGACTCAGGACAAGGATGTGAGTGTGACACAGAGTTTGACTCAGGACAAGGATGTGAGTGTGACAGAGTGTGACTTAGGACAAAGATGCGAGTGTGACACAGAATGTGACACCGGACATGGATGTGAGTGACTCAGGACATGGATGTGAGTGTGACAGAGTGTGACACCGGACATGGATGTGAGTGTGACAGAGTGTGACTCAGGACATGGATGTGAATGTGACAGAGTGTGACTCAGAACAAGGATGTGAGTGTGACAGAGTGTGACACCGGACAAGGATGTGAGTGTGACTGAGTGTGACTCAGGACAAGGATGTGAGTGTGACACAGAGTGTGACTCAGGACAAGGATGTGAGTGTGACAGAGTGTGACACCGGACATGGATGTGAGTGACTCAGGACATGGATGTGAGTGTGACAGAGTGTGACTTAGGACAAATATGCGAGTGTGACACAGAATGTGACTCAGGACATGGATGTGAGTGTGACAGAGTGTGACTCAGAACAAGGATGTGAGTGTGACACAGAATGTGAAACCGGACATGGATGTGAGTGACTCAGGACATGGATGTGAGTGTGACACAGAGTGTGACTCAGGACATGGATGTGAGTGTGACAGAGTGTGACTTAGGACAAAGATGCGAGTGTGACACAGAATGTGACTCAGGACATGGATGTGAGTGTGACAGAGTGTGACTCAGAACAAGGATGTGAGTGTGACAGAGTGTGACACCGGACATGGATGTAAGTGTGACAGAGTGTGACTCAGGACATGGATGTGAGTGTGACAGAGTGTGACTCAGAACAAGGATGTGAGTGTGACACAGAATGTGAAACCGGACATGGATGTGAGTGACTCAGGACATGGATGTGAGTGTGACAGAGTGTGACACCGGACATGGATGTGAGTGTGACAGAGTGTGACTCAGGACATGGATGTGAGTGTGACAGAGTGTGACTTAGGACAAAGATGCGAGTGTGACACAGAATGTGACTCAGGACATGGATGTGAGTGTGACAGAGTGTGACTCAGAACAAGGATGTGAGTGTGACAGAGTGTGACACCGGACATGGATGTAAGTGTGACAGAGTGTGACTCAGGACATGGATGTGAGTGTGACAGAGTGTGACTCAGAACAAGGATGTGAGTGTGACAGAGTGTGACACCGAACAAGGATGTGAGTGTGACAGAGTGTGTCTCAGGACAAGGATGTGAGTGTGACACAGAGTGTGACTCAGGACAAGGATGTGAGTGTGAAACAGAGTGACTCAGGACAAGGATGTGAGTGTGACTGAGTGTGACTCAGGACAAGGATGTGAGTGTGACACAGAGTGTGACTCAGGACATGGATGTGATTGTGACAGAGAGTGACTCAGGACAAGTATGTGAGTGTGACACAGAGTGTGACTCAGGACATGGATGTGATTGTGACAGAGAGTGACTCAGGACAAGTATGTGAGTGTGACACAGAGTGTGACTCAGGACAAGGATGTGAGTGTGACACAGAGTGTGACTCAGGACATGGATGTGAGTGTGACAGATAGTGACTCAGGACATGGATGTGAGTGTGACACAGAGCCTGACTAAGGACATGGATGTGAGTGTGACACAGAGTGTGACTCAGGACATGGATGTGAGTGTGACAGAGAGTGACTCAGGACATGGATGTGAGTGTGACACAGAGTGTGACTCAGGACAAGGATGTGAGTGTGACAGAGAGTGACTCAGGACAAGGATGTGAGTGTGACACAGAGTGTGACTCAGGACATGGATGTGATTGTGACAGAGAGTGACTCAGGACAAGTATGTGAGTGTGACACAGAGTGTGACTCAGGACAAGGATGTGAGTGTGACACAGAGTGTGACTCAGGACATGGATGTGAGTGTGACAGATAGTGACTCAGGACATGGATGTGAGTGTGACACAGAGCCTGACTAAGGACATGGATGTGAGTGTGACACAGAGTGTGACTCAGGACAAGGATGTGAGTGTGACAGAGAGTGACTCAGGACAAGGATGTGAGTGTGACACAGAGTGTGACTCAGGACATGGATGTGAGTGTGACAGAGAGTGACTCAGGACAAGGATGTGAGTGTGACACAGAGTGTGACTCAGGACAAGGATGTGAGTGTGACACAGAGTGTGACTCAGGACATGGATGTGAGTGTGACAGAGAGTGACTCAGGACATGGATGTGAGTGTGACACAGAGCCTGACTAAGGACATGGATGTGAGTGTGACACAGAGTGTGACTCAGGACATGGATGTGAGTGTGACAGAGAGTGACTCAGGACATGGATGTGAGTGTGACACAGAGTGTGACTCAGGACAAGGATGTGAGTGTGACTCAGGGCAAGGATGTGAATGTGACACCGGACAAGGATGTGAGTGTGACACCGGACAAGGATGTGAGTGTGACACAGAGTGACTTAGGACAAGAATGTGAGTGTGACACCGGACAAGGATGTGAGTGTGACACAGAGTGTGACTCAGGACAAGGATGTGAGTGTGACTCAGGGCAAGGATGTGAGTGTGACTCAGGACAAGGATGTGAGTGTGACAGAGTGTGACTCAGGACATGGATGTGAGTGTGACACAGAGTGTGACTCAGGACAAGGATGTGAGTGTGACACAGAGTGACTCAGGACAAGGATGTGAGTGTGACTGAGTGTGACTCAGGACAAGGATGTGAGTGTGACACAGAGTGTGACTCAGGACAAGGATGTGAGTGTGACAGAGTGTGACACCGGACATGGATGTGAGTGACTCAGGACATGGATGTGAGTGTGACACAGAGTGACTCAGGACAAGAATGTGAGTGTGACACCGGACAAGGATGTGAGTGTGACACAGAGTGTGACTCAGGGCAAGGATGTAAGAGTGACTCAGGACAAGGATGTGAGTGTGACACAGAGTGTGACTCAGGACAAGTATGTGAGTGTGACACAGAGTGACTCAGGACAAGGATGTGAGTGTGACTGAGTGTGACTCAGGACAAGGATGTGAGTGTGACACAGAGTGTGACTCAGGACAAGGATGTGAGTGTGACAGAGTGTGACTTAGGACAAAGATGCGAGTGTGACACAGAATGTGACTCAGGACATGGATGTGAGTGTGACAGAGTGTGACTCAGAACAAGGATGTGAGTGTGACACAGAATGTGACACCGGACATGGATGTGAGTGACTCAGGACATGGATGTGAGTGTGACAGAGTGTGACACCGGACATGGATGTGAGTGTGACAGAGTGTGACTCAGGACATGGATGTGAGTGTGACAGAGTGTGACTCAGAACAAGGATGTGAGTGTGACAGAGTGTGACACCGGACAAGGATGTGAGTGTGACAGAGTGTGACTCAGGACAAGGATGTGAGTGTGACACAGAGTGTGACTCAGGACAAGGATGTGAGTGTGACAGAGTGTGACACCGGACATGGATGTGAGTGACTCAGGACATGGATGTGAGTGTGACAGAGTGTGACTTAGGACAAATATGCGAGTGTGACACAGAATGTGACTCAGGACATGGATGTGAGTGTGACAGAGTGTGACTCAGAACAAGGATGTGAGTGTGACAGAGTGTGACACCGGACAAGGATGTGAGTGTGACACAGAATGTGACTCAGGACATGGATGTGAGTGTGACAGAGTGTGACTCAGAACAAGGATGTGAGTGTGACACAGAATGTGAAACCGGACATGGATGTGAGTGACTCAGGACATGGATGTGAGTGTGACAGAGTGTGACACCGGACATGGATGTGAGTGTGACAGAGTGTGACTCAGGACATGGATGGGATGTGACAGAGTGTGACTTAGGACAAAGATGCGAGTGTGACACAGAGTGTGACTCAGGACATGGATGTGAGTGTGACAGAGTGTGACTCAGAACAAGGATGTGAGTGTGACAGAGTGTGACACCGGACATGGATGTGAGTGTGACAGAGTGTGACTCAGGACATGGATGTGAGTGTGACAGAGTGTGACTCAGAACAAGGATGTGAGTGTGACAGAGTGTGACACCGGACAAGGATGTGAGTGTGACAGAGTGTGTCTCAGGACAAGGATGTGAGTGTGACACAGAGTGTGACTCAGGACAAGGATGTGAGTGTGACACAGAGTGACTCAGGACAAGGATGTGAGTGTGACTGAGTGTGACTCAGGACAAGGATGTGAGTGTGACACAGAGTGTGACTCAGGACAAGGATGTGAGTGTGACAGAGTGTGACACCGGACATGGATGTGAGTGACTCAGGACATGGATGTGAGTGTGACAGAGTGTGACTTAGGACAAAGATGCGAGTGTGACACAGAATGTGACTCAGGACATGGATGTGAGTGTGACAGAGTGTGACTCAGGACATGGATGTGAGTGTGACAGAGTGTGACTCAGAACAAGGATGTGAGTGTGACAGAGTGTGACACCGGACATGGATGTGAGTGTGACAGAGTGTGACTCAGAACAAGGATGTGAGTGTGACAGAGTGTGACACCGGACATGGATGTGAGTGTGACAGAGTGTGACTCAGGACATGGATGTGAGTGTGACAGAGTGTGACTCAGGACATGGATGTGAGTGTGACTCAGGACAAGGATGTGAGTGTGACACAGAGTGTGACACCGGACATGGATGTGAGTGTGACAGAGTGTGACTCAGGACATGGATGTGAGTGTGACAGAGTGTGACACCGGACATGGATGTGAGTGTGACAGAGTGTGACTCAGGACATGGATGTGAGTGTGACAGAGTGTGACACCGGACATGGATGTGAGTGTGACAGAGTGTGACTCAGAACAAGGATGTGAGTGTGACAGAGTGTGACACCGGACATGGATGTGAGTGTGACAGAGTGTGACTCAGGACATAGATGTGAGTGTGACAGAGTGTGACTCAGAACAAGGATGTGAGTGTGACACAGAGTGTGACTCAGGACAAGGATGTGAGTGTGACACAGTGTGTGACTCAGGATAAGGATGTGAGTTTGACACAGAGTGTGACTCAGGACATGGATGTGAGTGTGACACAGAGTGTGACTTAGGACATGGATGTGAGTGTGACAGAGTGTGACTCAGGACAAGGATGTGAGTGTGACACAGAGTGTGACTCAGGACATGGATGTGAGTGTGACACAGTGTGTGACTCAGGACAAGGATGTGAGTTTGACACAGAGTGTGACTCAGGACATGGATGTGAGTGTGACACAGAGTGTGACTTAGGACATGGATGTGAGTGTGACACAGAGTGTGACTCAGGACATGGATGTGAGTGTGACAGAGTGTGACTCAGGACATGGATGTGAGTGTGACAGAGTGTGACTCAGGACATGGATGTGAGTGTGACACAGAGTGTGACTCAGGACATGGATGTGAGTGTGACAGAGTGTGACTCAGGACATGGATGTGAGTGTGACACAGAGTGTGACTCAGGACATGGATGTGAGTGTGACAGAGTGTGACTCAGGACATGGATGTGAGTGTGACACAGAGAGTGACTCAGGACATGGATGTGAGTGTGACACAGAGTGTGACTCAGGACAAGGATGTGAGTGTGACAGAGTGTGACTCAGGACATGGATGTGAGTGTGACACAGAGTGTGACTCAGGACATGGATGTGAGTGTGACACAGAGTGTGACTCAGGACAAGGATGTGAGTGTGACAGAGTGTGACTCAGGACAAGGATGTGAGTGTGACACAGAGTGTGACTCAGGACATGGATGTGAGTGTGACACAGAGAGTGACTCAGGACATGGATGTGAGTGTGACAGAGAGTGTGACTCAGGACAAGGATGTGAGTGTGACACAGAGTGTGACTCAGGACATGGATGTGAGTGTGACACAGAGAGTGACTCAGGACATGGATGTGAGTGTGACACAGAGTGTGACTCAGGACATGGATGTGAGTGTGACACAGAGTGTGACTCAGGACATGGATGTGAGTGTGACACAGTGTGACTCAGGACATGGATGTGAGTGTGACAGAGAGTGACTCAGGACATGGATGTGAGTGTGACAGAGTGTGACTTAGGACATGGATGTGAGTGTGACACAGAGTGTGACTTAGGACATGGATGTGAGTGTGACAGAGAGTGACTCAGGACATGGATGTGAGTGTGACACAGAGTGTGACTTAGGACATGGATGTGAGTGTGACAGAGAGTGTGACTCAGGACAAGGATGTGAGTGTGACAGAGTGTGACTTAGGACATGGATGTGAGTGTGACACAGAGTGTGACTCAGGACATGGATGTGAGTGTGACACAGAGTGTGACTCAGAACAAGGATGTGAGTGTGACAGAGTGTGACACCGGACAAGGATGTGAGTGTGACAGAGAGTGTGACTCAGGACATGGATGTGAGTGTGACTCAGGACATGGATGTGAGTGTGATACAGAGTGTGACTCAGGACATGGATGTGAGTGTGACACAGAGTGTGACTCAGGACATGGATGTGAGTGTGACACAGAGTGTGACTCAGGACAAGGATGTGAGTGTGACACAGAGTGTGACACCGGACAAGGATGTGAGTGTGACACAGAGTGTGACTCAGGACATGGATGTGAGTGTGACACAGAGTGTGACTCAGGACATGGATGTGAGTGTGACACAGAGTGTGACTCAGGACAAGGATGTGAGTGTGACACAGAGTGTGACTCAGGACATGGATGTGAGTGTGACACAGAGTGTGACTCAGGACATGGATGTGAGTGTGACACAGAGTGTGACTCAGGACAAGGATGTGAGTGTGACACAGAGTGTGACTCAGGACATGGATGTGAGTGTGACACAGAGTGTGACTCAGGACATGGATGTGAGTGTGACAGAATGTGACATCGGACAAGGATGTGAGTGTGACACAGAGTGTGACTCAGGACATGGATGTGAGTGTGACACAGAGTGTGACTCAGGACAAGGATGTGAGTGTGACACAGAGTGTGACTCAGGACAAGGATGTGAGTGTGACAGAGTGTGACTCAGGACAAGGATGAGAGTGTGACAGAGTGTGACTCAGGACATGGATGTGAGTGTGACACAGAGTGTGACTTAGGACATGGATGTGAGTGTGACACAGAGTGTGACTTAGGACATGGATGTGAGTGTGACAGAGAGTAACTCAGGACATGGATGTGAGTGTGACACAGAGTGTGACTTAGGACATGGATGTGAGTGTGACACAGAGTGTGACACCGGACTTGGATGTGAGTGTGACAGAGAGTGACTCAGGACATGGATGTGAGTGTGACACAGAGTGTGACTCAGGACAAGGATGTGAGTGTGACACAGAGTGTGACTCAGGACAAGGATGTGAGTGTGACACAGAGTGTGACTCAGGACAAGGATGTGAGTGTGACACAGAGTGTGACTCAGGACATGGATGTGAGTGTGACACAGAGTGTGACTTAGGACATGGATGTGAGTGTGACACAGAGTGTGACTCAGGACAAGGATGTGAGTGTGACACAGAGAGTGACTCAGGACATGGATGTGAGTGTGACACAGAGTGTGACTTAGGACAAGGATGTGAGTGTGACAGAGAGTGACTCAGGACATGGATGTGAGTGTGACAGAGTGTGACTCAGGACAAGGATGTGAGTGTGACAGAGTGTGACTCAGGACAAGGATGTGAGTGTGACAGAGTGTGACTCAGGACATGGATGTGAGTGTGACACAGAGTGTGACTCAGGACATGGATGTGAGTGTGACAGAGTGTGACTCAGGACAAGGATGTGAGTGTGACAGAGTGTGACTCAGGACAAGGATGTGAGTGTGACAGAGAGTGACTCAGGACAAGGATGTGAGTGTGACACAGAGTGTGACTCAGGACAAGGATGTGAGTGTGACAGAGTGTGACTTAGGACAAGGATGTGAGTGTGACACAGAGTGTGACTCAGGACAAGGATGTGAGTGTGACACAGAGTGTGACTCAGGACATGGATGTGAGTGTGACAGAGTGTGACACAGGACAAGGATGTGAGTGTGACAGAGTGTGACTCAGGACAAGGATGTGAGTGTGACAGAGTGTGACTCAGGACAAGGATGTGAGTTTGACACAGAGTGTGACTCAGGACATGGATGTGAGTGTGACACAGAGTGTGACTCAGGACAAGGATGTGAGTGTGACACAGAGTGTGACTCAGGACATGGATGTGAGTGTGACACAGAGTGTGACTCAGGACATGGATGTGAGTGTGACACAGAGTGTGACTCAGGACATGGATGTGAGTGTGACAGAGTGTGACTTAGGACAAGGATGTGAGTGTGACAGAGAGTGACTCAGGACATGGATGTGAGTGTGACAGAGTGTGACTCAGGACATGGATGTGAGTGTGACACAGAGTGTGACACCGGACAAGGATGTGAGTGTGACAGAGTGTGACACCGGACAAGGATGTGAGTGTGACACAGAGTGTGACTCAGGACATGGATGTGAGTGTGACACAGAGAGTGACTCAGGACATGGATGTTATTGTGACAGAGAGTGTGACACCGGACAAGGATGTGAGTGTGACACAGAGTGTGACTCAGGACATGGATGTGAGTGTGACACAGAGAGTGACTCAGGACATGGATGTGAGTGTGACACAGAGTGTGACTCAGGACATGGATGTGAGTGTGACACAGAGTGTGACTCAGGACATGGATGTGAGTGTGACACAGTGTGACTCAGGACATGGATGTGAGTGTGACAGAGAGTGACTCAGGACATGGATGTGAGTGTGACAGAGTGTGACTTAGGACATGGATGTGAGTGTGACACAGAGTGTGACTTAGGACATGGATGTGAGTGTGACAGAGAGTGACTCAGGACATGGATGTGAGTGTGACACAGAGTGTGACTTAGGACATGGATGTGAGTGTGACAGAGAGTGTGACTCAGGACAAGGATGTGAGTGTGACAGAGTGTGACTTAGGACATGGATGTGAGTGTGACACAGAGTGTGACTCAGGACATGGATGTGAGTGTGACACAGAGTGTGACTCAGAACAAGGATGTGAGTGTAACAGAGTGTGACACCGGACAAGGATGTGAGTGTGACAGAGAGTGTGACTCAGGACATGGATGTGAGTGTGACTCAGGACATGGATGTGAGTGTGACACAGAGTGTGACTCAGGACATGGATGTGAGTGTGACACAGAGTGTGACTCAGGACATGGATGTGAGTGTGACACAGAGTGTGACTCAGGACAAGGATGTGAGTGTGACACAGAGTGTGACACCGGACAAGGATGTGAGTGTGACAGAGAGTGTGACTCAGGACATGGATGTGAGTGTGACACAGAGTGTGACTCAGGACATGGATGTGAGTGTGACACAGAGTGTGACTCAGGACAAGGATGTGAGTGTGACACAGAGTGTGACTCAGGACATGGATGTGAGTGTGACACAGAGTGTGACTCAGGACATGGATGTGAGTGTGACACAGAGTGTGACTCAGGACAAGGATGTGAGTGTGACACAGAGTGTGACTCAGGACATGGATGTGAGTGTGACACAGAGTGTGACTCAGGACATGGATGTGAGTGTGACAGAATGTGACATCGGACAAGGATGTGAGTGTGACACAGAGTGTGACTCAGGACATGGATGTGAGTGTGACACAGAGTGTGACTCAGGACAAGGATGTGAGTGTGACACAGAGTGTGACTCAGGACAAGGATGTGAGTGTGACAGAGTGTGACTCAGGACAAGGATGAGAGTGTGACAGAGTGTGACTCAGGACATGGATGTGAGTGTGACACAGAGTGTGACTTAGGACATGGATGTGAGTGTGACACAGAGTGTGACTTAGGACATGGATGTGAGTGTGACAGAGTGTGACTCAGGACATGGATGTGAGTGTGACACAGAGTGTGACTCAGGACATGGATGTGAGTGTGACACAGAGTGTGACACCGGACTTGGATGTGAGTGTGACAGAGAGTGACTCAGGACATGGATGTGAGTGTGACACAGAGTGTGACTCAGGACAAGGATGTGAGTGTGACACAGAGTGTGACTCAGGACAAGGATGTGAGTTTGACACAGAGTGTGACTCAGGACAAGGATGTGAGTGTGACACAGAGTGTGACTCAGGACATGGATGTGAGTGTGACACAGAGTGTGACTTAGGACATGGATGTGAGTGTGACACAGAGTGTGACTCAGGACAAGGATGTGAGTGTGACACAGAGAGTGACTCAGGACATGGATGTGAGTGTGACACAGAGTATGACTTAGGACAAGGATGTGAGTGTGACAGAGAGTGACTCAGGACATGGATGTGAGTGTGACAGAGTGTGACTCAGGACAAGGATGTGAGTGTGACAGAGTGTGACTTAGGACAAGGATGTGAGTGTGACAGAGTGTGACTCAGGACATGGATGTGAGTGTGACACAGAGTGTGACTCAGGACATGGATGTGAGTGTGACAGAGTGTAACACAGGACAAGGATGTGAGTGTGACAGAGTGTGACTTAGGACAAGGATGTGAGTGTGACAGAGAGTGACTCAGGACAAGGATGTGAGTGTGACACAGAGTGTGACTCAGGACAAGGATGTGAGTGTGACAGAGTGTGACTTAGGACAAGGATGTGAGTGTGACACAGAGTGTGACTCAGGACAAGGATGTGAGTGTGACACAGAGTGTGACTCAGGACATGGATGTGAGTGTGACAGAGTGTGACACAGGACAAGGATGTGAGTGTGACAGAGTGTGACTCAGGACAAGGATGTGAGTGTGACAGAGTGTGACTCAGGACAAGGATGTGAGTTTGACACAGAGTGTGACTCAGGACATGGATGTGAGTGTGACACAGAGTGTGACTCAGGACAAGGATGTGAGTGTGACACAGAGTGTGACTCAGGACATGGATGTGAGTGTGACACAGAGTGTGACTCAGGACATGGATGTGAGTGTGACACAGAGTGTGACTCAGGACATGGATGTGAGTGTGACAGAGTGTGACTTAGGACAAGGATGTGAGTGTGACAGAGAGTGACTCAGGACATGGATGTGAGTGTGACAGAGTGTGACTCAGGACAAGGATGTGAGTTTGACACAGAGTGTGACTTAGGACAAGGATGTGAGTGTGACACAGAGAGTGACTCAGGACAAGGATGTGAGTGTGACACAGAGTGTGACTTAGGACAAGGATGTGAGTGTGACACAGAGTGTGACTCAGGACATGGATGTGAGTGTGACACAGAGAGTGACTCAGGACAAGGATGTGAGTTTGACACAGAGTGTGACTCAGGACATGGATGTGAGTGTGACACAGAGTGTGACTTAGGACAAGGATGTGAGTGTGACACAGAGTGTGACTCAGGACATGGATGTGAGTGTGACACAGAGTGTGACTCAGGACAAGGATGAGAGTGTGACAGAGTGTGACTCAGGACATGGATGTGAGTGTGACACAGAGTGTGACTTAGGACATGGATGTGAGTGTGACATAGAGTGTGACTTAGGACATGGATGTGAGTGTGACACAGAGTGTGACTTAGGACATGGATGTGAGTGTGACACAGAGTGTGACTCAGGACATGGATGTGAGTGTGACACAGAGTGTGACTTAGGACATGGATGTGAGTGTGACACAGAGTGTGACGCCGGACTTGGATGTGAGTGTGACAGAGAGTGACTCAGGACATGGATGCGAGTGTGACACAGAGTGTGACTCAGGACAAGGATGTGAGTTTGACACAGAGTGTGACTCAGGACAAGGATGTGAGTGTGACACAGAGTGTGACTCAGGACATGGATGTGAGTGTGACACAGAGTGTGACTCAGGACATGGATGTGAGTGTGACACAGAGTGTGACTTAGGACATGGATGTGAGTGTGACACAGAGTGTGACTCAGGACATGGATGTGAGTGTGACAGAGTGTGACTCAGGACATGGATGTGAGTGTGACAGAGTGTGACTTAGGACATGGATGTGAGTGTGACACAGAGTGTGACTCAGGACATGGATGTGAGTGTGACACAGAGTGTGACTTAGGACATGGATGTGAGTGTGACAGAGTGTGACTTAGGACATGGATGTGAGTGTGACACAGAGTGTGACTCAGGACATGGATGTGAGTGTGACACAGAGTGTGACTTAGGACAAGGATGTGAGTGTGACAGAGTGTGACTCAGGACAAGGATGTGAGTGTGACAGAGTGTGACTCAGGACAAGGATGTGAGTGTGACAGAGTGTGACTCAGGACATGGATGTGAGTGTGACACAGAGTGTGACACCGGACATGGATGTGAGTGTGACAGAGTGTGACTCAGGACATGGATGTGAGTGTGACAGAGTGTGACTTAGGACATGGATGTGAGTGTGACACAGAGTGTGACTCAGGACATGGATGTGAGTGTGACACAGAGTGTGACTTAGGACATGGATGTGAGTGTGACAGAGTGTGACTCAGGACAAGGATGTGAGTGTGACTCAGGACAAGGATGTGAGTGTGACAGAGTGTGACTTAGGACATGGATGTGAGTGTTACAGAGTGTGACTCAGGACATGGATGTGAGTGTGACACAGAGTGTGACTTAGGACAAGGATGTGAGTGTGACAGAGAGTGACTCAGGACATGGATGTGAGTGTTACAGAGTGTGACTCAGGACATGGATGTGAGTGTGACAGAGAGTGACTCAGGACATGGATGTGAGTGTTACAGAGTGTGACTCAGGACAAGGATGTGAGTGTTACAGAGTGTGACTCAGGACATGGATGTGAGTGTGACACAGAGTGTGACTTAGGACAAGGATGTGAGTGTGACAGAGAGGGACTCAGGACATGGATGTGAGTGTGACAGAGTGTGACTCAGGACAAGGATGTGAGTTTGACACAGAGTGTGACTCAGGACATGGATGTGAGTGTGACACAGAGTGTGACTCAGGACATGGATGTGAGTGTGACACAGAGTGTGACTTAGGACAAGGATGTGAGTGTGACAGAGAGTGACTCAGGACATGGATGTGAGTGTGACACAGAGTGTGACTTAGGACAAGGATGTGAGTGTGACAGAGTGTGATTTAGGACAAGGATGTGAGTGTGACAGAGTGTGACACAGGACATGGATGTGAGTGTGACACAGAGTGTGACACCGGACATGGATGTGAGTGTGACAGAGTGTGACTCAGGACATGGATGTGAGTGTGACAGAGTGTGACTTAGGACATGGATGTGAGTGTGACACAGAGTGTGACTCAGGACATGGATGTGAGTGTGACACAGAGTGTGACTTAGGACATGGATGTGAGTGTGACAGAGTGTGACTTAGGACATGGATGTGAGTGTGACACAGAGTGTGACTCAGGACATGGATGTGAGTGTGACACAGAGTGTGACTTAGGACAAGGATGTGAGTGTGACAGAGTGTGACTCAGGACAAGGATGTGAGTGTGACAGAGTGTGACACAGGACATGGATGTGAGTGTGACACAGAGTGTGACACCGGACATGGATGTGAGTGTGACAGAGTGTGACTCAGGACATGGATGTGAGTGTGACAGAGTGTGACTTAGGACATGGATGTGAGTGTGACACAGAGTGTGACTCAGGACATGGATGTGAGTGTGACACAGAGTGTGACTTAGGACATGGATGTGAGTGTGACAGAGTGTGACTCAGGACAAGGATGTGAGTGTGACTCAGGACAAGGATGTGAGTGTGACAGAGTGTGACTTAGGACATGGATGTGAGTGTGACACAGAGTGTGACTCAGGACAAGGATGTGAGTGTGACTCAGGACAAGGATGTGAGTGTGACAGAGTGTGACTCAGGACAAGGATGTGAGTGTGACAGAGTGTGACTTAGGACAAGGATGTGAGTGTGACACAGAGTGTGACTTAGGACAAGGATGTGAGTGTGACATAGAGTGTGACTCAGGACAAGGATGTGAGTGTGACACAGAGAGTGACTCAGAACAAGGATGTGAGTTTGACACAGAGTGTGACACCGGACGAGGATGTGAGTGTGACAGAGCGTGACACCGGACAAGGATGTGAGTGTGACAGAGCGTGACACCGGACATGGATGTGAGTGTGACAGAGTGTGACTTAGGACAAGGATGTGAGTGTGACAGAGCGTGACACCGGACAAGGATGTGAGTGTGACAGAGCGTGACACCGGACATGGATGTGAGTGTGACAGAGTGTGACTCAGAACAAGGATGTGAGTGTGACAGAGTGTGACTCAGGACATGGATGTGAGTGTGACAGAGAGTGACTCAGGACATGGATGTGAGTGTGACAGAGTGTGACTCAGGACATGGATGTGAGTGTGACACAGAGTGTGACTTTGGACAAGGATGTGAGTGTGACACAGAGAGTGACTCAGGACATGGATGTGAGTGTGACACAGAGAGTGACTCAGGACATGGATGTGAGTGTGACACAGAGAGTGACTTTGGACAAGGATGTGAGTGTGACACAGAGTGTGACTCAGGACATGGATGTGAGTGTGGCAGAGAGTGTGACTCAGGACATGGATGTGAGTGTGACACAGAGAGTGACTTTGGACAAGGATGTGAGTGTGACACAGAGTGTGACTCAGGACATGGATGTGAGTGTGGCAGAGAGTGTGGCACAGGACAATGGTGTGACATTGAGCTTGGACATAGTTTGACAGCGTCTCTCAGCGTCTCTCAGCGTCTCTCAGCGTCTCTCAGCGTCTCTCAGCGTCTTTCTGTGTCTCTCCCTCAGGGAATCGTGGAGCTGATTTTGGCCACTGACCTGACGCATCACGCAGAGATATTAAAATCTCTTCAGAACATAAAGAGCCCGAACTATTCAAACAGAGAGTGTGTGATATCGGTGAGAGACAGAAAATCTCACCTATAACTGCCCTATTACATGACCCTCACCCTATAACTGACCTATTACATGACCCTCACCCTATAACTGCCCTATTACATGACCCTCACCCTATAACTGACCTATTACATGACCCTCACCCTATAACTGACCTATTACATGACCCTCACCCTATAACTGCCCTATTACATGACCCTCACCCTCTAACTGACCTATTATATAAACCTTACCTATAAAAGCCCTATTACATGACCTTTACCTATAACTGCCCTATCACATGACCCTCACCCTATAACTGCCCTATTACATGACCCTCGCCCTACAACTGCCCTATTACATGACCCTCGCCCTATAACTGCCCTATTACATGACCCTCGCCCTATAACTGCCCTGTACCTATAACTACTGTATTTACTGGCACTTGTCAGTGTCACCCTATTTCTTCTCTCTCTCTCTCTCTCTCTCTCTCTCTCTCTTACGCTCTCTCTCTCTTTTCTATTTCAAATGATTGACTTTCAATTTATTGCTTGGCCATCCAGGAGCAGACCTTAAAAAAGAAGTTTCCAGTCATCTCCATGGTCCAAGCTAGGACCAGCAATGTTCCACTAGACATCAGGGTCCATTAACAAAGGCAGCCCCATTGCTGGACCTTCTAATGACCAACAGTCTCACCACTGGGACAGTCCTTTGTATGACCCCTCTACTCTTAGCCATCTTGATGTCTTGAATGTCCAAGGTCCTGGCTATGGCAACTGATATCATACCAATACCATAGGCAGCCCCATTCCTGGTTCCTTCTAATATCAAACAGCCTCACCACATGGGCTTCCTTTGTATGGCCATCATGGTCCCAAAGGGGCTAATGAAAACTTCTCTCTCTCTCCCAGCGAAGGTGGGCTTCTACAACACCTGCCACCTATCCAGCTATTATGCCCACGGTTAGTGTGGTTCCTCATTCCCTATCTTCTGCTCCATCCTGCTCCTCAGGAGCTGAGGAACACTGCAGTATCATCCCCAGGTATTGATGTTACCTCTATACAAACAACATAGATTGAAGCTGTGTCACATTCTCCAATGGTTAGGCCTCTTACAAGAGCTAAGAGGCAGGAAGGCATTGAAAAATAGCAGATCATCACTGAAGACGTTCATCCTGTTACATACCCGTCACAGGATTTTGAGTCTATTAGAGTCAGATCTAAAAGAGCCAGTAAGACTACAAAAATGTTGATTGTGTTTTGTATGGTGATCTTCAGCACAACACGTAAGGCTCCTGCCAAAGTTCCTCCTTCACCGTCTCTTTTACAGCCCTCACGACAATTAGTCATAGGAGCGAGAGGTGTTGGATCTTGGGTTGTTTCACTCATTTAGGGTCTAATAGCAAGGAATAATACTGCTAGCAGGCCGCCAGCCCTCATCATTATCTTTCTATTTTGACCATGCGATTTTCAGTCTTTCCTGACCAGAACATTTTCTCAAATACCTAAGAAACATCCTCACCAGTGTCGGGTCATCTACACAACGGGTTTATGTTTTCTCTCCATTCTGAGGTTACTTAAACCACCGATTATCATTGTGGCTGAAATGACCATATAATGAATTTAAAAAGGAAGCCTGGCACTAGCCCCCCATTTGCATGTTTACTTTCGATGTAGTTCAGATTTCCGTACTTGACATCTCAGCCCAAGCAAACAGTATTTTCTGCTGATGCGGTTCCCAAAGGGCTGGACTCCAGTACAGGTCCCCAAAATGCTGTCATGGCTCGTAGGCTACGCTGAGTTACGGGTCAAGATAAGGCAGAGGAGCTGTCAGCGGATGTTTTTCTTAATGGGTTTAAAAATATGTGCCATTATGTTTCGGTTTCCAGATTTCCCAAACTTAAATATTCCAATTACTCTCCATTATATGTAAGAAGCATAGCAAGTAACCTCAGTTTAGTCAGTTGGCAGGCCCCTTTTCTTCTCCTCCGTGGCCGGCTTTAGAGTTTCCCCACTTGGCGTGGCCCCGAAGAGCGATACATTTAATATATTATCTCATCCAAAAGGTACATATGTGAATGATGGGATTTCCAAGGATTTTAGCTCAGTCACTTTTACCCATATCTATCTCGCATCTGCATTGGTCAGATAGGCATTCAAGGGTGCCCCAAAAGTAGATATAGAACCAGCCTTAGGGCTTCAGAAGGTCCGCCAAGCATGTCACCACCTCCTAGGTTGCTGTTTTGATAGAGAATACTTTGTGGACCTCTGTCTTTTCACGGGGTGCTTCATTTCCTGTTTTTACTTTGAAACATTCAACATCTGCTTGGCATGGTTGGTAGGATGCACAACAGGTTGTCAAGTTTGCTACCTTGATGACTTCTTGTTTCTTGGTCCAATGGGTCATTATCCTTGAGCCAGTAGAATTGCCTCAGTTGTCCCTGAGGATTTACAGCGGGGCTTTCCTGGGCACCAAGATATGTTGTGGTTTAGATTCAGAAGTCTTTGTTGGGCTAAAGTTTATGGACATATGGAGTTGACAAGGATATTGATAAGGAACATGAAGAGTCACCTCCTCGTCCTTTAAGAAATGTTGTTTCATG